>JARHVA010000461.1:960000-1495000 GCA_037957365.1 Torreya grandis | reverse complement strand
CCTCACCCTTGAATCTATTAGATGGTATAGTCATCATGTTACACTCCCAATTAATTTACTAATATTAGGTTTATGATTTTCTTGACTTGTTATGTGTTGTAATAGACTAGTTTTGTATATGAGTTGAGTCATCCTCTCACCCAAGCCTATTCATAACTATCTAGGACTTGTATCAACATCTTGTATATCCTTGCCTACATCATATTGTCTTGTATATTTTAGACTTATTCCCATCTTTTAAATTCTTAGTCATCTTGTACATCATTATCTACTTTACCTATCATCATATCATATACATATTTAATCTTATATAATCTTATATATCTTATACATATTATCACCCCATATTAGACATATCCTAATTTAGTTTTACCTTGACATCCTCCTATTTATTTGTCACCCTATCTAGTCTTGATTGATCATTTATCTACCACATATTTAATCCTTCATTCTACATCTTTGTCTAATACATCCCATATTGTCCTTACACCATATCATCTAATTATATCTTATTATCCTATTTAATCTACTTCATCATCATATCATATTACATTATTAATCATTTTTTATATCTTTATCTTGTACATATTTCTCTTGTCATTATCCTTCATCTCCTTTTTCATATCTTATTCTAGCCTTACCTCATATAGGCTTATCCCATCTTACTTTGTCTTGCATTTTTATCTAAAAACACATCTAGTTAGATTTTGAGATCACACACTTGTCCAAACTATATTCACCATACCCCCAATCATCCTTATATAACCACCCTTATATACTTATCCTGATCTTAATTCCATCATAGTTGATTCCTCCATTTACTCCCATTTATCCTTCATCACATAATATTATCCATCCAACCTTTATCAAAATGGTCTAAGGCTTGAGATAGTCATTTTTTTCCATCCATATCATCCTATCACTCTCTTCATAATTTAGTTCATCACCTATCACTTTGTCAAATTTCATACATAGTCAATACCCTATTAAAAACCTTTCACTTTGTCATTTTCAATCTATCATCCTGTGATCCTCAATCAAGTCATCTCTAATCTAGTCATCTTTCCTATTTATAAGTAACACCCATCTAATCATCCTCTTTTTAGTTTGAATCTAGGCACGAGTTAAATCTACATCTTTTTTTTAGCTTGAAAACTAATCATTATCCATAGAACATTAGCACCTATAATACTATCAATTTGAAACTTGGTCCCAATCTAATATCATAATCCATTTCGTCTAACTTGTCTACACCCATCACCCATCATATTAGCTCAATCATTCAGACTTACTTTATCCAAGGACCATATTTTTACAAGCCTTAAACTACCTTCACATTATCCCCATTTTGTTATCTGAATACCTTTCATATATAACCCATTTATCATATATCCACATGGATTTGGACCTAGTTCTCATAGAACAATACCTATTTGTCAAAAAAGTTGGGATCCTTTTGAAAGCCCCAGAAATGGGTGCTTGCCTACCTTCAAACCTAGATCTTATCAAGCCTAAAGTAATGTCCCTTATCCTTCCCTAATATCTATCTACACCTAGCCCACATGTTATCCCACCATGGTCAACCCCATTATCCATTCACCATAACCATAGTTGTAATAATCCTCAATATACAAGTGATGAGCTCACCCTATTTCATGAATATATCTTTTCCAATAAGGACAAGTGCCTTTTATGGCTATTGGAGATGGGTGTCTAAATTCTCAATGATTTTTAACCCTTACACCTAAGGTCACCTACCAAAAAATTACCTCATCAACCCTTATCCACATCCAATTTTTGTGATAATAAATCCCATTCTGATCCCCCATCCACTAGTCCTAATCTCAGTCATGATCTTCCTAGTCAATATAATAATAAAGAGATTACCTTATTTAATATATATATTATCACCAATAAAGATGAAGTCATCTTATGGCTCTTACAAATGGGTACCCATCTTCCCATAGGCTTAGAACCTATATAACTAATATTACCTTTAATTCACACCTATCTACAATTGAATCCTCCATTTACCAATTATAGTCCATCATAAATCCCCCATGCTACTAGAAAAGGGTATTCTACCTTGTCAACCACATCTAATTCTAGTTTATATCTTCAAAAATATCACACACTACCATATCCCAACATCATGACATCACCATCACATGCTTTCAATCCTTAATCCAAAACTTTCACATCTAAAACTATAGACAAGCAATATATCCCTCTTCCAATATCTACAAAATCCCTATTTTGGTAACTATATACTATAGGCATGATTTTCTACCCAAAAATAATACCTATAAATTTATCCAAATATACACCCTCATGGTATCAATAATTATTTTTTGTCTATACCATAAAGTCCTTAGGTATACTATTAATATATGTCACCCTTTTAAAGATTATGTCTAAAACTTAATTGATAATGGTGACATTGAAATTTAGGGAAAATTTGATACGTCTACACCTAGGAGTGTGAAAAAAGGTGCATGACAAGAAGCACTTCTTAATTATTATCAAGCTTCTTCCCTCCTTAATGAAATTCATTACCCCAATCCTTGCCATACAAAAACCATCCCTAATCAAAGCATCCCTATATCCTATTAACATCAAATCCCCCATTTTCACAAATTCATTAAGCCTAAAACATCCATTCACAAACCCAAGGTGAAGAAGATACTTGTGGATAATGATGTTATCAAAAAGGACCTCTCTATGGATACTATAATAAAATAATCTATTGAATACATCACCTCATCAACATCCATATTATAATCAACATCAAAATTATCAAGATCATATCCAACATCAACATATGAATCATAATCCATGTTAGAAGCAACATCCCTCTTAGAAAATGAAATTCATGTTGACACCTATCTCTTTAAATATGTTTCTAATTCACATGCCAACTATTTGAAAAGCATGACTCTTGACCTATATTTGGATGATGAAATTATAACACAATTATTGGATGTTTTATCAGTCGAAGATCATCAAGCTAGATATGACTCGACTTTAGATGCTAATTATGAAAAGAATCTTAGAGATCATTTTTATATTATTCAAGACACTTCCTCAAACATTAATATTAGGTATACCAGTATATTTTATGAGGATAATGTTAACCATCATCCCCTTAATCCACCCCTTTCACCACACATCCTCAAACATCCACCTCTTAGTAATAATCCCTCCATCCCACTCCCTAAATAGGGAAAATAGGAGCACACATTGTTGGAGTCACATCAACTTGAAATATCATGTGATGAATCTAAAAGGATCCAAGATAATAATCAATTAATCAAGTAAAATAGTGAAGACAATTGTGATCCAAAAACAATAAATCAAAGTCATGATAAGTCTCATAATTTTCCAAGTTAAAAAATGCCTTCCCATAGTGAAACCATATTTGAGGCACTAGGGGACCATCAAAGTCAATATAATCATCATCTATCAAACTACTCTATTGAAGCCCAATCATAGGCACCAAGGGTAGTCAAATTCAAATCTAATCAAAAAATCAAAATAATGTCAAAATTAATGTGACTGATCATCCTTATAATATTTGGATAAAAAACCAAATAAGTTAAAGTGTCTTGGATCCCTTAACCTTACTTAACATACAACATAAATACAAAAAGTCCCTTCCACCATATCCAATAATGTATGCAATTTTTGAACCCCATTTTTGACCTCTACCTAGTCACACCATTCATCATCATATCACTCATCCACATCCTCTACCTAACTATAAAAACTATCTAATTCCATCCCTGACACACATTTTTCTAGTGAACATTGTCTCTCATAGGGGTTATAAAGACACCTAGTTGAGATGTCTAGATGATGTTAAATCAAGAATAAATAAAGGTCATAAGGACATTAGTAAATATAGAATTAAAAACATGGTCCTAGTATCACATATCTCTAAAATAGGTGTTGGATAAATAGAGACATCAAAAGTTGATAAAAAAAATCAATCATCTAATGGTGAAAAACAAGCTTCTAGCATCTTGGGTAAGTACCATGATGAAAACCTTATTTATAGCACCATGGTGACCCTATACTATATTTTTCATTATGAGATTTTTTATCCCTTCAGTTGAAATAGCTCAAGACCTAGTGAATTATCTCCCAAAATTAAATAGGGTTGACTAGGTTGAACCTGTACAACATATATATTTAGAAGGATTTAGGGTAAGATCTAGCTATATATATAATTTCATTTCTAACCATTTGTAGCAAGAGAAGTGAATAATAATAATTACAAACAAACATATACTTTTTGACCATTCTACTCGAGGAATAAATCTTAGGGTTCCATACTTTCTTTGAAGATATGGATCTTGTCTTGTGGATAAGTCTCTTGGATGGATAGATAGTTGTGTAGCTTAGAGTTGATTTGTCTTTATTATCCCTACATACCACAACAATATATTGAAAATCACCTTGGCCAAGGGAGAGATTAAGGATCAGTGGGTTAATCTTCAAGGTAAGTATTCCTAACTTTATTTCTCCTTTGTAAGAGTAGATAGATAATGTAGTTGTGCTTCTATCCCATACATTATAATTTTGTATACATTGATTTGAGTGTATATCTTCTATCCATTTTTAGTTTATTTTGTTTTGTTTCTAACCCTCACTCTTTTCCACATGATTTGGTGTGAACTATATTATATTTACTTTCTTTTTTATTATAATAGAGTGAACATTAAACCCATGACTCTTTTAGGGTTGTTACATGATTATGTTAGACTATAGGATTTGAAACCTTCCAAGCATGGTGTATTGTGATAAGTGATCCCATAATAAAGTATATTATATCCCTATATTGGTCATGCCCATACTTAAAAAATGTATTCCAAATTAGAATTGTAGGTATACTATATCTTTTCTAAGCCAAGATTGATTTATACACATGATGCATTTTTGATTGCATACATTCTGATGAACCTGACATAAACTAGCCCTTATAGGATTTGTTTACCTTATTTTATTTCTTTCATTATTTCATCATTATTTTTATCATATATTTGACATACTATATTGGATTTATTGACCCAATATCTAGCTTATGTGTGTAGGATTTTAGGCATAGGCTAGATCGATATTATCAACCTAGTATAGGTTTTTAGACTTCTAAACATCCAATCCAAACTACTAGGTCAACCAATTCAACCCTATAATTTTTCACACATTAGGTTCAACATACTAGGTTGATGTAGTCAACCTTATACATTTTAGGCCCTCAAAAATAAGTTTTTGTAAAGCTTGATCAACCTAGTCAACCCAGTTAGAAAAAATTAAAATCATATATCAATGTTATTGAACAAAAATCTTCATTATTTGCATCTCTGATCCACCAAGGTTCCTTTCTATCTCTCTGACTCTTTCTTTATATTATTTCCTTTTTACATTTTGTAGTCTTCAAAATTTCCCTTGAATAGTCAACTATATCAACCCTACTAACCTAATTTTATGTTCTGTGTGTTGTCTAGATAACTAGGTTGACTCTGTTGACCTTGTCAATTTTTAGACCTTGATTTCACAATATAGGTTTGACCCTATTGATCCTGTTCTATATTTTTTCCATACATTGTTGACTACATCAACATTTTACCTTGTTTCAAAGTTTAAATTAACCTTATATGCTAGTAATTAATTCACACTTTCATTTTTTGTTGCTTACATACTTAGAATAGATTACATAGTTTAATTAGGTGGTTTTTAATTAATCTTTTAGTTTCAATATTTTATATTTTATGCATACATGACCAAAACACAATATATAAACAATAATTTTAACATTTGTCTACCCAAAGCCAACTGACATGGATTTCATCACCAAGGGGGAAGCTAACCTGATACTCTAATCAGGTATAAAGCATGGTTAATGGTATATTTTAGCTAAGCACCTAACATGCTTATCATTTTGGTGTGTGAATTGAGGTGGTAGGCACCAATACCAAGCATGTATCATTTCCACTATAGTCCCTTTTATTCCAAACTACCTAAATCCATCCTTAGATTGCCTTTCTAGTTCCTTGCTTACAACCAACTTACCATCACATTTAAAATCATATCATAATAATATTATAAACATTCAGGTTGACCAATTAGTTAGCTATTTACTTTCCAATTTTATTTCTTGCTCTTTACTCAATTATAGTTTGTATTACAAAAAAATGCATTAACAATTGTTGGTACAAGGTTTTATGTTTTGTTTCAATTGGATTGACCAACATTAATCCAATTGAATGTTTTTTTCCTTTCAATTATTTCTTTTCAAATTACTTGCAAAATTTATCTTTCTTTAGTTTAAAAATTTGTTATAGGCTTCTTATTTTTCACTTTCTACTATACTAGGTTGACCTAGTTGACCATGTACCTTTTTCTAGCCTCTATTCACTATACTAGATCAACCTAGTCAACCTTATATAGTTTGCAGACCCTAATTCCTCTTTTTATAATATCTATTCACTATGGATCAACCTATTCAACCTTGTATTATTTTTAGATCCAATTTTTGTGCTATGCTAACCTAGTTGACCCTATACTATTTTTTTCATTTCTTGTTTCCTTACTTTCTCATCTATCTTTCCTTCCCTTCATCATGAAATTTTTTCTTGATAATAATACTGAGTTGCAGTCAACAGACATGATGAAGTTTACCAATCATCATAGGGTCTCCCATAGACATAATAGGGATCCTCTCAAATATTATTAATGTTCATATTTCTACTCACATAATGAACTATGGGACCCTTCCTAATACATCTTCAAAATGTAATCCCCTCTTCTCATTAGAACATGAAAACAAATTAGAGTATACCCCTGAAATTCTCTTCTTTATCTCCAAATTTCCTCAACATCAAGGAAAATAACCTTATACCATTTACAATCTTATGATTAGTGTTCAACTTGAGGAGCCTCATTCACCTACTCCTACATTCTCCAATGGGTTTAGGGGTACCACTTTCTTTTATTTTCACCCTCTTCTTTTGATTATGACATGTTATCATACCATGACCTCTTCTTCTCTAACATCTTCCACCATCATGCCTAATATCTCTACTAACATGGTAGGTTCCATATCTAGTGGGCTTCTCATAAGATCCACTATCATTAATCCTTATTTTTGACCAATTTTTGATCCTATAGGTCAAAATTGGGCACCCATATATGAAAATTTGGATTTTAGATCTTTTAGGGGTGAATATCATGTCATAGTGTGATCTCAAGTTTATTCAATGTAATATGAATTCTATTAGCTTTGATCAGTTAGTTGTCTAGGTCCCTTTTACTTTACTTTGAATCATTCTAACAAGTCTAAATAGTGTTTTAAAGAACATTTTCTAAGTGTTATATCTTACACATGTAGTAGTTACAGAGGAAGATAATCATGTTGGTTTGTTCATCTTAGTTCAAAGTTCCTATGTACTAAGTCTGAGGCCCTTTACCGAAGAATTAACAAAGTTGTTCATGTTCAAAAAATTTCTTCAAAAAACATTTTTGGACTTATTCATTCAAGCTTGAACACCCTCTTCAGGTTTTCCTATTAGGTAAAATTCCTTTGGAGGAGGTGTTCCACACAAAACCCATGGCAAAAGTACAAGTGTTCTTTCTTTTAGAGGTTTTAGGTTTTTTGTTCAAGTGTCAGGAATTATCTCATACATTTTATTTGAAACAATTTCTCCAAAAGATATCTTTTCAAGCTGAAGGGGTCATTTACAAATTTTTTCAAGGGCACTTCAACTTTTTCGAAGGGGTCACTTCAACTTTTCTAAAGGGACATTTTCAAAAAGTTGAAAGGTACTTTACAAAAAATTTGAAGGGTATTTTTTAAGGGAGGTGGACCAAAAAAAGTTTTAAAAGGTGAATCCCAATATTTTTGAAGGGTATTTTTTAAGTAGGGTTACCTATTCAAAATTTTGAAGGGATTAATGCAGACAAAGGGGCCAAAGGATTTATTTTAGGAAAAATCCTGAAGGAGAAGGCCTGATGTAAAGATCTGAATGAATTCTCTTCAGATAAAATGATAAAACAAATGCTCAAATGATTTTCTTTAGGAAAAAATCTTGAAGGAATTTTTTCAAGAAAATTGTTTGTAGAAATTGTCAAAAGAAAAAATATTGAAGTAATTCTTTCTATAAAAATGGTCAAATCAAATCTTCTTGATGGACACCTCTAAAGCCAAGTGCCCCAAATAGTTCTCTAAAGGATATATTGCAAGAAAAAGTGTCCCACACATTGATTTGAAGGGAAATTTCCATAGTTAAAGAACACTTGGAAAAATTCTAAAAGAAACTTAAGTTCAAGGGAATATTTTGAATGAATAAGGAAGGTTATGGCCCCATAAACACTAATTTCAAATTGCAAAAAATAGCCATTGGAGTCAAAAATATTTGGTGGGAACCTGAGAGAAAATATAGAGATAAAAAATGGCAAGATCTTGAGCATCTGATATATACAAAACAAGTGAAAAATAGATAGGTTGATGGTTCAAGTTATTACTAGAAACTGACCTAAATCAAGGAGCTTCCACAAAATTGATAAACATAGGTGTCCAAAGGTTGGATAGTAGCTAGGGAAAGCATTTTATAACTATTGAAATGAGTTCCATTTCCCTCATTAGTTATATGTGTCATCTCCCCTATTTTCTATTTTGAATGATCATGGATGATCTTTGATAGAAATAGTTTCTTATGGCAATTCTAAAGGTTATTCCACTCTTTAGCATTCTTATGACTTGTTTTGGATAAGTAGACCTCTTGACATGGCATGAATCACCTCACCCCTCTTTCACATGTAATTTTATTGATATCCTCAAGTTGACACATGTTCAACTGATCTTTGGACTTCCTTTGCTTGATTTTTCTCACAAAGCTATATATATGCATTCATTTAGTTCTTTTCAACAACCTCCACTGGTTATTGGGAAAAATCTAGCTAGATTTATACTTGAAAGGCTCTTGAAGAAATAATAAAATTTATTTTGCTACTCACATGCATTACTATTGAGTATTGTTTCAAATCATGTTGTTCTTGTTTAGTGAGAGGTCATCTTTCCTAGCATATCATCTTCAGTTACCTACCAAATATGAAAAAAGAGTGTTGTTGCATGTCCTTGTTAGTAATATTTTATTAGTGTATAGATTTTTTAGAAGTGGTATATGATTGTATTCCTTCTTTGAATCATACATTTCCCTCTTAAATTTTGAATGCCTTCTTGAATATAATATGTAAATTGTTGATGTGACAATGCAAAAGGATTTTTGAGTTTTATGTGAGAGAAAATTTTTTAGTCTTTGACTAGCATATTTTCAGTAAATTAGGAGGATATAAACATTAGTTACTCACCTTTTTATTTTCTTAGTTATTTTTTGGAACCCTTTTCATACACAAATTGATATTTTAGAGAGAGATTTAAAGGTACATCAAGGGGAGCTATCCCCTTATCTAGATATTCATCTCAAAAAAATTGTCACCCACAACAAGAGAGATGATTCCATTATGCCATTTGGATGACGAGAGTTGAGCATCTCCTGAAAGGTGTGAATCCAAGTGACAATAATTTTTATCATGTCGAGTGGGAATATTTGTCCAAGGAGTTGAATAATTCTTGGTGTGTTCTTCAACCAATCAGCCTTTAGAGGCATTTCAATCAACACCAATGGTTACTCCAAGTTGAATCAGCTAGTCAAGCAACCCTAGTGCATCAAAAAATAATATTTGGTTTGTATAATCCCATTATTGAGTAGTATGTACCTTGTGTTCCTTTATATATTTTTGATCAAGCTCATTTTGTTCATGGAATCCCCTTAATTAGCTCTCCTAATTTTCCTTCTCCTAGTCAATCCAAGATTGTTAGAGAGATAATATTGGAGTTTGAGAAGAAACTATTGGAGATAAATAGGTTGAATGAGAAAAAAATATATCAATAAGAGATAATATAAAAGGAGTGTTTGTTTATACAGGATCAAGCCATACAATCCATGAAATAGAAACTAATAAGAAGGAGGAGTCAATCCATTCAAGGCAATCAACCTTGTATGCCCTTTTCCATCCCAAAGTAGCCTTTTCCTATTCAAAATAAACCCTCCTCTTGTACATCAAACCCTTTATATAAAATATCACTTGCTCACCAAAATAAAATGAGCCAACCTTTTAACCCATCTAATGCATTGACTATTCTTGTTGTTAATCCTTTGCACCTAGAAATCCAACACCAAAGGACATTAGAATAGCCTTCTATATGGAAACTAACTATTTCAATTCCTTAGATTATGAGCCCTCCTTTGAAATAAGTAATCCTATTTCCTTTAGAAAAAAACACATCCATCCTTAAGAAACTCTTCCTATGAATGTGCAAACTCTTCCTAGTCTCCCTCAACCTCCTCAAGTCCTTCAACATGATGTCAAGATTCTAAGTTGGAAAAATGTCTATCATGAACCAGCTCAAGACCTTAAGAAAGATGAAGTCACTACCTATCCTCAATAAGAGAGTTCTAATCCTAAGATCATAAGTTGGAATGATATAGTGGAATCATGGGGTAAGAAGGAAGAGAAGAGTAGTGTTTAAGAGTGTGAAGTGGAAAATGAATCTAGTCCCTCCCACCCTTCCTCAAGAAACCTCTTATTTTCAATGTCAAACCTCTCATACTCTTCCTCATCATGATGATGCATATGATTTCCAAGAAAGACTCTTCCAAGAGAATCTATCCAAGAAGATTAAAGAATTATAGTCAATAATGAGGTTGTTTAGTCAAGGTGTAATGGAAGGTTTAGACCCAATAGAAGATCCCATGTCTAAACACACCCTATCTACACCCCTGAAATATATTTATCAAGCTACATCTGATGTGGATGAATTGATAGTAAAGTGGAAGGAAGAGAATCAATTGATTTTAGCCCAAGGTTTACTTCCTCTTCCTCATGAGATTATTAAATAACACCCCACTTCTCATTCCCAATCTGATTTTGAGCTTACTAGTGCTTGCCTCTATTCAAAGTCCATTCTTAAGTCCTCTCCTTCATCCCACACTCCATTATCACTTCCTTCACCTTCTATTACCTTCCATACTCCAACTCCTGCATTTCAAACTCATGAACCTATCAATTTACCTTTTACTTCATTCCCTTCTAAAGAGGAGCATATTTTGAGGGAGGCAAGTGAACAAGAGAGAATTCATTTTTTAGTTGATCAAGAGGCTATTATGAGTGATGATTAGGATGAAATAATTATAGGTACTCCCCATGAGCATCATCATGAACATGAGGTAGAATTAATTATCAAAGATGAACAATGTAGTTAAATCATATTTTAAGAGGTGGCTATTCTAGGAGGTTTTCATGAGAATAAGGTTGAAAAAGTGACTCTTAAAGGTGGCATGATTTAAGGATAAGATATAGGTCACAAATACATGAAAATGTTCCAAAAATATGAATATGAGATTGATAAACTTCACTTGTCAATGTTGGATGGAGAATGTAAGCATGTTGAGCTCTATTTCCCTTTATTTGATAAACCTTTTTGTTGCTTTGATGAAGATAATGACTAGGCCATGGGACCTGAGTTAAATGAGGTTTAATTGCATGTTTTTGAGTATATAAAGACTATTGTTTGTGAAAAATAAATATATGGATCACATTGGTTTGATAGAAGCATTGAGGAAGGAGTTTTCGAGCAAGAAAATTATGATTTTTGGAATAAGTTAGAAAGATTTTGCCTCATCTCAAACATCACACAAGCCACCCTTCCCAAAGAGAGGCATGAGGAATTAAGAGATTAGTTTGAAAAGATTCTCAAAGAGATATAAAATAATGAGTTGGTCCATGATACATACTAAGAGAGCCATGAGTCAAATGAGCCCTATAATGATGATATTGTATCCATTGATGCCTTGATGGACTACACCAATATGAAGGACCAAAATGAAACATACCTCAAAGATAAATATGAATAAATGGATGTTGAAGATATGTTTGAACCTAATTCCTTGGAATACATGCCAATCAAGATGGAAAATAAGAAGGGTGAGTCACCAAGTTTTCACTTCAACAAATTATTTGGTTACCACCATAGGTCTTTTTGCCATGAAGGAGACCTAAGAAGTTTCCCATTTGATCTAGGAGGAGGAGAAACATATCGTGATAGATGTACATATTAGTTTTCTTTTAGTTGTGTCTTATTTTTCTCTAAGTGCTAAGTAGAACATGTGTGTTTGTTTTATTCTTTGTTGTGTGTCTCTTTCCTTTATGTGTTTGAGGTAGTCAATGGTTATCTTGTTGATCAACGTTTGATTCAATGGTCAAGATCTCTTGTTTGTTTCATTCCTTAGAGGACTCCATAATCCCAATGTACTAATAAGGCTACTAGTTTGGTCAGTATAGAAAGCATACTACCCCTATGAGTCACCATTTTGTTGACCAATTTTTGACCCTACAGGTCAAAATTGGGTACCCTTATATGAAAATTTGGATTTTATATATTTTAAGGGTGAATATTTTGAATCTAGGAATATGAATCAAGAAAGGATGGTTAGTATCCTATTAGTTTCAAAATGAAAGAAACACACTAATTAGCATAAAATCTCCAGGCCTAGACACTAGAGAGAGCTTAGTTAACAAACATGAATAAAACACACAACTAAAAGGAAAAATAAAAATTCTTTTACCTCCCTTAGATGCTCCAAAATTCTTATTGTAGTGGCTTTCTCAGCTTGTGCTCATGAAGTCCTTGGCAATGGAAGCTTGGCTAACTCCATCTCTCTTTTGCACCTTTGGTGTGTGGCTTGGCTTGGATTAGAATCAATTTTGAATGGTAACACTAGTTTATTAAATATTTTTAATCAATTATGAATTATAACTTTTCATAATCATGTCTTAGAAATGATTTTCATGGCTTCTCTATTTATAGACTTTTGAGAATGTCTAGAATCAACATGAACCATCCATCTTGAGATTAAGATGTGTGGTTGAGGATTAATTCAATTTTTGGAATTAATTTTATAATTATCCTCATCATGATATTGGAAGAAGGGGAAATTAATAGGCATGGAGGGCATCATGAAAGGAATTGATGAGGAATGGAGGGCATGAATCTTGATATTTGTGGTATTTATGGCCTAGGGATGTCTTCCCAAGAAATGAGGTCACCTGATGATGCAGATATTATATATTCATTTCTAAAACAATCTTTTTAACAATTTTCCATGGAATTAATAATTAGTCCTTGATTTATGTTAATTATCTTGTAAGCATATTTAAGCACTTTATGCACAAATTACTCAAATTGATCAGAATGCCTTGTTATTGGTCCAAAATTTGACTAGATTGGAATTAAAAGATAATGTTAGATGCATTGGATGCATCATTACATTTAGGATTTTTTCAATATAAAATAATGAAGGCACATGTCTTGTGAAATATATTTGATAGGAAAGATCAATCCAAAGCACCTAGGTGTAAAATTGGGATTTTGACTCAAAATGATCTGATCAAAGTTAGCTGACCGATAAATTGCATTACCCCATTTAGGGATACCCTGGCTAAAATTGGTATTTGAATATGTCATTTTCACATAATTTAATGCATTTTAGTGTTTTTAGGCCAAATTATGTGTTTTGGGTGGAAATTGGCCAAAATATTGATTAGAAGTTATTCATGACTAGATTTAGGTGTCTACAAATATCATGTCATAGTCTGATCTTAGTTTTATTCAACGTAATATGAATGTTATTAGATTTGGTCAGTTAGTTGTCTAGGTCACTTTTACTTTGATTTGAGTCATTATAATAGGTCTAAGTAGAGTTTTAAAGAACATTTTCAAAGTGCCAGATCTTACATGTGCAGTATTTACAGAGGAATCTAACCATGTAGGTTTGTTCATCCTGGTTCAAAGTTCTTGTGTACTAAGTTTGAGTACCTTCATCGAAGCAAAAACAAAGTTGTTCATGTTTAAAAAATTAATTAAAAAAACATTTCTAGACTTAGTCATTCGAGCTCAGCCATCCACTTTGGTTTTTCCTATTAGGTAGAATTCTTTCAGAGGAGGTGTTCCACACAAAACCCACAACAAAAGTACAAGTGTTCTTTCTTTCAAAGGTTTTGTTTTCAATTTTTTGTTAAAGTTTCAAGAATTATCAAGAAAATTTTGTATAAAATAATTTCCCTAAAAGATATCTTTTCAATCTGAAGGGGTCATTTGCAACTTTTTTGAAGGGCACTTCAACTTTTTTGAAGGGGTCACTTCAACTTTTTTGAAGGGACATTTTCAGAAAGCCAAAAGGTATTTTACAAAAAATTTGAAAGTTATTTTTATAGGAAGGTAGACCAAACAAAAGTTCTTAAAGGTGCATCCCAATATTTTCAAAGGGTATTTTTCAAGCAAGGTGCCATATTCAAAAGTTTGAAGGAATGGAAAAAGGGGCCAAAGGATTTGTTTCAGGAAAAATCCTGAAGGATAAGACTTGATGCAAAGAGTTGAATGAATTATCTTGAGAGAAAATTCCAAAAAAAATGCCTAAAGGATTTTCTTCAAGAAAAAATATTGAAGGAATTTGTTTAGGAAAATTATCTGTAGAAATTTTCAAAATTAAAAAGCCTAAAGGAATTCTTTCAAGAAAAGTTGTAGAGACAAATCTTCCTGAAGGACACCTCTGAATCCAAGTACCCCATATAGTTCTCCAAAGGATATCTTGAAAGCAAAAGTGTCCCACACATTGATTTGGAGGGATATTTCCATGACATAGAGGGCACTTTCCATAGTTAAAGAACACTTGTCAAAAGTCTAAAAGAAACTTAAGTCCAAGGGAATATTTTAAATGAATAAGGAAGGTGATGGCCTTATAAACATCAATTTCAAACTATATAAAATAGCCACTGGAGTCAAAAATATTTAGTGGGAACCTAAGATAAAATATAGAGGTAACAAATGGAAATATCTCAAGCATCTGGTGTCGACAAAATAAGTGAAAAATAGATAGGTTGATGGTTCAAGTTGTTGCTGACAACTAACCTAAATCAAGGAGCTTCCATGAAATCAATAAACATAGGTGTCCAAAGGATGGATAATAGTTAGGGAAAGGATTTTATAACTATAAAAATGAGTTATATTTCCCTTAGAAATGCTATGTGTTAGCTCCCCTATTTTTTGTTTCAAATTTTTATGGATGATATTTGATAGAAGCAATTTTCTATGCCAATTTTTAAGGTTTTATGCCACTTTTCACCATTTTTATGACTTGTTTCAAACAAGTAGACCTCCTAACATGGCATGACTTACCTCACCCCTCTTTCACAAGTAATTGTAACTAATATACTCAAGGTGGAAATTGTTTGAGTGACCTTTGTAATTATTTTTCTTGATTTCTCTCCCAAATCTATATATATGCATTATTTCAACTCTTTTTAGTAGCTTTTGCTGGTTATTGGGAAAATTATGGTCAAATTTGTACATGAAAGACTCTTGATTAAATAATACAAATTATTTTGTACTCACATGCTGTACTATTGAGTATTGGTTCAAATCATGTTGTTCTTGTTTAGTGAGAGGTCATCTTTCCTAACATGTCATCTTCAATTACCTACCAAATGTGTAGAAAGAGTGTTATTTAATGTCCTTATTAGTATCCCTTTTATAGTGTATAGATTTTGTAGAAGTTGATATGATTATATTCCTTCTTGGAGTCATCTATTTCCCTCCTAAATTTTGAATTCCTTCTTGAATCTAACATGTGAAATGTTGATGTGACAATGCACAAGGATTTGTGAGTTTTATTTGAGAGAAACTTTGCTAGTCTTTAAGTAGCATATTTTTAGTCAAATAAGAGGAGATAAACATTGGTGCATCACCTTTTTGGTTTCTTAGTTGTTTTCCTAAACCTTTTTCATACATTAATTGGTAGGTTAGAGAGAGCTTTAAAGGTGCATCAAGGGGAGTTAGCCCCTTATCTAGAGATTCATCTCAACAAAATTTTCACCCATAGTAAGAGAAATGACTCCATTATGCCACTTAGATGAGGAGAGATTAGCATCTCCTTAGGGGTGTGAATTCAAGTGACAACACTTCTAATAGTGCATAATTTTATATACAAGGTAATCATGCTACTAGTGTTTCTTCTTCTCAACCATTCACTATTCCATATTTTGATACACAAGTAAATTTTTCCACTATTGCCTCACATTCTCATAGCTCCTCTCAAGATCCTATCAACACCAATAGTGGTATCCAAGCCACTAATACCAACTCTAATTCTTCTATCAATTCTAATAAAAAACATCAACTATTGTTACATAGACTCAATCAAATGAATACCTTTCAAGCTCATAACACAAATCAAATGATGAGAATGTAAAACCACCTTCTTCATTTTCAATCTCATCCTCAACCAATGGCTTGGGGTATACATAAATAGCATGTTCCCCCTCATTTTTGAGATTCTCAAGAAAATCTCTTTCCTCAACTTCCTTTGGTCAACAAAACCATTAACCATCTCCAAAATTAAATTCTCACTACTCAAATTGCTAACATTGATAAAGGAGGTATCACACCTGTAATTTCTTATAATGGATTAATTGATCCCACCCTTCATCTTAAAAATTTGGAAATATTTATAATTATTTGCTCAAATTGAACACCTTTTATTCTACCAAAATATTATCCAAAACTCTCACAGATGATGCCTTGGATTAGTATAACCAACTTAGAACTCATTCCATTACTAGTTTGGAGGATTTAGTGAATGCTTTAGTTTAGTGATATTACCAAAAACACTTTGGCCCACTTCAGAAATTACAAATAACTTTAAAATGAATTGATCAATCTTTTTTTAAGATATGGAAAACTTTTTCAAATAAATGTGAACATAACATCGCTGATGATAATCTTTTCCATATCTTTACCAATGCCCTTTTTCTTAAACTTTAATATCAGGTCCAAAATCTCTCTCCATGCATATTGGAGGAGGCTATTGACCAATATAAATGTTAATATTTCATTATGCATCAATTCAAGCCACCCCAACCTTCTGTGGGTCCTCGTCTCTTACTTAAGAACAAAAATCATAATTTTACCAATGATGGTCTTGTAAATTTTTATGACACCATTCACAATGTTAAAACTGTCATTCCTAACCCTTCATCAAAACCAACTCCTCATTCTCAAAAATATACCAATCCACACTTATCTTCACCAAATAAAATTAATTTTCACAAAACTCTATCTTTAACTGAATTGATTAAGTGTCTACCTAGGCCTCTTCCATGAGATCTTGACCCTAACCATCCTATGAAATCCTGGTATGATCCTAACAAGTTTTGTTAGTTTTATACTAGTTGGGGTCATTCTCATGAGACATGTCAACAACTTCATAATTTAGCTATGGACTTTCTTCTTGGTCCTAATTTTGATCATAATTCTATCATTCAAAAGCATTAACAAGCTTATGAAATTTATTTTAAAGATTATAAATCACATAATAAAATTCAAGCCTTAATCCAAGATAATGCTCATTTGGCTATCTACAAATATCATCTTCATAATCATCAACATATCCAAGAAAATCAAGACAAAGCTACCCATTCCAGAAAAAATGTATAAGTCTTGTTGAACCCACTTTCAAAGATAATGTGATTAACATGACTAATATGTTAAGGGTGGTTATTTTTATCAATTATCAACCTATCTAAAATCCTCATTCATCTAAACATATCATGTTATCCAAGATTTTTCTCTAACTCATTTAAATGAATTGGGGCAAGATGACCTTATTACTTTTGATGATTCAATTTCCAATTCTCCCTTGGATAACACTTCTTTTTCTATTTCTACAACTCTTCCATCATATTATAACACTAATGATACTCAAATTTATACTAACACTTATTTTATCAATCCTCAAAATCAACTTAAAATAACTACTTCAACATCAAAACATAATTTACAACCTAATTCTAATACTTCTAATTCTTATCAACAAAAAATCCAATTCACTTTAGCTCCTCCTTTCGAGGACCTCCTTAATCATTATGCACCTATATCTAAAAACATTTATATAGGCTATGATGAGTGGGATCCCATCATAGAGTTCATTAATCTCCTATCCTAAATTCCATTCTTGAGCTTATGAGGACTTTTCTATGTCATAAAAACAATCTATGCAATTATTATTCAAAATGAATGTACCTCATCCTCCCCTAGCAAGATGGGAGGTATCCTTATCTAGATCTAAGGATAGTATATTATAATAATGTGAAGATATGTCTATCAACATTGATGAAACTATAGACACTTCTCTTTCCTTAAAATTTATTTTAATATTTATGATTCTTGAAAAGATTCTACTTTGTGTAGATGATCCTCCCTTTTTCATTAATGTTCAAATAAGTGATATCCAAGTTAAATATTCATTGATTGATAAGGAGTTTGGCACCTACATTGCCTCTCTTAACTTCATTAAGACCCTTGGATATTTTGAATGCAATCTCAAGTCTAAACATAACACCTACCAAGGATATGATAGAAGCCAAATGCCTCCTCTAGGTCGTGTGTGGATTCCTATTACCATCCCACCTATCACCATTCAATTTAAGGTGATTATATTTAACTTTCCCCCTTATTATAACATCTTACGTGGTAGGCTATGGACTTGATGTATGAGAGTTTTTGTTTCTTCTACTTGCTAATATGTTAAATCCCCTCATAATAGAGCCATTTATAAGATTCAAGGTGACACTAACCCTTAGAATTTTGAATAATTCCAAGGCTATTGTGTCTTTAATATTCTTACTCTTGAACCTTTGCATAGAATTCCATTCCATGAGTTACAACATCTTAGTTTTTCTATTAATTCAACCTAAGGTTACAATGGACATCCTAAACTCATTGACAACATTTTTCCTAACCTCTTAGATTATGATGATGATGAACCCAATGAGATTAACCTAAAGATTAAGACTTCCAATCTCTCACCTCATCTCATAGTTTTTTAATTCATTACAACCTTGTTCTTACAAGCCTCCTAGTGATGATATTCTTGTAGTCTTGACCAAAACTTGGCATTCTATTCACCACACTTCTTTGGATAATAAAGTTATCCCTAATTATGTCACTGATAGTCATACCCTAGATTATGATGATGGTTATTACTTGAATGATATATTATTAGGTGGTCTTATATAGGCTTGTGATGCCAAGATTATCCATTATTTTTCTTCTTTACTTGAGTCTTTTAATGTATCTTCCAATATTCCTTCATTTACAGTTCCTAATTTTACTATTTTTCCTCTTTGTCATAGGGTAAAAATGGTGCCAACACATTTAGTTTTTGAGGATCCTCATAAGAGTATGCTCATGGATCATGATATGATTGGGCCTTACCTCTTTGCTAGGTACCCTAATCACCATAGTTGGTTTACTCTTTAAATTAGTATGACCCTTATTAGACCTTCTATAGATCTTGCTCCTCCCTTAGTATAACCCTTATTAGAGCCCATTATGACTCCCACTATAGTTGAGCCCATTATTTCACCTACTATAATTAATCCTATTCCCGATCTTATTGTTGTTGAGCCTACCCTTTATTCTCAACCCATTGCTCATTTTGTTGAGCCTAGTTTTGTTCTTCCTTCATCACCACCTTCCCTTGGTGATGGTTTTCTTCACTTAACTTATATGTATTTTTTTCCCACCAAATGGGGTTATGAGTGTTCTCCAACTTCTTCCACTCCTATTATACCTCCTTCTATGAGTGATGCTCCTAAGACTACTCAAAATTGTATCTATTAATTTATGGGATAGATAATCATTCTTCTACCCACTATCTTAAGTTGTAATAATATATTGATACTTTGCATCCTTATTCTCCTTCCTTAGACAAATTCATGCCTCCTTTGAAGGTTATACCTAAATGTACACCTAAGTATAGTGATTTTTATTATTTTTTACACCAATGTGGTACCCATCACACTGATCATTGCTATATCTTTCAATAATAACTTAAGGATCACCTAATAGTTATTCCTAGAACTTTTGTCATTCCTCTCATAGGTCATTCCTATAAGAAGGCTTATCCTTCTTATCTCATGGTTCTACCTCTAGCATTTCTATACCATCTTGTGGTCCCTTTATCATCTTCTATACCTCCACCCATGATTCCTTCACCGATGAACCTTCCCTCACCTGTGGATCCTTCTCCACCTATGATTCCTAACCCATGGATCCTTCTCCATTAGTGATTCCTACATCTCCCATAGATCTGATTACCATGTATTCTCTTAAGCATCCATTGCCTAGTTTTCCTTAACATGATCTATCAAGTATTCCCACTTTTTCAACTAAGGAGATTAGAAGGGAAGTCTTTTCCTAGTTTTCATTAAATATTGATGAGACATGAGTAGTAGTTCATATCCAGCTTCATATAAATTTATCTGATGTCTTGGATAATGTGTGGGGGTATATTTATTAATACTTATAATAACATGCATGATTCCTTTACATTTACATTTTCATTAGACATGTGCTCCAATTTTATTTTTATCTATCTATTATATTATTTTACACTGTGTTAAATTCATATTTTTCTTACATAGTTATTCTTTAGTTTTTGTTCTATATCTTACTTATATTGTCATTTATCTTTACATATGATTGTATTTCTTTATCATTGATTTCTCTTTATTTCTAGATTTTTTTTCAAAACTCTCTCCTTGTGACTTCATGATTGTTTGCTTTCTTATCCCTTTTTTTCATAAATAACTATCATTATGATTTGGTTATATAAACCTTGTTCCCTTTGATCCTTGTCTCCTTTTACCATGTGATAAGTTAGAAAACAATACATCTCATTATACTTTACTTCACTAGTCTACTTTGTAGCTCCTTTATCCCCTTATTCTTTTTTCACAAACTAATCATATACATGATTGAGACTCGAGATCACATGCTAGTTCATTGTTAAGCCTAAGTGTCCTAGTCAGTATTTGTCTTTGGTTACTTATTTTCCTTTAGCCTTAGCCTAAATATCATTTATGTGTATCACTACATCTATAATTTTTGATAATTTCTAATCCTTATGGAGGACGAATCTTAAAAAATCCATAAAAAGTTAAAATCTAAATCATTTTACAAAAGGCAGTGATATAAAAGGTAAAAATATTCTTAAAAGTTAAATCACAATAAAAGACATGATTCAAATGACATCTCATTATTCTAGTTGAAGCTAAAATTCCATAGGTTTCCTCATGGTAGAGCTAAGGTTCTTTAGGGTATGGTAAGCTAGCAGATTAGGAAAGGAGAATAAAAAATGTTTTAGTGATACCTACTTTCTCACACAAGTAACCAATCTTCATAGTAGACCAATGACTCTGTAAGGGTTCTTAAGGAATGGGGAATATGTCATGGGAAGGTAGGTCTATTTTACTTTTCCTTGTACCAATATACCTTCATGAGTTTATCTTAGTAGCATACTTATCTACCTATAAAGCTTTGTGTCTATAGTGAATAGGTTTCCTTTGTACATTAATGGTCACTAGTCACTTAGTGTCTTCTCATGTCCTTAGTATGCATCTTGCCTTCTAAGGTCTTCTCATAAGATGCCTAAGTCTTCCTTTTTACACTCATTTATTTTCATTCCTTATATCCCTCATATTTTCTCTTGAATAAATATTGTTTTCTCTTTTGATCACTCCCATTGGGATTTAATTTGTGAGTTGCATCATAAGACCGTGGATAGGACCCAACATTCCTCACAAATTAACACCTTTTTATTCCTATTACCCACATCCTTTGTTTCCTAATTTTCCCTATTTTTCCACCCCAATAATTTTCTCTTTGTGAGTTATCATATAATAATGTGGATAGGACTCAACATTCCTCACAAAAGTTTTCAATAATACAAGTCACAAACAAAACTACATACATCAAATATGCAATAAGATGTGATTGATTATGAAGTTACACATCATTGAAATTCTTCCCATCTTGATTTAGTGTGTTTTATTATTAATTTATTTCTCTTTCACTTTTATCTTCTTATTTTCTGAGCACATGTAAGAATATAACCATTTCTTGAATTTTTCATACTTCCCAGTTTGAATTAGTGTAATCAATTTAAGATAATATTTTTACAATTTTATTTTAATCTTATGCTTCCCAATGTGATTTAGTATGATTGATTGACTTAATTATTATTTTTTATAACATTTATTCCCTTTTACATACCTTCCATTTTATTACATTGTTTTCATACTTCCCAATGTGATTTAGTATGATTTTACTTATTTTAATTTGGTGCAAAAATCTTTTATCTTGGTTTAAAAACAAATTCCTTTTTACCCTCTTGTTTTACCATCCCTTAGTTATTTATATTTAGTCATTTTCTTGTTATTACACATATCCCAACTTGAAATACTATGTAGTGTATTTTTGATTGATTATATTTTACCAAATCCTTTTTTGCTTGTTTCTTTTTAACCATGCATGTGTTCTACATAATGATAGAAAAGAAGCCACATCTCATATATTTCCTATAGAATATATAATAGTAGTTAAATACATGTGCTAGAAATAAATATATCCAAAGTATCCACAACCACAACCATAATGATGATAACATATACAACCAATATATAGTATGCCAAAATAATACATCTCATGAATTTTGATACACTCTAGCTCTATGGCTGGTCTCCATCCTATCTATCTCATGGCCTAGCCATGCTACATACTAAGGCCTTAGTCTAACTCATTTGAATATTAAACTATAAAAAGGCCATCCAAGATATAAATATATCCACCTATTCCTCTACATGTACCACCCATGCTTATACATGTGTCAACTAGGCTAAAGTAAACATGTGTGTTTCTCTCTCCTACTCCTGCACCTATGTCATATGGTTTAGATTTGATGTATGTGCCTATGTCATTTGTGATACTATATCTAGATGAAAAAATATATACTATTTTAGGGCTTACCATGATCGTATCTTATCTACACCCATCTCTATTGGTGGCTACATCCTCTCTCTATCCTCATATCTACCTCTCTACCTCTCTAACTAATTTGAACTAGCTTACTTGAGTTGGGGCAAATGGTACACTTGGGTCTTCTAGTACAATAGGGTCATATGGCTCCAAAGTCTCATATAGAATTTCATGGAGTGTTCCCTTCATAAGGGACCTCTATATCTCTTCATCCTTGAATACACCTTAAAAATCATACCTATATAGATATTAGATCACTATCATATCTTGCAATATCTATCTATCTCTAGTCTCTATTTCAAAATACAAACTTAAGAAAAAAATTAATAATATTTATTTACCTATATGTTCCTCAACCACTATGGTCTCACCATCCATGTGAATTCCTAACATAGTCTCTATCCATGTAACCTCATATCACCTCCTCTATAGGTCACTTCCTCAGCTCAAATCTAGATGTCATGTATCACATCTACCTCAGCCTATGCTTGAGTGGCCTCTCTATCATCAAGATCTCCTCTAGATCACTTGTTAGGTCATCAAGGATGGTGATAATATCCACTCTCTCATGCTCTTTCTACCTCCATTAATGCCATCTCATTGATTATCGTATATCATATCACTATAGAGCTAGTAGTGGTATCTATTATGTCAATACCTTTGTATCCTTATCCTCTTACTCTACTCCCCATCATGCTCATCTAGTTTATAGTTGCTCACAACATAGTCTAATAATCAACTTCATCACTAGTGGTTAGAATCCCCTCCTCCCCCATATCTCTCTCACATGTTGAGCCTATTAATTGAGCATCAATATCGGTGTTACTCATAGAGGTAAGCCCATCTATTCTAGTACCTATGCCACCATATGTGGCTCTCTCTACCAATTATAGTGTCTAATAACCTTTGTGTTCACTATAGATGGTGAAAATATGTACCAGCTCATCCATGTCATCACTATATGGCTATATGACTGCCACACTATCTATGCATCTCACTATATATAGTGCTTGCACATGGGTCATAGTCTATACTACCTAGTCTTCTCTCCATTTACACACTCAAGGTGACCTATAATTGACCACATGGGCCAACCCAATCAGTTGATATGAGGAAAACCTTTCATATATCCAAGACATCAATAATATGATCAGTCCTATCAACTTACACCCTCTCACCAACACCTCATACAGATCATGTATGAGCTAGACCCTGATGACATAGCTAAGATCATATAGTAATCCCTCCTCTAGGATCATCTTACTCAAGGCTCTTATTAATAGTGGTACCTTACCATCTAACTTATGGCATAGCACTCATTGTGTCACAAGTCCTATCATAACTTTTTGGGTATCTAGAATCAATGATGCATACACATTAGGCATACTTAACTCTCCTACCTGCTAGTAATGTATCTTAGCTTATAACCCACATGGCTAAGGTTATCCTCTCTTCTAAGCAATTTGGTATGCCTATACTCATTAGTGATCCTACTATTGGTATCCTTAGAATAACATGTACATCTTCTAGAAAGATAACTACCTCTACCATATCCCCATCTACCTCTCATTTGAAGGTGTTAGTCAATCATTTCCAACATCCAAGGAACATGATTATTATATCTATACTCAAGGGAATCCTACATATGTCAGCTATCCCTCTAAGGCCTACATATATTAGCCTAGCTCTATCACCTATGGTCAAATGATATAGTAGATCTAATAGCCAAGAAACATCTACCAATCTCTGGAACCTAGGTCATCCCTGAAACCAAAAAAAAACAAAAGATATATTAGATCTTCCATGTCATGTGTAATTAAAACAAATTCTTTTTACAATTTTAATAAAAAACAAGCCTAAATTTCTTTAATTCATTCATTTTTACCTATTTATAGCCTATTGAATCCTTTTTACCCTTATTTGGTCATTTCAAATCATTCTAACCTTTTTCAACCTTTTATACATATTTTTATACACTTTTGGTTCTTTGGTCAACCTAGTTTGACCAAACTTTCCCTATTTTTGACTTGGTTGACTTAAAAATCTAAGTCAGCCCTCTTCTTATCATCTCCCTAGTATTGTTTTATCCTTCTAGACTTTTTAGATCAGTTGGAAAAATTGTACTAGGTCGATAGTCTATAAAATGTATAGGGTTGGCACACACCTACTGGGTTAGTAGTATGGATTTTTCTTATTTTTAGCCTACTAGGTCGACTAGGTTGACCCAGTTATTTTTTAATACTGACCCCTTGCATTTTCCCCAAAAAGTGCCTTTTTAAAGTTTTCTCCCAAATTCCTTCAAACCCATTGGCCTAATTGGTTTTTTCTACCTCAAAAATTCAATTTTAATTCATTTTGACATCTAGAAATGCTAATAAATATTTTTATCTAAAATTACATTTGATTCATTAAATTACTCAAAAATTAGCTTAAGATTCATAGTTGCATGCCTATAGTGCACCCACTGCCACTCCTAGATCCCTTCCTCATCTATCCTATCATCTTGTCACCATCCTAGCTCATTTGGTTTCAAGAGATCTTTTTTCTCTCTTTCACAAGTGAAAATAACCAAATGACATATCTTTCCCCCTATTTAAAAACACTTTTTAGCAATTTAAAAATTTCAATTATTTTTCGGCAAATTCCTTGTTCTATTTATATCTTTGTTTCTATTTATCAATTTTTCAAACCATAAAACCCATTGGATTCATGATGTAGAAAATATTTTACACTATCATATGCCTATTTTCCAAAAAAATTAATTCTTGGCTATTTTTTGCACTAACTTCTATAGGTTTGCCTAGTGTTCTTCACATTGAACGCCTTCACTCTTCTCTTGTACTATACTTATTTATCTACGTAATTAAGGTAAGTAAAGATATGTTTTTTTTTAATTATGTCCTTTCCTTTATCTTATTTGATTTTTATTACACTTTTCTTAGCATCAGTGTTGTGTGTTATCATGTTTTATTTCCCGAATCACCATCCCTTGTTACACTTATGTGACACATGATCAACATCAAGTGGGGAATATGTATACACATACTATTTTGAAACTTTTATTGATTATTGACATGCTGTATCTTTTAAAAACCCATCAATTCTCAATCTCTCTGAGTGCATGCCTTAAGGGGTACACTAGGAAAGGGTTGGGTGACCATTTGTGCTTCATAATATTGTTTTCCCTTTTGCCACTTTTCATCTACACACTTTTCTCCCAAAACCATTTACCCTAACCTTATTTTTCTCAATCTTACCCATTCCAATCATTTTCTACGCTTTATCATCCTTTTTCTTTCCTTGACCCCCTTTTTATAGTTGACTAAACTAGGTCTATTGGGTCAACCCTATATAGTTTTCAGCCTCTAATTACTATACAAGGTTGACTGGGTCGACCCTATACTGTTGAGGGGTATTTTTCAATAGGATTTGTGTTATCCCTTTAACCAACCTAATTCAAGACCTAGTAAATTATCTCCTAAAAACTTATAGGGTCAACTAGGTCAACCTTGTATAACTGCCATATTCATAAGGATTTAGGGTAAGATCTACCTATATATACAAGTTCATTTCTAGCCATTTTTAAGAATAGAAGATAAGAAGAATAAGTGAAAACAAACATATTCTTATTTACCATTATACTTGAAGAATAAAGCTTAGGGTTCCATACTTTCTTTGGAGATATAGATATTGACTTATGGATAAGTCTTTTGGATGCATAGATAGGTTATGTAACCTAGAGATGATTTTTTTTATCCTTACATACCACAATAATCTATTATTAAACACCTTATCCAAGGGAGAGATTGAGGCTCGACAGGTTTGTCTTCAAGGTAAGTATTCCTACTTTATTTCTCCTTTGTAATAGTAGATAGATAATGCAGTTGTGTTTCTCTCCCATACATTATAATTTTGTATACATTGATGTGAGTATATGTCTTGTATTAGGTTTAGTTTGTTTTATTTCTAACCTCCAATTTTTGCTATAAGTTTTTCTATACACTAGACTATATTTACTTTCTTTTTTATTATAATAGAGTGAAAATTAAACCTATGACTCTTTTAGCGTTGTTGCATGATTGTGTTATATTGTAGGCTTTGGAACCCTTCCTAGTATGGTATATTATGACAAGTAATCCCCTAATTGGATGTAGTAGATCCCCATATTGGTCATGCCCTTGCTTAAAAAATGTAATCCCAATCAGAAGTGTAGGTATGCTCTATCTTCTCTGATCTAGGATTGATTTATAGACATGATGCATTTTTAATTTCATACACATTATACCTCAACACTTGAGGTCAAAATCCATCCCTTTTCAATGTCATCCATATTATCTTTTTCTATCTTATCCCTCTATCTATTACTCCTACCCATCATCTACCATCATATATTACATCATATTATTTCAATATTTTTTAATATTCTTTACATTCATAAATAAGTGGAAAATGTCTTTGGAATCATCTTGGTATATTTTCTAATGAACACTTGACCAACTAGAAATTTGGTTCCTTCATGATGAGGTCATTGGTAATCCCTAGTTCATTTTTCCTTGGTCCTCATCCCATTTTCAGCATCACCCTAATCCTTATATCATCCCATCTATTATTCCATCCATTATTATCTTGGTTTCTAGGCTTGGTATTCCATTTTATAGTAAACCCCTTTGTATAATTTACATACATATCTCAAAATACAAAAAAATTGAGATATTCTAAAAGTCCAAAAAAGACATAAAATTTGGAAAAAGCTAAAAATATTCCATGATGTCTTATATTATGCCTATTCCCACATTTTAATCCATCTTTATTCCCTTAAACTCTAATTTACATCACCAATCATATCCAACCATCTTACTATTGTATTTTATCCCCTATTACAAATTAGGACAAATATAGTTTATATTGAGCTAGAATTGACCTAGTCTCACTTTAGACTAATAAGTCCTATGCCTCTCATCTAAGTTCAAAACATGGTAAATTCATAATTAAACTAGCCCCTATGTTTAAATTGAAATTTACAAAATTACACCCTATTCACAAGCGTATTCCATCCTAATCCTGATCAAGCCAAGTCTATTCATCCTTATTTCTTGACATTAGTTGTCAACCTACATCCCATCCTTTTAAATTTAGAAAATATAGAAGACCCTATTTACTTGATGTGTGTATATTTGTGTTTGTCATTTGTATGATTTGTGTATCTTTATCTATCTTTTTGTTTATATACACCTATCTATAATTGTTTGTCTACACACACACACACACACACACACACACACACACACACACACACACACACACACACACATTTTTTTTTTGTCATCGATCTTGATCTGAGCCTTCTCAAAATGTGCCAACTATCATCTCCCCATTCATTCTATAGGATCCTACTAACTCTTTGAGTTTATGTGAACCATCGATCTACTTTTTCATAGATTGAACATGTATCATTGATTTACCTAGTAGTTTATGAGGTCGTGACACTTGACATATCCCTATTTATTCTCAAGATCCAATGACTTGTTGACCTCTCACTCATGGTTGATCTACTTTTGTATGGTTAATCATGCACCATCAATCTGCTTGGACCCACTGACATTATCATTCATTAAGCACCATTGGATATTCATTTAGGTAACTAAGATCATAACACTTGTTATTTTCACGTTCATGTTAACCTTTTGACTTGATGATCACCATTGTTCTTTGACTACATGATTAAACATGCTCTATTGGATCTTAGGGGCACACTAAATTTGTTAGTTTGCTACTCTCTATTAGATATGTTCCAAGCTTCCATTATTTTGACACTTATAAATTCCATGTTCAACCTATGAATTTTTGAATTCAAATGGCTATTTTCCACAACTTATATTCAATGTCTACGCGTATGTCCAAAACTTCCTATTTAACTTAGAATATTTATATCTTGAGATAGAAAAGACATCAAGATATGAAATTTTTAGGGGACATTTTAGGCATGAAATAAATCATGTCCATGAAATATTTTGTCTTGAGAGGATTTACATGTGAATATATTAAATGTGGAACCAAATTGATCTATCTATTTCTACATGACATCTTGTGATGGTCTGTTACTTCAAATCTTGTAAAAGTAATTTGATCATTCAATCAAACAAGAACTCTAATTAGCTAAATTATCCAAGAAAAATCTTGGTATGTGGACCAAAATTGGATAACATCTTTAGTAACTCATAGGGAAGCATGCATTCTATGCTTGAGAACCCAAACTATTTGTCTTAATTGGTCCATTGGGCATAGAGTCTCCTCTCTTATTCAACATATTGATCTAAAGCTAAAATTGGCTGCCAAACCTTGGATAACTCCTCTTGAAACAAACAAGTACCAAAAGGAACAAAACCAAAAAAGTGCCCAAGGTACTTATTTAAGGGAAACATAGAATAAAATGGAAACTAATCTAAACAAATTAAGGACCACTAACCTAAGGAAATAGGGAAAATAAGACAAAAGGGAAGCATACTTCTGATTATGCTAATCATTTATTGAAAGAAAGCAAACCTAGAACAACTAACTTAAAATAATATGATTCCCTTCTGGATCAAATGTAAATCTACTTTGTGCACCTTGGAATTTTGAAGCATGTTTGCCTTTTCTTGATAGCTTTATTATGTATCTAAGAGTAATTGGATGATCACATCTTCTTGGGGAAGCAACTAGTTCCTTTACTACCAATTTTAGGTGCATTAATTATAGACATGAGTCCAAGACCCAATCATACTCCTCCAAAATTTGTGGACTTTGTAAGAACAAATTCAACTATTCTTCATTCATAAATTGCTGATCATGAACATATAGACCAGTTTGATCTATCTCCTTTGACATATCTGCAAGGCTAACCTCTAAGGGAGATGGATCTTATCTTATGACTTCTTGGGGCCATTTGAGCTCATTTTCATCTTCCAAAATTAGGGAGATGTTTGAAGTTGAAAATAAAATTTGATAACCACATTTGAAAAGTTCAAACATGTCATCTCCTAAGAGAACAACCATTTATTACTTGATGAAAGCACTTTCCTCAACCTATAATGGAGCACATTCAAGTAAAGAATTATTTGAATGAAATACATTAAAAAAATATAAATATTTATTCTCATGAAGTTACAATTCAATTAGAGCTTCTTCAAATTGAATGTCAAAATAAAGCATATTAATTTATTGACTGCAATTATGAGGCTATAAGTCCTCTTTTTATATCTCAAATTGGTCAATCAAAATTACTTCATCTTAAACATCAAGTTGATGACTAAGCATGCTCTTAATTTCTTTTTTTTCTTCATCTTCATTAGCTAATTGGTACTTAAATTCTACTACTTATATAATCTCTTGTCTCTCATGATGAATGGTAGCTCTTGAGTCATCAACGAACTCATGAAAAACATCATCAACTTATCTAACTGGGACATATTTCTCTTGTAAATTAGCAACCTCTTCTTTATGTACTTGTTCTTATATCTTAGCCTCCACCTCAAATTTTAATTGCATTTGTTCCATATTTGCATCATTATGGAAGACTAAAACATGTTTTCCTTGCCAAGAGGTGTCCCAATCATGATTTCTTCTTCTTGGTCACTCAAGTCACCTTCATTTTTTATTTCCTTATTTGCATCTTCTCGATTTTCCTCAAAAAAGAGAGGCTCTTTCTTAAAGAGTGGTTTAATAAACCCTTGAAAATGTTTAGTAAAATGAGAAAGGTCCAAATAAGTCACCATAAATACCTAAGTTTTCTCATACAGATGCTCTTCTTGGATCACCTTCACCTCCTCTCTTGGTTGCATTATTTCTTGAATGGATTTACATGAAGGAAAGGCTCTGGGATTTTGAGGGGAAAGGAGTGGAGGCTAAACAATCTCCTACTTGATCTTGAATTCATCATCTTGGCCTATAATTGAATGTTCTTCCTTATTTATTAATTTTTAAATCCAATTCCAAGTCATAAACTTAGGTTTATAAACCTCTGATTCTACACTTATTTTTTTATGGGTGAGAAAGGAGTTTGTAACTATGTTACCTTTATAGATACTATTGAATGTCAGAGATGATTATTTGCAAACTTAATTTTCATGGATAAATTAGCCTTAAAATCATAGATGAATTGGTTAGAGATGTCTCCCTACAAAATTGAAGATGAAGTCTTCTATATGACCTGTTGAGAAATATGGAGACTAGTCTCCTTAAAACACACTTGTTCAACCTTATGAAGCCTATCTTTAATATAATTCTAGGAAGGAAAGTTAGGCAAGGTCTAAATGGGCTCTTGAGGGATATGGTAAAAATTTGGTTTTGCATTCACGAAGGGAAAGGGGAAGTTCTATAGGAACATGATAATGATTATGATGACCCTAGGGTCTCTCATAAACCACTAGCCTATATTTAATGTTTACTAGTAGACCTCTAATGTCTAGAATATCATAACTAAAATTTGAGTGACCCTATCTTATAAAAGTTGCGCATACCTCTTTAATTTGTTAAAAATTAGCTCTCATGCTTTGAATTTCATGTTTGGATATCTCTTCTCTATATTTCTTCCTAGTGTCTATGCTTATCATCTCTTTCTCATATCCAAACAAAGTTTTATTGAAGCTTGAGATAGATTACTTTGGGGCTTGATAGGGATAATTAGGAAGACAAAAATATTCATGATGGTTAACATAGGATTTGTATGGGTCACCATAGTAATGGTAAGGATATGTATATGGCTGGTGATGCTCATCATAAGGCTAATAGATATCATGGCAGGGTTGATATGAGTCATGAGAAAGGTAAGAGCAATGCCCTTGATAATACGTATCATGAGAAAATTTATAAGGTTCATCATAGCTTTGATAGAACTCTTGGTAAGGATGATTAAGCTCATATGGATTATGAGGATCATGTTGGAACTATTGATAAGGAGGTAAATGATAGGGGTATTCACCATAGTTGTTCATATCAACCTCATATGTTAAAAGAGATGCAATAACTAATTATAATCCTTAATGAGACATACCTAGGCTACTTACAACCCAAATCTTTGATTTGGAGTTTCCATTGTTCTAACTTTCTTGATTCTAAAATTTGATTAGAGGAAAGACACACCAACAATATTTCCACTCTTTTGGATCTTGGTCCCACCAAGTGTGCCAAAACTATTGGAGACCTATATTATGGCCTAGCTAAGAAAATGATTATTCAGGTTCTCTACCCAAATCTAGTCTAATATGGGAATGACCCTAGGATATGGATTACCTAATCTTGGGTCAGGCCTCTAGGATTTTAAATGAGTCTAACTCCTTTGATGTATCACTTAGTTATTTGCACTAACACCTTCTAATTTCTAGAGTTAAAATGGAGAGAAAGAAAATGAAAGGGAAACCCTAAGCTATTATTGGTGATACACCTAGATTGATTATTCATCCACTCTTACTTGAGCTTCTAAAAAAACTAATGCGACAAGCAAAAGATTGAATCTATAGATCCAAATGTATGTTATGTATCAATATTTCATTTACATGTTCACCAAGTGATCAAAACATGAGGGAAGTGATGGAGAGGCCTGATCTAAGGCACTAACTAGTCAATGTATCCACTTTATAGCTTCAATCAAATGACATTAAACACTAAACATTACTTGCATAACAAGATAAAATAGTAGCTAGGTGAGATCAAGAATTGACAAGAGAGATATTTCTACCACATGTGTAAATCAAACTAACATTAACACACTATACCATAATAAATAAATATTAACACAATCTTCTATTCATCTTAAGAGGTTACAAAGCTCAATATTGGTAGAGTCTAGTCATGACCAAGAGAGGAATAGATAGAGAGTAATTAAAAATTGAAAAAATGGGTGATATATAAGAGGGAGAGGAAGAGCATGCATCGAGAAGTCAATCAATGAGTTATTACCACATTTCTTGAAATATCCACCACATTTTAATCCAATCAAGACTAGACCTCATTAACAAGTTAACTTGTATTTGGCTCTAATAATCTTGAAACTTTCTCATTGGTTGAGAGATCCACTAGAAGACAAGAATATATTTTGAATGATGAGTCATGGGATTACTATTGGAAAAAAATCTTTAAAGGCTCTAAATAGACATGAATGCTCCAACTAATTTCTCCAATCACCAGATCTCCACTTTGGAACTCCATGCCATCTTCCACTTGATGTGCTCATGAGGATAAAATCCTCATATCTTGAATATAATAAATTTATGACCATATTTTCTTTGAGTGGTGTTAATTACCTATTTGTCAAATCTATATATTTATTGAAATACAAGCCACTTCTCTATAATCACACATTTACCCCTATTTCAACCTAAATAAAGATCTAATAGAGATTCTAAACCAATCTAATTTATTGGTTTGCTTATAATCATTATGGAAATGCATATCCATAGGTTGCATAACCTCATTTTGGACTATATTAGGCATAAACTAACCTATCATTCTTCTAAACTTTAATGGTAATAGAGCTTCACCATTAACATTCTTAATTGTATGGCTATGTCTACTCAATGGTATTTGACTGAGATCTAATGGTGATGGGATGATCCTTGCAGGACTTGCTTATATTTTGACCTTAGGTCACATTTGATCTCTATTAAATTCCCTAATCTTTAAACTTTTAACAACCACCATCAATCTTGATCTAGGCCTTCTCAAAATTTGCTAACTATCAAATCCCCATTCATTCCATAATATATTGCTAAATATTTAACTTTGTGTGCACCATCAATCTAATTTTGCATGGCTTGAACATGTACAATTGATTTATATAGAATTTGATGTGATCATGACACATGTAATCTTCTTATTTTTTCTTAATATTTACTAACTTGTTGACCTCTCAGTCATCATTGATCTACTTTTGTATAGTTGATCATGCACTATCAATCTATTTGGACCTAATGACCTTGTTAGTCATCATGCATCATTGTATTTATGTTTAGGTACCTAAGATGTTAAAACTTTTTAGTCATGCACTCATGTTAACCTTTTGACTTGATGCTCATCATCGATCTTTGATTATATGATTAAACATGGTCCATTGGATCTTTAAGGCCCACTGACTTAGTTTATTGCTCACCATTAGATTTGATCTAAGCTTCCATGATTTTGAAACTTGTTAGATCTACATTAAACTTGGGAAAATTTGAATTAAAATGACTATTTTTTGTATCTTAAATTTGATGTCCACCTACATGTCCCAAAATTCTTATTTATCTTTGAAGCTTTATATCTTGAGATAGAAAAGACATCAAGATATGAAATTTATAGGGAACCTTCTAGGCATGAAATACATCATGTATATATAATATTTTAACTTGAGAGGCTTTCCAAGTGAATATATTAAACATTAAATTAGACTAATTTTTCTATTTATACATGACATCCTATGATGGTCTAGTCCTTCAAAGCTTGTACAAGTCATTTGATCATTCACTCAAATAGGAACTCTATTTAGATAATTTATCTAGGTAAAAGATTGGTATGTGGGACAAAATTATCAAATATGTCCTCAAGAGGATTTCACTACTATCATGTGTGGAATAAATCAAACTATTTCAATGCTTTAAGAGCCTAAAACCGATTCATCTCACCCATCGATATCATTGGTAGGCCTTGAGAGCACTTCAAGTTTGTGCTCATTTCATATAGAAGAGAGATAAAGAGAGTCTAAAATATTGGATAAATAAAATAAACTTGGTCACCTTCTAATCATGGGCATTGGTAGTAGGATCAATCCCCTAATATTTATGAATATTCATTAAAAATTTAAGTGATCTAGTCATCATCTTCATCCACATAGGGATAAAGGAAGATGATAGTTTCATTGAATTTTTGGTTTATTTTATCATAGTGATTACTATTCCTAGTTACTCAATTCTTTTAGAGATTTTAATGTCCTCCCTAGCATTTATATTACATGTGTGAGCATATGGAGGTGAGAGATGTCCAAATTACCAGTGTCTACACACTATAAGTAGATTTCATTGATTAAGAAGAATATATAGTGTACAAATTTGAATTTGAATGGTGTTTAGATGTCTAGTCATGGTGTCTTAAGGATACTCATGTAATTTTAACCCAAATTTAATGCTTAGATGGTCCCCAACCTTTTGGAATGGTGTTTCCAAGTGATACAACATGTAGATGTGAGTTTTAGTGCATAGAATGGTAGTATATTGCATGATGATGGCTTGAGGGTTCTTAAAACATAATAAATAACATTATAGAGTGTTGAATTTACACTTGAATATCCTTTTTACAAGGTTCCAAATCTTCACCATATTCCTCACATGCCTATAAACTACTAATCTACCTTCAAACACTTTCATAACTCTTTTAGTAAAAGTTAAATTTTTTTAGTGAAGATTAAGGTTTTTTAAGAAAGTCTTAGGTTATATTTTTCACTGTGTATACCTCATTAATGGCCACCAAAGTATTATATTATTTTATGTATATGAATAAAGGTGACTAATGTCCTTTTAGGTCACATTGGGTGTGAATCCATAGTTCATTTCAAGCCCTCAAAGAGCTCCTCCCTTTTTGACCACCAATGCGTCATCATTTTACTTTAGTTATGTCCTACAGTCCATTTTAAATTTATATACAACACCATTGTCATCACCCATGGGCCATCAACCCCTGTTTATAATTTTAAATCATTGGATCAAGGCCTAAATACTCCTTAAGGTTTTTAGAAATAATCAATTCATGAATAAATGGGCTTAAATAGTTATACACCTAGTTAAGAGAATAATATCCACCTATAAGAAATCACATGGACCTACCTTGGTAAAGTCCTTCAAAATCACCATGTGTAGATCAGCCTTGAGTAATGAGAGAAGGGTATGTTTGATTAATATTCCCATCTTATAGAGATGGATTAGAGCAAGAGATACATTGATATCTCAAATACAACTAAAAAGTAACTGTATTTCACTTACAAGACCATGATCCACAAACCACTATAGACAATCAACATATGTGAGCTAATGCCTACAACTCTGTTGACAATTATTGAGGTTTACATCCTACCTAGATTAAAATATAGTATCTACACATAAAGAGATAAGGTATAAACTAAGATGAAGGTTAAATCTTGGTGATCACCTCACCAATGTAAGATAGTCTTCTAGGAGTGCATTTGGACAATGTAAATCTCACATAATTAGTTAGGAATGCTTATAATGTGGAAGTACCAGACTAATGGGAGTAATAATGTATTGAATAGATAAAAGGAGAGTCTCTAGGAGATAAATACACATCTAAAACCCTTAATATCTCATTTGGGGTACCCCTAACCCAATGAAGTTATATGGTCAGAGTTGTAGACTAATCACATAAAGGGATATATATAATTGTGTATGCAGATGTGTTGGAAGGGTTAGAGGACATGAGCCTTAAGGATATGGTAAATATTGAAACATGAATATTAGGATATAATTATGTCTCTATATCATCTAGAATAATACTTCTTATATTTTCATCTCAATTATTTCAATCCTTTGTACTAAGTAATGATGCTTTAGGTAAGCCACAAAAGAGAGTATAGGTTAGTGAGTGGTTTGAGCTCATGGAAACATATGTAAGAACTAAAATATAGGTTTTAGAGTGGGTAATGTCAACATGGTAACTATAGATGAATGAAGAAATGAATGAAGACCCTAAACACTAGTATGGGTCTATCAAGCCTAAGCCCTTCTTATCTAGGTCTCAAGACCCTACCTCCACTTCATGAAAGTTATAAACCTCCAAACAAGTTAAATTTAATTTAGTATGTGTGAGAGGGTGTTTAAATTATTTTAGAACACATTATAGGAATAGGAGTGCAATGAGTTAGCTCATAATAGTTTTATCCCTCGCCTAAGCTCTATTTTCTTAAGTAGACCTATCAAGTTTCACCTTCAAACACTCACACCCTTCACCATAGAGGGACCCAATCCTATGGACTCAAAATAAATAAAATAGTGAGAAGGGTTGAGGGTCTCAATTTTATGAATGAACACTAATAATTTAACCTACTCAAATTAATTAGTAAAATCCTCAAAGTACACCTTCAAGTACTCCTATCTCGACCCACTCTTTACATGGGATCTTAAGCTATTTAGGAAAGATAAAGGGTTTAATGGAATAAGGATTAATGTCAATTAGTTTTGGTTTAGAGGTACTTATTATATGAACCATCATTAAAATGGTGTACCTCCACAACCCTTCCTAAACCTTGGATGGTACCAGATGATAGATTTATGCCTCCAAATGCATTCAGATGGAGTAGTTTTTCTATGGAGTGGTCCTGAAGTATCCTTAGGTATTTTTATCACTCAAATGACCTATTGATTTGCACATGAAACACACATATTATATATATTAAGACTAAAAAAGCTAGTTTAAGCTTGTAATTAAGGAATTAAGAAGTAATTGTATGAACCATGAGTTTTTAAGGTGAGAAGGGGTCTCAATGTCATAAAATAACCTTATATTAGTCACCTATAGTATCCTCCATAATTGGTTAACCATGGAAACAAAACTAGGTGTCTAAGTGAGAGGAACTATTACATACCACAAAAGGAATATGGCTTGATAATGCCAACACATCTACTCTAATGACCCTTGATGATTATTTATATGATGAGAATATTTGATATGTGCCTCATAACTCTAGGTTAAGGCCAAAATGAAAAAACCTTCTAGTTGGACATGCTAGTCTAACACCTCCATTGAGATAATTATACGTAGGAGGTAAATCAAAAGGTCAAATGAGATTATAATGCACTCCAAACCTTTATGGTTGATATCATCAGGTTATTTGGGAAGTGTAGGTCACTTTAGGTTGTAGTGGAGATGCCATAACTGGTCATTATTACCTAAAAACACCTAGAGACTACTCAAAATGCATGCTTCTCACATGTGAAGCAACTTCTCATGGTAAAAACTATATAAAAATTCTACATGGGCTTCTAAGCACTTAAATAAAGTTGGGTGGATTTGTCTACAATAATTTAGTGGAATTGGTTTAGAGGTTTAGACCCTAACCTCTATGAACCATTGTTAATAGTCCTAGACACTCTTAAACCTCCCTAACACCTTAATAAGGACCTGAATTGAGAGATTTAAAAAAAATCCAAATAGATGGGAACCAATTGAAAAACACTTGGGTCATGTTGTCAACTTAGAAGAGGCCATACTCATGGTACTTGGTTATATGGATAGTATACAGATAACTTCAAAAACTATAATTTTTTAAGGTTATAAGAAATAGGTGAAGTGAAAAAATTGGTCATAGGTTCCCAATCATTATGGGTGTTGGTTTAAGACTTGTTTCACCTCCTCAAATATATAAATTTCCACCTACCATTTTTTAAGTGCCTCTACCAACCTTCACCAATCAATGAGTCTACAAAACTAGTCAATATTGCCTAATAATACAAGAAGAGTAAGGTTGTAGGTTTATGGTTTTTGAAAGGTCTAGACACTAATTTATAAGGTTATTTAATGTGTGCTTAAATCTTAATCAGATAGGTTGAACATTTTTTCCAACTATCATAATCATCCAAATATCCAAGTAGATAGAAGATTGGGCTAGTAACTCATGAGGCCTACTTAACCAATAAGATGAAAGTGATAATGTGAATATAAAGGAATCATGTAGTTAATGACCCAAATTATGACATATATAAATTTCCATTTAGTTTATTAGACCCCATATTAATGGTAATTATGAAGGATTTGGGTTGTTTTTCATCAAAGTCAATCTGCAGGTGTGGGTAGCCACTTAATGCCTCATGGAAAAGGCCCAATTAAAACTCTATAAATGTTGGTAATTGATGAATGGAGATGAAATTGGATAAATTTGGAACACATGGAATCCTCATGGGTCAAATTTTTCTAAACTTAGACCTCAATGCCATAAAGTTCTCATTCAAGGCACCTATGCACTCAAGCAATGCATTAGAGAGTCAAGGAAATTATTGTAACTACTACATGACCATTAGGTACTATTTATGGCCTCTTTTACACCTATATTATTTTTTATCTCTTATGTATAACTCTATATATTTTGTCATTGAGCTCTTGGTTATCATCCCTTGGTTGGGTGTAGCAAAGCTCTGCTAGAATTGTATCTTGAACCTTAAATCAATAGATAAAAGACTATTGTAGACTTCTTCATTAGAATTAGTGTGTGTTATGATTTTTGATTTGAATAAAATTATGAAGTTCATCTTATTTTCTAGGTCCTCTCATTCACTTAGTGTTATGTTTTCACCCTATGTAGATCATATGAAGTGTTTATAGGTAGAAGTTGTGTTTAAGAGTGAATTGAGTTGTAGTGTCTCATTCAGACCTTCATTCTTTTACCTTCAAATTGTAGACCTTCCACCTAACCTCTATATTAAATATTGATGTTTATTACTATGTCAAGAAGTCTTGTTAGTTACTTTTTTAATTATATTCATAAGTGTGTTTCAGGATCAATCAAGAGAGGATAATTGAATATTGGTGCATCACTACCCCTAATGCATTTTTCCTTTCAATTTTTAATCCTAACCCTTTTCATCCCAACACAAGTATGTTTTATAAAAATAATTAAGTTTATATATTAGGGGACCTATTCCCATAAGCTATATATTTGGTATAATTATATGTAAACCACAACCTTTAGGACAATCCCATGTTATTCCATGTTCAAAGATAAATTGAATAATCTCCTTCCAAGGGTGTAACTTGGGATGCTAATAGTTCTATAAATCCTAATGGGACCATATTTCAAGTGACTTGGAGCATGCTTTGGTAGCCTTGAGACATATGAAATCTTCAAGTAAATCATTGGTAGATCTATAAATAAGTTACATGAAAAGGGTGGCCATAATATCTTCCTCAAAAGGTAAGGATATTGATTCTATTGAATTGTTATTAGGCATTGCTTCAAGGAAGACATATCCTAGATTCAAACCCAATCCTACACCCCCAAACTCTCCTAATTCTACCCAAATAAACACATCTACAAATCCTATACCTCCAATGGCTAGACCTATGATGTAATCCTTTTTTAATTTCAATGATGGTATCCCCTTAAACATTAATTAGTTTGATGACATACATGTTACTACTCTCAAAATCCTTCCCTATTTCATAAGAGAGAACTCAACTACCCCTACAGAACATATTGTAGACATAGCCAATTTATGTTAAGTCCATAACATAACCCAAGGAAATGTGGATATGAGACTCCTTGAAACCTCCTTGAATGGTAAATCACTCTAGTGTTATAGGGGCCTAACACCTACATCCATAAACACCTAGGATGAATTTGGATAACACTTGTGTAAAAACTTTGAGGATAGGACTAACCATGTCTCTTTGGTAGAATAACTTACTATAATTAAAATATCTCCCTAGGAATTCATGGTGGACTTCAACTAGAGGTTTTAGAAAACCTTAGATAGGATCCCTATAATCATAAATCCCACTCCTAAATATGATTTCTTGTACTACTTAATAGCTCTAAATTTTGATGTGTCTATTATGATACAATAAATGGGGGAATCACCTTACCAAAAGCCTATGAGATAACTATAAGGGTACAAAATTGACTAATTCAATCAAGAAAACTCACCCATATACCACTCATGCCTTTTTTCCTAGAAATCCAACCTCCTATACCTAGCATTGCTCCATTACTAGCCCCAACCAATTAGGACTAAGAAGATGGAAGCTAAGTAGACAAACTAGGAAAGATAGAAGGGCTAACCTTGAAGAGGAATTAAAATTGACCCTATAAGCCTTATTAGGCCCCCTACCAATCCATTTATTAGCCTTATCCATATAATAGACCTCTTTATCAACCCAACCAAGAAGGTGAAGGGTAGATTACATAAGTAAGGACCTACAACACTTATAATCCTAATGTTATCAGTAGTTCTATAGCTTTGGTTCTAACTCAAAATAGCTATGCACAAGATGATCAGTCATCTGCTTAATATGGGTAGTCAAATGATATGAAAATGGATCCAAGTGATGAATTATATCAAACATCCTTTATGAAACAAATTCTCCTTCTTCCATCAAATGATAATATACCTCCTTCACAACACAAGGAAGGTACTTCTATGCCTTATGGGGACACTCCATGACCCAAACTAAGATGCTAGATTAATAAAGGGAAAGTGGAAGAAAGGCACCCTCTAAAACTACATTTTTCAAATTTTAAGAAGGTGAGCATTCATTTAAATAAGTGGAAGCAAATCAGGGTCATTATGCAGCCAATGTAGACAATTCAGTTACATCCCATACAAGGAATAAGAAAAAAGCAATTGATGATAGTTTAGGACAACCCAAGAAAATTTATCTACCTTATCAAACACCTCAAGAGGCTTCCAATCAAGATGTAAATTTTAATACATCACCAAATAAATATATACAAGATAAAAAGGGTAGAATTACAAGGGCCCTTTTATACCTCATTTTACACAAGCTCCAAGCAATGCTTCTACCCTTAAGTTATAGTCCAAGGTAGCCATCCCTTATTTTAGCATTGTGGAATACATGAAGAAGCCCATGTAACTCTCCATATATGGGATTATTTGATTATTCTATGGAAAAAGGACCTAATTCAAGAATATCTCTCCAAACTTTATGTCTTGGATAAACAATTAGAAAAGGTAAGTGCAGTCCTTACTAGTTCTAATCAATCTCATGAATCCCAAGCAACTAAGCTAGTCAAACCACCTCTCTTATAAATTTTAGTCATCATAGTATATTCATTTATGTATAATTTCATGATATACAGTGGTGTTATCACCTTTGTCATGCCTAAATCTATAGTTTTTAAATTGGGACTTAAATATGAACCTAATAAAAAGGGTGTCACAATTCGATCGGTCTCATACAAAGACTGTAAGTTTTCTTAAACACCTCAAGATAATATTGGAATATTATCCTAACTATACCATATCTCAATATATCATGGTACTTTTTGGTCCCCAAATCCATCTAAGTATAGGATCTATGATAACACAATAGATACTTAGGTGTGAGGTAATCACTTGTCATGATTGTTATTTTATCATCTTATGGTGCGAGTTGGTAGGTGAATAACTAACTCCCTTATACATAAATAATAATTGAGAATTAGTCACATGTGATAGTCACAATTCATTGGAAGAAAGGTAATAGAGCTGGTAGAATGATTACATCCATCACTAGCTCAACAACCAATGTGCTCGATTACCCATAACACTAAGATACCCCAAATCACTATAAATGGGAGCTAAGTCTAGTTATGAAAGGAGGAGGAGATTAGATTAGTGTAGCCTTGGAGGATTGGTTTTAGATGATATTTTTTCCATGAGAGATAAGAGTTTAGTTCTGGATGCCTTTGGGGCTCCCCATTATAATGCCCAATCTCACCCATGAGCCTCTAAGCCCTTAGTAACTATAAGGATAACTTGCTTAGTTCCCATTGATATATATATATACAATGTGTTTGAACCTTGTTAATGAGGGATAGTGTTGCACTTAATGAATTTTAATCTAGTCTATGTGGCTATAACCATAGGTGTAGAATAAAAATGTTTTGTGCAATGTTTTAGTATATTGAATGCTAGATTTATATTATGGATGTTGATCTCTTATAAGTATTTAACCTAGCCCATTCATGACATTCATGTAGTTATTGATTACATCAACACACTATATATAAAATTATCTAAGTATAAAAAAGACCCCATGCCTTAAAATGATACTTTCACCATAGCACGATCCCAAGCCTAAACCCCTCATCTAATTACCCCATTGAATCCCCCATGCACCTAAATGAGGTTAAGCCAAGGAAACCAAAGGCTTATGCCTACAGATCCTTAAAACCACACCACCTAGGCTTGCACCTAATAGACAGTCAGTTCCCCCTAGGATGGATTGTACCCATAAATGTACCATCATCATTACGCAAACCAAAGTCCTTAGAGGATAGAGTTTTATCATGGAATAACTATCCCAACATAGGACCTAGTCCCTTCTTTTTTGTACTTCAAGTGAGTGCATAAGGCTTACACCTTATGTGAAGTGATGCCAATATAGTCGAGTGTCAAATGTTGAAGTGATACATGATTATTTAATGTTGGATGGATAGGTAAGTGAATGACTAAGACTCTTACTTTTATAAAAAAAATTGATTCCATTACCAGGAAAAATTGTATTTTGTTGCTGTAATAGTGCACTAGAATGATGCTCTGACTCTCCTTTGATAACATCAAGCACTAGATGGAATTAGTGTTAGATAAATTTACATTGAGGCATCTAACTTATAGAGGATAAAAACTAAGGAAGTGGGTTTAGAACTACTCATATGATTCCCTATACAAGGTTTTATTTTGTGAACTACTAGAATAGGTGTACTAATGGTTGGATTCTTATGTGACACACAAAAGTCAAAGATATGGACATTGCTTTGACTTAATAGAAGAACACCTAGAAAGGATTGAGAAATTAATCACCTCTTGGACTAGAGCCATATACAAATAGTGGAAAGGGTCACTGAATAGATATGTGATCAAATTCATAGTATCAACATACTCCTTCCCTAAAGAAGAAAAATATTATTTCTTACACAAACCCAAACGTATGTTTATGAAAGATTTTAGAACAAAACTCAAGAAGCTAATGGTGTATTACAACTTTGAAACCATGAGGATGGAAGGCTAAAGTCCTCTCACATATGAGTAGTGTAATGGCAAATAAGGGGACATGTAGGTGAGGTGTAATGGAAGGGGATGAGTAGTTTGACACCTGAGATCTCAGAAGACAGGCTTATAACAAGAGGAGGCATGAGATGATAGAAGATATGGAACCTAAAATCATCGAGAGGACCCATAACAAGAAAGAAGGTTATTGGGAAGGATATCCTAAATGGTAATAGTGCCCTGAGGAAGGAAATCTTGAAGCCATGGAACAAGCTCCATAGTTGATAGGTGAATGCTTTGGGTCCCTATAGAATTTGACCATTAAAGATGAATTAGATACACCTACCCCCTTTAGACCTATAATTTGAGATCATACACTAGATCCCCCCATAGGAAAATAGAAGATTGATACTTGACCCCATTGTCAACTTAGAATTTGACCATTTTGTAGACTTAGACCAAAAATTTATGATTGAACAAGTTATTACTTATGAAGAGATAAGTGAGGATACCTATATACTTTGAGGTAATAACTTGACTAGATAGAAAGTGAGTGCAAGAACCCCAATCTTACCAATGTTAGATACATATATCAGGAAATAGCTCAAAAGAAGTGGCCCCATGCCACTAATCAATAGTATAACACCATCATCCTTTGTGGTACCAGTGATAACAATGAGACCAATACTTGTCCCTATGGCTAGAGGAATTATAATACCTCCACCAAGATAATTACCAAGGGGACAAGCACCTTAGATAATAATTTCTCCCCCACCCTATATTTATTATGAGATGTCCATGCATCTACTTGAGTAATGAGGCATGGAGAATTTTGTAGAGCATGTGCTCAAGTGTGAATTAAAATGGTGTACTTGGGGAATAACCTAATTTGAGCACAAGGAAACCTAGTTCATGATGACCTTGATTGATTAAGCCCATAATTGGTATAGGAATTTTGATCCTAACTAGGCTATGGTTGATTACAACACCCTAAAAGAAGCCTTCTTAAAAGAGTTTGATATACCCAAGTTTGAGTAGCAGAGCATCATTGCACTCAAGGAGATCAAATATGGATTATCATAGAGTGTGCACTTATATAATGTTATATTTAAGACTCTCCTTTCCAAGACCCCTTATGATATTCACCCCTCTTAACATGCATAATGGTTTATTGGAGGATTTCTAGTACCATTCATAAGGGTGTTAGCCATGAAGACATTCATAGACCCTCAAGAATCACTTGAAGTTGTGCTCAAAGCTGAGGTGGTTGGGAGTGTTGATATAAGAATTATCCCTTTAATGGAGATGAAAATTATGTCTATGGCCTCCTAACTATAAAATATAATTGCTAGTTCATTGTAAGATGCTTGAAGTAGGTTATGGTGCATCGATTACAAGATGAAAGTCCATAATAGAAACAACTACCCTTGAAGGAATCTGTATACACTACTTAGCTATGAATTTTGTCACAAAGTGCATGATGTTTAAAACTACCCTTTATTGTAATGTGCCAGTCAGATTAGCACAACCAACTATTATTAGTTATACAATGCCTATACCCATACCATAGTTGATTTATACATAATAAATTAGATGTATAAAAACATGCGGAGAGGTGCATGACATGTAACAATAGTATCAAGAGCGAAAGGAATCCAAGGAAATGAGGGTTATGACTAGTATAATGTAGGTTATGGGATGCAAAGAAGTGATTGAGGGAGAGGTCATGGACATGGTGGAGGAAGGTTATCACCACGATCATATTACAAGTGCATCTCGACCAAGAAATATCATCATGTTTTCCCTATACATCTAAAATATGGGTATTGTTGAGGAACACACAAAGTTGAGGAATGCCTCAACTTATACAAAAATGAACCAAGGTAGGCCCGATAATAATAAGGGCATAAAGATGATCAGGTGTGAGTTTAAAGAGGTGAAATGGAATCTAAAGGTATAGCTAGTCTACACAAAGTCAATCAAAGTATAGGAAACTACTTGGAGTAGACTCACCACTCAACTTCTAGTTACACTAGTACCAAATTTTCACTTAGAATATCAGGAGATGATCCACATTAAGTGCATTATGTATATGAAACCTAAATTTATGCCTTATCTATACCCTACATGCCAAAAATATGTATTTAAACAAGCTATGAGTGTGATCCAAACCTCCAAGGAGAGTTCCAACTGGTGTGAGACCTAGAGGCATAGGTTACCACCTCTCACAAAAATAAGGATGGATAGGAGATTGAAGTACATGAGTTAACATAGATCTCATGCCTATTACAAATAGAAGGGATGTTTCCCCTATTAAATAGCTTGCTTCTATAACATGTAGGGTAGTAGTAAGTTAAAGTTATTGCACCACACATGAGAAGGGCATGAGAAGTTAGGAATACATAGAATATGGATTATGACCAACAAATTTTGGTGAATGACACCATTGATGGATGGTCTATTTGTGAGGTGCTTATCATCATAGGCATTGAGGTCAATATATTAACCAAGAATGCATGGGAAAAGATGGGTAGAATAGCCTTGAGGCCTTCTCCCCATGTACTCTTCATGGCCAATAAGACCCAAGCATAGTTGACCAAAATTATGAAGGGTGCCATTATAGATATTATGGGCACCAAATTCCATGCTAAATTTAAGGTAATCAAGTTGGATAAACAAGATAACTATCTAGCACTTCTAAGAAGGCCATGATGCTATGCAAATAATGTTGATATGTACTTTAAGAAGTGATATATGACCTTCAAAAGTGGAAGGAAAGGGTAGTGATTCCCCTCTAAAGTGACCAAGGACACCCTATGTGAAGATCATTAATTTAGAGGATGAGATCAAACATATATATATAACATCACAATACAAGGCATCAAGAATATCAACCCTACTAATTAAGTATTTATCTCTTAGGAGGATGGGTAGTCAGCGTCAAACACCACTAATATCATTTATGATCGATGGGTTAAAGAGTCTTATAAAGCCACTACCATAGATTTCACTTAGAGCATGAAAAGTTATAAAACCTTATGAGGATTGGCTGGTTAAATATTGATTACACTCCGAAATGATGGGACCCTTGTAATCAAATGAAAGGAAAGAGGGTACTCTGCTTGAGAAAAGGTAAGTTTGTAACACTCTCAAAATTTTAATTGATCAACCTAGTGGAAAAATATATCCATGATATTGAATCACGGAGGTATAGAAATAGATAGTGCCACATAAGAAATCAAGCTTCCATTCCATGGATGTGAGGACTTTATATAAAAACTAAAGGAACCTATGCCTCAATTTTATACACATAAAGAAATAGGATATTATTCCAAGGATGGACTAACATTTGTTTATGGGGTAATTTTGGGCCCCAAATCCATCTAAGTATAGGATCCACACCAACATAGTAGACACTTGGGTATGATGCAATCACTTATCATGATTGATGTTTTGTCATCATATGGTGCTTGTTAGTAGGTGGCTAACTAACTCCATTTTGAATCAATCATAATTGGGAAGTAGGTACATAGGATAGTCATAGATCACTAGAAGCAAGGTAGTGGAGCTAGTGGAATGATTACATCTAGTTCTAACTCAACAACTAATGTTCTCCATTCTCCATGGTACTATGATGCCCTGAATCACTATAAAAGGAAGATGAGTCTAGTTAGGAAAGGTGGAGGAGATAGGAATATAAAAGTGCTAGAGGACTGGTTTTAGATGATATGTTTTCTATTAGAGCTAAGAATTTAGTTTGGAATGCCTTTAGGGATCCAAAATGTAATTCCCAAGCTCGCCTATGAGCCTCTAGGCCCTTAACAATTGTAAGGATAAATTGATTAGTTTCCATTGATATATATGTATTATGTGTTTGAACCTTATTAATGAGGGATAATGTTGCACCTAATGAATGTTAATTTAGTTTATTTGGTTGTAACCATAGGTGTAGAATAATAATGGGTTGTGTAGTGTTTCAATAGATTAAATGCTAGATTTATATTAGGGATGTTGAGCTCCTATAAGTTTTTGACCTATCCCATTCATGGCATTCCTATAGTTCATGATGACATCAACACCCTATATAGAAAATTATCTAAGTATATAAAATATCCCATGACTCAAAATGATACTTACACCATAGCATGATTCCAAGCCTAATTACCTCATCTAAGTACCCCATTGGATCCCCCACATGCCTAAATGAGGTTAAGCTAAGGAAACAAAAGGCTTGTTCCCATGAAGCCTTAAAAATATACCACCTAGGCTTGAACCTAACAAATATTTGGTTCCCCTTAGGATAACTTGCACCCATAAATAAACCACTACCATTAGACAAACTAAAGTCCCTAGATTATATAGTTGTGTTATGACATAACTAGCCTAACATGGGCCTCAATCCCTTCTTCATTGTACTTCAAGTGAGCACATAAGTCTTAATCCTTATGTGAAGTGATGCCAATGCATTCAAGTGTCAAATTTTGAAGTACTACAAGATTAGTCAAGGCTTGTGCCACATTTTAAAAATTATAGATGTAACTTGGATAGCTAGATAAGTGCATTACTAAGACCACTACTTTTATACAATAGTATTTGACCTTCCTCCCTAATTTTCATAATTCTTGTCTAGGGATTTTACTAATAAAATTGGGGGTATATCTCTTTTGATTGGTCATACATGGTTTTTAGGACTAGGTATGGGATAAAAGTTACCATAAGGTCTGATCCTATCTCTAGGTTTGACTTATAACCCTATATGCCCAACCTATCAAATGTCAAATACACTATCATGGATGAGGATGATAATCCCAATGACCAAGATCCTATAAAACCACTAGAGGTCATATCAAATTTTCTCCTTGATGAGTGGGTAGTAGATAATCATGGTAATGATCCTTATATGACTAATTAGTAGATAGGCCTAGGTGTGTATTGTGTGCATGAAGAAGGATTTGTCATCTCAATTCTCACTATCACAATTAATTAACATAAAGGAGTATGGAACTTGTTTTTTGATGGGTCAAGATCAAATAATGGGATTTGGGTAGGTGTTACGCTTTTCTACCCTTCGAAGAAAAGGTATTATTATTCCTTAAGATTTTAGTTTAGTTGTGCTTCTAATATTGTAAAATATGAGGCCCTCATTCATGGGCTATAGTGTGAAAAAAGAGAGGCATCAAGATTTTAAAAACTAAAGGAGATAACGAGTTAGTGGTGAAGTAGGTAAGAGGCCTAAGTGTATTCAATAATCCACCCTTGAAGTCCTGCAAACATAGGGTTTGGGACCTCTTATATGACTTTAAATCCTTTGACATTTGTTCCATACCTAGAGAAGATAATCATCATATAGACTCATTAGCTACCATTATGGCATAGTATGATATATTTAATGGGGTCAATGCATCAAAGAGAAATACCAAATTAAAGTTGTATGTAGGCCCCTAGTCCCTAATAACTAGGTGAGTTGGAAAGTTTTTTAAAATCATAGTCATATTACTTGCTTCTTATAACATGAGGTAGAATTATATGTAAAGAATCAAGGTAGGCTGTAACATCAATATGGAGATTATATTATATAGCTAAGGAAAAATAAGTTGCCTAAGGCCTTAATAACATTGGAAAGTATATTCAATGAGGATGACTAGTTGAATAACAACAAGGTAAACATCTCCACTAAAGAGGAACACTATGACAAGGCTATCATATTCAAGGAAAAATTACTCAAGTTAGGGAAGGTGAACACCAAGGAAGAAAGATCACTCTTCATTAGCATTATTCCAAGAGTTTGTAGATATTTTTTCATGGCAATACCATGAATTGAAGGTCTTTAACCCTATGTTGACCCAACATACTATAGATTTTGAGGAGGAGAACGCCAAACTTGTGAGACAAAAACAAAGGTTGGTAAATCCAAAAGTTAAGCTCCTTATGAGGAAGGAGTTTATAAAACTTATTGAATCCAATCTTATCTTCCCCATTAAACATTCTTTATGCATGTCAAATGTTGTGCCTGTGAGGAAGAATAATGGGGAGTTATGTTTGTGTGTGGACATTAGAGATCTCAACAAGGTGTATTTAAGAGATCACTATCCTATACCATCCTTGGATTAGATTTTTTAGAGGGTTTAAAGTTAACAATGGTTATTTTTGATTTATGGATACTCTATATACAATCATATATTAGTGAGAGAAGAGGCTAGACAAAAAACTACCTTCACCACCAAGTGGGGCACTTATGCATACATGAGGATGACCTTTAGAATATTTAATGAAGTGGATACATTCTAAATGGAAATGGATGTGGCCTTTTAAGGGATCATAAATGAGATGGTACTCATCTACCTTGGTGACATCACTATGTTTTCAAAGGAGCCCAAGGATCACTTGACACATTTGAGGTTGGTGTTTGATAGGTGTAGGTAGTTTGGGGTCTCTTTGAACACCCCCACAATGTATATTTATAATATATGAAGGTAGACTTATAGGATATATTGTGTCAAAATATGGACTCTCCATTGACTCTAAGAGGATAGAGTAAACCCTTGCTTTAAACCTACACAAACATAATAAAGTATTGCAAAGTTTCTTAGGTAAAATCAACTTCAACAAAAGATTTATTCTAGGATTTGTAGAATTGGTAAGGCCACTAACTCACATGCTCAAGAAACACAAGGAGTTCTCTTGGACCAAGGAGGGTAAAATAAGTTTTGAGGCCATAAAGAAAGCCATTTCCCAAAATCCTACCCTCTTCAACCTTGATTTTACAAAATACTTCTTCATATATGCCCTCTCCATAAGTGACACTATTTTTTATATGTTCATGCAATAACATGGTGATGGACCAGAATAGCCAATTACTTTCTTCATTAAAACATTGGAAGATTATGAGGATAGATATACCTTTTTGTAAAAACATGTACTTGCTATAATGAGAAGCCTAAAAATTTTCATACACATGATGTCTAATAATAATATTTTTGTGATGGTAGTTCACCCTAGTGTAAAAGATGTCATACTCAATAGAGATATAAGTGAGAAGAGGATTGGTTGGGTGACTAAGTGCATATATTATGACATAGATGTGAAGTTTAATAAACTGATTATAGGTAGAAGAATTTGTGAACATCTTGAATTATATGCTATTGAAGAGAAGAAGATGGTCTTGGTAGTCCAAAATAATCAACAAGTAACTACAAACATGAATCCTTCCAATTAGACCCAAGATATAGTGAAATTAATCCAAACAAGAGAATGTCCCATGGGATTAGATAGGAAAATGAGAAGACACTTCAGACTTCAATCCATCCCTTACATTATGATATATATATAGTACTCTTCAATAAAGACATTGGTAGCGTGCTCTTAAGGTGCATGGAGACTAGTAAAGTTGATAAGTTATTAGAGAAGTTTCATGATGGACCTATAGGTGGGAAATTTATATCAGGTTATTTTTGTCCCACTTTATTTAGGTACTCACATGCTTGGGTCAAGAGGTGCCCTAAATGTGTTATGTTTATCAATAAGCAAAGACTAGTTGCATTACCTCTAAAACCCATCCAAGTTGAGTATCCCTTCATGAAATGTGGATTAGAATTCATAGGTATGATTCCTCCCTTATATATTTATAGACATAATTGGGTTTTCACAACTATTGACTATTTTACCAGGTGGGTGGAGGTAGATACACTCAAAGAAACAAATGAGAACTCAATTTTGGAGTTTTATGATAGCCTTGTGATTAGGTTTAGGGTCCCCTCTACCATTATATCAGATAATGACTTGGCCTTAAAAAGTGATAAAGTGTGTGAGTGAGACCTTAATCATGCTATTTACTTCAATTCTTCATCCAACTACTATCCATAGGGTAATAGACTAGCATATTTCACCAATAAGAACTTGATTAGGACCATAAAAAATAAAATGGAAGACAATAAAATAGAGTGGCACACCAAGTTAAGGACTACCTTATGAGCATATAGGATCACTCTTAATAAGTCTACTAGTAACTCTCCTTATCTCTTTGTTTATGAAAGAGAATCAAAACTACCATTCTCACTTGATCTGCTAGCCTTATAGCTTTCACACTAACATGATCTCATGGAACATAATGCAATGGAAGTAAGGATGAATTAGTTGAGGGAGTTAGAGAAGAAAAGGGATAGTGTTATGCATGTTATGTTTTCCAACCAAGACCAAGTCAAAATATCATTTTAAAAGAGATCTTCATCCAAGACATTTCAACAAGGAGATATTGTGCTTAAGTGGGATGAGGATCATGCCAAGCCAGGTAAACATTAAAAGATTGATAGTATTTGGAGTGGGCCATATATCGTTACTAGTTATAAGGAGACCAATCCTTTATAACTATCTAGGTTAAATGGTGAGGAACTCCCTATCCATATCAATGGGATGTTCATAAAGTACTATTATTATAAGCACAAAGTCCCCTTATACATAGTAGTTACTTTTCTTTTCTCTACATATTATTAAACATGCTTGGTAGTTATTGGTTTGTTATTGTTATTTATTACTATGTGTTTTTAATCTTGTCTTGTTCCTTATTTAGTATCTTTCTCAAGGTCTATAAGGTATTAAGTAGAGTATATATGTAACTAAGAGTCAATTATCTAGTAATAAGTGGAAAACAAAAGGATTCTAATTTCTATCGACCAATAAGTAGGTCAAGCTAGCCAAGTCACTAGAAATATTAACCACTTTCTTCCCTCAGGCCTAGAAGGGGGTCAACCTAAGCCCTATGAACCCTATTCCACCATTAGGCCTCATAGTTTTCATAGACCTTGGCAAGTTAAGATAGTCTAAAACATGGTCACTAATTGTCATTTTAGATACAATAGGTCCACTATTTATTCATGTTATCAAACACATAGTGGTTACCATTACATCATGTTTCAGCTTGTGTCAAGTTTCATCAGAGTGTTTGAGCATGTATGGAGGTCCACAATATGCCTTTAAGTTGCCTCAATAATCCAAAAGTACCACCGTGGAGATGATTTGATAATGCAGTTGATGAGTCATTATGAACCTTCTTGGTGTATTCAAATTATGAAAGGTATGGTTCATTTCCAAACTTTGATAATATTATGAAGGTGTATGGGGGCCTAATTAAAGTCCTTAGTAGGTCTTAAGGTATTTTCACATGTGTTGAAATGATATGCACATTAATTTCCTACTTCAAGTTATGTGTATGGTCTAAAAGAGAGGTATTAGACCTTAAATGTGCACCACTTGACCTTAAAGGGACACTAAGCTACCATCCACACCTTTAATATCCTTCACTAACTCTATTAGGCTATACCCAGGGAGTTTCATGCACTTTTGATCCCCTTTTCACAAAATTCAACACTTAATTACCACTAAATAGGTTCCACATGCGCCAAAATATACCACTTCAAACCCTTAATTCATGCCATGAGCTTTATTGCATCACCTAACTCATATTTTCCCTCCTCATGCCCACTAATAATGGCTTATAGTCTAAAATAAGAGAAACTATAGGGAATTTTTAGGGTTTAGGAGTTTTTTGAGTGGTATAGATCTATACAGTATAGACTAGCTCAGGTGGAGTTAGGGTTCTATAAGAGGAGTTCATTACTAAAATGTGTGGAAGAAATCATACTATTTTAGCACTTGAAGAGCCCAAAACTAATTCATCTCATTCATCAAGCTCATTGGTAGGATTTGAGATAACTTTAGGTTTATGCCCAATCCATATAGAGGAGAAAAAAAGAGTCCAATATCTTGGATAGACAAATTAAACTTGGTCACCTTCTAATCATGGGTATTGGTGTCAGGATCAATCCCTTAAGATCAATGAACATTCACTAAAAAGTTAATTGATCTAGTCATCATAATTATCCACATAGGGCAAAAGGAAGAGCATGGTTTCATAGAATTTCTAGTTTCTCAAGTTTTTTAGAGACTTTTCATGGCCTCCTCAACATTTGGCTCACATGTGTGGGCATATGGAAGTGAGAAATGTCTAAGCTGCCAATGTTTACACATTGTAAGTTGATTTCATTAATGAAGATGAATATATAGTATACACATATGAACGTGAATTGTATTTTGAGGTATAATCTTGGTATCTTGAGGATACTCATGTCATTTTACCCCAAATCGAATGATCAGATGGTCCCCAACCTTTTAGAATGGTGTTTCCAAGTGATGCAACCTATAGATGTGAGTTTTAATGCATAAAAAGTTCGTATATTGCATGATGATGGCATAAGGGTTATCAAAACATAGTAAAGAACATCATGGAGTGTTGAATTTACACCTATATATCCTTCTCACAAGGTTTCCAAGCTTAAACATAGACTACATAGGCCTAAAAACTACCAATCTACCTTCAAATACCTTCATAGCTCTTTTAGCAAAAGTTAAGGTTTTTAGTGAAGATTAATGCTTTTTGTAAAGTCCTAGGTTGTATTTTTCACCATGTATACCTCATTATTATCCCCAAAGGTGTGATATTATATTATGTATATGCATAAAGGTGTTTAAGGTCCTTATAGGTCACATTGGGTGTGAGTCCATAGTTCATTTCAAGCCTTCAAAGAGCTCCTCCCTTTGTGACCACTTGTGTACCATCATTTTACTTTAGTTAAGCTCTTCACTCTATTTTCAAGTTCCATATATCCCCATTGTCATCACCCATGGTCCATCCACCCCTCTTTCCAAGTTTAAATAATTAGGTTAAGGTCTAAATACTCATTAAGGTTTTCAATAACCATTGGTCATGAATAAATGGGCTTACATAGCTATACACCTAGTTAAAATAATAATAGCCACCTACAGAAAATCACATGGACCTACCTTGGTAAAGTCCTCCAAAGTCACCATGTGTAGATCAACCCTGAGAAATGGAAAAAGGGTATGATTGAGAAAGATACCCATGTTATAGAGATGGATTAGAGAAGGAGAGCCATTGATATATCAAATGAAACTAAAAAATCACTATCTTACACTCATAAGACCATGATCCATAGTCCCTTATAGAATATCAACATATATGAACTAGTGCCTACAACACTATTGACAATTCTTGAGGTTTACATCTTATCTAGAATAGAAGATATTCTGTGCACATAAAGAGAGAAAGTTAAAGATGAGAGGAAGGATAAAGCATGGTGGTCACATCACCAAAGTTAGAGAGGCTTATAAAAGTGTATTTGGACTATGTAAAGCTCACACAATCAATCACAGTTGTTTGTAACATAGAAGTACCAGACTAATGGGAGTAATAGTACCCATAATAGATGAAAGGAGATTATCTAAGAGATAAAGACACATACAAAACCCTTGATGTTTCATTTGGGCATACTCCTAACCCATGAAGTTGTCTAGTCAGGGTTGCAAACCAAGCATACATAGGGATATACATAATTGTGTATGTAGAAGTGTTGGCATGGTTAGAGGACATGGGTCTTAAGGATATGGTCCAATTTTAAAAAAGAATATTGGGATCTATTTATTCCCCTATATCATTTATAATAAGACTACTCATATTTTAATGTCAACTATTTCAAGCCTATGTACTAAGTAATGATGTTTTAGGTAGGACACAAAAGAGAGTATAGGCTAGTGAGTGGTCTGAGCTTATGGAAATATATGTATAAATTGGAAGATATATTGGATAGGGTGTAATGGTATCATGGGAAATATAGATGCACATAAGATTAATAAAGACCCCAAACACTATTTTGTGTTTATGAGGCCTAAGCCCTTCTCATCTAGATTTCAATATCCTACCTCCACCTCATGACAAGTCTAGACCTCCAAATTAGTTAAATACAATGCAATATGTGTGGGACTGTGTTTCAGGAATTAAATAACAAATTATAGATAAGGGATTAAAATCAATTATCTCATAATAATTTTATCCCTCCCCCAAGTTCCATTTTCCTAAGCAAACTTGTCGAGCTACACCTTCAAACACTCACACCCTTTACCATAGATGGACCTAGGCGCAAGGTTCCTAAGGAAACTTAAGTACCCTTGTTGAGTCAAAATACATAAAATAATGAGAGGGTTGAGGGTCTTAGATTTATTAATGAAAACTAAGAAGTTAACCTACTTAAATTACTTAGAAAAAATCTTGAGGTACACCTTCCAACAATCCTATCTCCACACACTATTTACATGGGATCCTAAGATGTTTAGGAGAGATTAAGGGTTTGATGGAATAAGGATTCATGGGAATTAGTTTTGGTTTAGAGTTATGTACTACATAAACCATCATTAAAATGATGGACCTTCAAAACCCTTACTAAACCTTGGATGGTGCCTGATGACATATTTATGCCTCTAAATGCATTTAGTGGAGTAGTTTGGCTATGGAATGGTCTTAAAGGTCTCCTCAAGTTTATTAATCTCTAAAATGACCTATTAATTGGCACATGAAAGACACATATTTATGAATTAGTCCTGTGAGAGATAGTTTAAGCTTACAAGCAAGGAATTGAGAAGGATTTGTATGAAATATGTGTTTCTAAGGTGAGAATGGGTCCCAAAGTCCCCAAATAACCTTATATTAGTCACCTAAAATAGTATCCATAACTAGTTAACCATGGGTGTCTATGTGAGAGGTACTATTACATGCCACAAAAGGAAGATGGATTGATGATTCAAAAAAAGGTACTCTAAAGACCCTCAATGATGATTTATATAATGATAATAGTGGGTAGGTACCTCAAAACTCTAGGTTAATCCTAAAAATAAAAAAACCTACAATTGGACATGTTGGTCTAACACCTCTATTGAGACAATGCAACTTAGGAGGTAGAGTAAAGGGAAAAATGAGTTTAGAAGTCACTCTAAACCTTCATGGGGGAGATCATCAAGTTGTTTAATAAGTGTAAGTCACTTTGGCTTATAGGGGAGATGCCATAACTGGTCAATCTAGCCTAATAACACTTAGAGACTACTCAGAATGCATGCTTCTCACTCAAGAAGCAACTTCACATGTTCAAAACTATATTGAGATTCTACATGGGAGTCTAAGCAATTCAAGAGAGGTGAGGTATTTTTATACAATCATTTATTGGAATTGGTTCAAAAGTTTAGGTGCTAACCTTTATGAACCATTGTTAAGAGTCATAAACACTCTTAAACCTCCCTAAAATACTAATAAAGACTTGAATGGAGAGATATATGAAAAAATGAATCCAAATAGATAGGATCCACTTGAAAAACACTTGGGTCATGTTTTCCACTTAGAGAAGTCCATGGTCATGGTACTTAGTTCTACATATAGTCTATGGACACCTACATAAACTATAAGTTTTTATTATTTTAGGCAATAAGTGAAGTACAAAACTTGTTCACAGGTCCCCAATAATTGAGGGTGTTGGTTTAAGACTTTTTTCACCTCCTAAAATTAATAAATATCCACCTACCTACCTAGAAGTGACTCTACCAACCTTCACTAATCAGCCAATCCACAAAACTAGTTAAGATGGCCTAATCATGTAAGAAGAGTAAGGTTGTAGGTATGGGGTGTTTGAAAGATCTAGATAATGATGTAGAAGATTAGTTCAAGTATGATTCAAGCCTAATTAGATAGATTAAAGTGTTGGAAGCAAAACCACTAAGAGGGGGGATAAATTAGTGTCCTTAAATAATTTCCTTTTCTTTGATTATCATAATTAGTCATCCATCAAATGAACATTAACCATCCAAGCAATATCAAATGATCTAGAAAAATCACCAATAAAATTATACTTAGAGAAAGAATGAAACATAAGAAAACATCACATGAACATAGGATCTATGTGGGAAACCCTCATGGGGAATAAAACACATTGAAGCACAACTTGGATAACTTATCTTATAAGACCATGAATCAATTTTAGTTGAGAACCAACTCAACAAGGAGTAATAATTGATAAAATTTATCAAGAACTAGCTTGAATTCAACATGAACCAATTTTATATGAGGATACAACAACCTTAATTATCAATCACCTACTTAATCAACAATCTGAAACTATCCACCTTGACAAGACCAAAGTTTCCCAAAGTTCTGACACAACTTGTCAAATTTAAGAGCACACATGATTACCAATGTATAAGCAACTTAAACATGCAAAAATACCCAGAAGAACAAATAACTATCAATGAGAAATAACACAAAATATGAGAGGCAACACACAATTGTATTCAACTCATTACAAAGGAAATTACAATAAAGAGATCACACTCTTCTTCCACCTCTACAAGGCCTTCCACACCTCAAAGGCTCCAAGTAATCTTCCCACCTAAGTAATCTTCTCTCATAGGTCACAACTAACAACTAACACAAGCTGTTGTTCACCTCATTATACATCCAGTACAACTGAGTACGAACTGGTACTCCAAGTAGATCTAACCATGATCCTGCTCTTGATGTATTGTTGTCACCTTAGATCTTGCTCCCCCACCGATCTCCATTTGACCCTTGCATACACACACCCCAGCAGACCAACCTTGATCTTACTTATCACATGTAGATCTCCTCCATGATCCTGCAACACCCTACATATCAAACCTGATCTTACATACATGGGGAATCCTACTTGATCCCACCATGGGAAGAACTCTCCAAGATCCACACTTGGGTTCTACAAGTTCAACACTTAACAATACATCCCATGAGTCTATTATATAGATCTCATGCATACACTAATTTAGACAAGCGACTCAAAGACTCGAACTAGTCTCTATCATGCAAACTCCACATTCACTTAACTAACTATTCATCAACAGTAGTTATGACTGCCACATGCGATCGACGTCAGTCCTTGCCTGACTGGAGGTGACCAATGCTGATCGATCTCCTGATGATGCTGGTTTCCTCTGCACTTCCCCTGACTGACGTTGGTTGTGGCCTACCAACACTGGTGACTGTCATGCTCAGAAACCTCCCTATTTGCCTAAGGTGAAGCTTTTAGCTCCACACCCTAACAATCTCCCATTTGGAGATAAACAGTTGCACCTATACCTAAATCAGTACTTTGTCTATTCTACATCTTGGCTTGTATCCCTCTCCAAGCTCCCACTTGAAGACAACCCACCACACACCCTGTGGTGCTACACCTGTGTCTGAATTTCTCCATTCTTCTACCTTGCTATACTCCCACTCAAATAGAAACCCCTGTGAGTAACCTTTAATCAACAACACTTAACAGATCTAAACCACCTGTTAGTCAAGCTCACTCTGAGAACGTCCAACCTTGCTCTGATACCATTTGATAGGACCAAAGTTTCCCAAAGTTCTGACATAACTTGTCAGATTTAAGAGCACACATGATTACCAATGTATAAGCAACTTAAACATGCAGAAATACCCAGAAGAACAAATAACTATCAATGAGAAATAACACAAAATATGAGAGGCAACAAATAATTGTATTCAACTCATTACAAAGGAAATTACAATAAATAGATCACACTCTTCTTCCACCTCTACAAGGCCTTCCACACCTGAAGGGATCCAAGTAATCTTCCCACCTGAGTAATCTTCTCTCATAGGTCACAACTAACAACTAACACAAGCTGTTGTTCACCTCATTGTACATCTAGTACAACCGAGTACGAACCAGTACTCCAAGTAGATATAACCATGATCTTGCTCCTGATGTATTGTTGTCACCTTGGATCTTGCTCCCCCACTGATCTCCATTTGATCCTCGCATACACACACCCCAACAGACCAACCCTGATCTTACTTATCACATGTAGATCTCCTCCATGATCCTGCAACACCCTGCATATCAAACCTGATCTTACATACATGGGAAATCCTACTTGATCCCACCATGGGAAGAACTCTCCAAGTTCCACACTTGGGTTCTACAAGTTCAACACTTAATAATATAGCCCATGAGTCTATTATATAGATCTCATGCATACACTAATTTAGACAAGTGGCTCAAAGACTCAAACTAGTATTTATCATGCAAACTCCACGTTCACTTAACTGACTATTCGTCAATAGCAGTTCTGACTGCCACAGGTGACCAATGTCGGTCCCTGCCTGACTGGAGGTGACTGACGCTGGCCGATCTCCTATTGATGCCAATTTCCTCTATGCTTCCCCTAACCAACATCGGTTGTGGCTTGCCAACGCCAGTGACTGTCATGCTCAGAAACCTCCCTATTTGCCTAAGGTTCCTAGCAACTAAACATAGAATTATACCAGAATCAAAAAGTAACTAGAAATATGAAACAACACAGGATATGAGAGACAATACAAAATCTTGTATTAAATACTCAGAAGAAAATACAATAAAGAAGATGCCACTTCTTCCACCTCAAAGGCTTGCCACACCTCAAGACCTTCTTCCCTCTCTCTCTCGGTCCCAACAATCAACTCAAATATAGAATTGATGTTCACCTCTCCAACCAGTCAGTAATAATGCTGCCAGTACACCAAGTACACAACCATACTCCAAGTAGATCTCCTACTCTTTGTTGTTACCTATAAATGACTAGACCTTACTCACCATTGTAGATCTCTAAACGTGGTCCTACACCCTTGTTGACCAAGATCATACATACACGAAGAACCCCTCTAATTATCCAAACTAGTACCCACACTTGGTACTATGGCACTAGGAGGAACACACCATTGCTCTCTTACTCTCTGAAGGAGCTTATTTTGCTCTCTTACTCTCTAAAGGAGCTTATTTTGCTATCTTACTCTCTAGCACAAGTTTACAATACAACCTATGAGTCTATTATATAGATCTCATGCATACAATAATTAGACTTTCTTAATTACAATAATTAGACATTCAACTCAAGACTATAATTAGCCTTTAACATGTAAACACTCAGCTCAACTAACTAACTGTTCGTGTAACGAATAGTTTTGGAACACACAGGTGACTGACGTCGGTCCCTGTCTGCCTAGAGGTGACTGACATCAGCTAACCTCCTGCTGATGCCGATTGTCTTCAGCTCACACCTGCCGATGTTAGTTTCCTTTTGCGCTTCCCCTGACCGATGTTGATTGTGGCCTGCTGACGCCAGTGATTGTCATGCTCAAAAACCTCCCTGTTTGCCTAAGGTGAAGCTTTTAGCTCCACACCCTAACACACCTTACTCTTTTTACCCTCTCATAACTGATGATGAACTCTTTGCTCTTCTCTATCTTATGCTCTCTTATCCTCTAAGAATATTAATAAGACATCACTAATATCTCAATCCTTATAAACACATTTAGACTTCTAATCATATCAAGAACACATCACTAATATCTCAGTCCTTTAACCCACTCAAACTACCTTTTTAAATAAGCAAATCTACCCTTCTTCTACTTTGCTCAAATAACACTTATATACTACAATATCACACTCTCATAACCTTCCAAATGATTTTTATACCTTTATGACATATTAATTATAGTATTCATATGGTATCTAAGACCTCTCACTCCTCAAAAACCTTATATTTCATTTGCTTCAAAATCCAATCATCGAACTCATCCAAATAGGTCTCTTAGGCCTTTTTTTATAAAAACCACTAGATCACTCAAATTTAGTTAGAAAAGACACTAATACATTAGGGTAAATAAAAAAATATGTCTTAGGACACATTAATTTTTTTTAATTCATCAAAATAATATCACCATTTGGTCATCCAAACTCACTTAGACTTCTTTCTTCTTTTAGGCCTACTATACACCTAATTGTAATTAGGTCTATCCTTTCCATGGAACAAATTAAACCTCTATGGCTCAGATGTCCCTTAAAAAATTAAAAAAAAAATTAAATCACTTATATTTAAACCTAAAATAACCTTATCCATGCTCAATAAGTCACAAATACTTCTCTCACACCTTGAAAGCACCGTTAGGCCTTAAAGACCTATTAGGCCTACTTACCAAAAAACATTATATTTAAAGATGAAGCTCAAACAACCTATATAAACACATTATAGGAACAATAAACATATTTATGTAACCTTCATTACCTAAGGGTTATCAAAAATTCCATTATACATCTTCTATCAGGCTCCAAAGACTTGAGAACACCTTATCAAAAATCTCACTTAGAATTGCCAATTTACCCAGAACCCAATCATTACCAATTTAACCTCAAAAATTAGTATATGAACTTTATAACACTCCATATTCATGCTTTAATATATATCACATCACCACATTATTTTTATATCTTTGCTCAGGATATAATGGTTCAAGAACAACTCTTCACTCAACTTACTCAAGTCTGTCAAAACACCTTAGAAACTAGTCATGCATACTTGGACGTTAAACACATGAGATGACACTTATAATGAATAATAAAGAATAAAAATGATAAAATGGTATATTTATAACACCATAATATCCTTAAAACACTTTTAAACTGGGCATAAATACTTAGGAACATAAATCTTACTAACACACAAAAAATTCCATAATCCCTAAAAACATAGTCATGAAAACAATGACTTAGAACACCTTTGTGAACACTTTTATGAAATTAAAATGAGTTTATATGATCCAAAAATATTATTATAATATCTTGAAACAAATATATTATAAGTTCTAATATAAATATTATTATTACAAACCAATCTCATGGCTTCATTGTACATATACCTATATGTGTTAGACAATTTAGTTTGGGAGCAGCATTCTATTGTATACAATCATTTCCAAATATTCTATGCATTATGAACATGTGTTATAGGTATTGAAAAAAACACATTTAAATTGGATCCATCCCTAGTCCATGACAATATATCCCTATTCTCATTCCCACTTCTACCTATTTTTCTCATTATCTTACTCACTAAGCCTTTTTAGTGATAGGTCAACTTCTATGATCGGTTTAGCATATTCAAGGTCTATAACCTACTAAAAAACCACCATGATAATATTAAAAAAATTCACAATATTCAATGTACATCCATTTTGTAAATTTGACTTAGTCAACCTTGATATACTAAATTAATGAGAAATAAGTTACTTTTTTATGTGATCTACTCACATGAAAAACCAATTCCACATAGAGATACCTATGATATTTCAATACATGTTATAATAATAAAAATATGTCATCCAATCCATTATAATTCATTTATACCAAGATATTCCATATCAGGTCACTATTAGGGTTTGAAATTACTAAAGCCTATTTTTACTCTTAGCAATCATTCATAAAAGATTTCCCTTCAAATCCAAAAACCAATGTTAGATAAATAAACCTAGGACCATTCCAAAACTACCATGAACTGATCAATACCCCATGTATAGGTTACACATGCCAATGAGCATAATAAAAACCTTTTTGGGTCTTCATCTCTTCAATCTACACACACAGGAAACCTTCAAACTCATTTTCATGCTTTATCTTTCAAATAAAGACCTAAAACTACAAAAACATACTTAAAATATAATTTAAAAACTCAATACATGCTCACATGATCTCAAAATCCTCCAAACTTGATCATGATACCTCATTCTACTACTTAGGGTCTTAAGACTAGGTCGATGAGAAAACCACTAAAGAAGAACATAACCCTTCATATCAATTTGAGATTCATGTGAATGAATCAACACATTTATCACATGTTATAACATTAAATTTAAGAACTTCAATCTCATACACATCCATATCACCACCATCATACCTCTACAAGACATATCCATGCTTAAGAACTAGTCTATCAAACAAACCTACTGGGCACTATACCAATTTGAGATCTTTAATACACCTTCTAAAGGTTACTAAACACCTCTAGATATATGAGATAGGATCCATAATATCTACTATCATTCTCCTTTAACTAATTCTCCTTAAACCATATAGGTCACTACCTAGGACTGAACTAGACTTCTTAAACAAATAAGAAATGAATACAATCTCTCTCTTTGAACTCATGAAGCTCTAAATATCTTAACCAAATATATGAACCTAAAATTTCCTCAAAAAAATACACATAATTGTATCCACTCATTTCACCATACCTTACTATTCTTCATAAGACACTCTATTGGATCACTCAAATCCACACTACAATCTCAAATAATCGACCTCATACCAATGACCATAGCCACATTCTTGAGAACCAAAACTTGACCTCAAACTTCCTTTGACATCAATGACCTCAATAATATGACATCCAAGGCAAATCTTACCTTATGGATCCTTTTTGACATCAATGATAGTACATAAATACATGATATCAATGATAAATTTCAACAATCTCCCCCTTTGTCATTGGTGACAAACCACATCAATGGAAAACCAAAAATGAACTAATCATTCTCAAACTACGCTACTCTCAATAGGCTAGTTCTCTCTCAAACTAAATAATTTGATCAATAACTTTCTCCCACAATAAATTTGACCATAAATAACTTTATACCTCTGTGACATTAATGATAAAGTGTTTTCTACAACCAAACTTTCTCCCTCTTTGTCATACCAACAAGATAAAAATAGATCCTTGGACCTATACACAACAATCACCAATGAGATGCTAGTAAAAACTCACCTTAATATCATATGTATTGAAGTGGAAAACTCTTCAAAATATATCTCCCCCTAATACCATGCCTACCTTCTTTAAAGGACCTCAAAAATAAGAACATTCATCTTCCTTGACATGACTAATACATATCAGGCTCCTGACAATATTCAACTCATCTTTAGGACTAAAACATACCTTCTTGGCACTCCACCACCTGAGATGATCCATTAAAACTTATGAAACACATGACATCTCTCAATAAGTTACCTTCAAAGAACTCAAATCATAAGATAACTCACTAAGCCATAACACTCCTGATATCAATTAAAATCAAATTCAAAAACTAGGCTCTTGATCTCAAAGAGATACTTATCTTAAAATGATCAATCTCACTCAGAACTAGCCTTCCTCTTTGACACTAATGGTAAAGAGACACCTACAATAACTTGTCCTTGATACCAATTGAATAAACTTGCCTTCTTCACAACTTAAGCTCACCATATGAATCAATACAATTCTAAAACCATATTTAACATAACATACATCTTGACACCAAATTTCAATAAAGATAAAAACTCAACAACCAACACAAAATAGACTTGTTCTTACCTCTCAAAATGGAACATAGAATAGTCTCATATACTATTTATTAACACTTTGACCTCAAAAACTTGATGTCAACCTCATATTTTTCACCATCATGTAGCTCTAGATAAAATCTTCAACTAGTCTCCATGACTTTTCATAAATTCTTGGCATACATCACTGCTTGATACATACAGACTTGTAACATAGACAACATGAAATGCTATCAAAATGAAACCTTATTTAGTAACAACACAACTCTTAGAGAAGATAATACACTTGAATAACTCCCACTACCAGCTTTAAATCACTAAATAATGTCTTCATGAAGCCTAATAGAGACACCTCATTCCATAAGGCTCTCAAAACACCATGAACTCAAGAGATTCCTAGATCTCCAATCCACTTTTCTTAGCCATATTAAAATCATGAGACTGATACTCCCTTATTAAAATCCTCGTAGGTTTGACTAAATCATTTGTCTTGACCATTATTAGAATCCTCTTAGGTTTGACTTAATCATTTGTCTTTACCACCTTGTCATATTTCTTATTCTCTTTGATTGTTTGACCAATAAAAATTGATAACAAATGTTCTTGACAAACCTTCACAATTGATTCTTTCTATACCACATCAAACAAACTATCTTAACTCTTATGTTTAATTTGGTTAGATATAATAGTATTAGGTCTCCATACCTAGGTTTTTATCTTCTCATGTAATCTAGGAGCTCCATATGTTTTGTTATGACTTAAGGGCCTTCTAACACTATTAGGATAGAATATTGCAATGTGTCCTACATTCTAAAAACTATAGAAAACAACACCACTCTCCTTACCTTTTTAATTATTACTCCTCCCATGGTTCCAAAGAGCTCATTCCTTGAGACTACTCTACACTCTCTTACTCTATGCCCAACTAGCTACATGAGAAATAATAACCATTAAATGAATTTGGATACCTTATTTCATTAGGTTTCTTGATATGTCTCTTTATATTGAATTTCATGCTAGATCACTTGACTTGATTTGATTCCATACTCTCCTTCTCAACCTTTCCCATATTAACTATGAGCTTCTCATGCTAAACCTTCATAGAATCTAGCTTTATCTTCAACTAGTCAAACTCAACCTCTTTTGATTTGAACATTGCATTAGCAATCCCTAACTAATCCTTAAGATCTTGAATAGCTATTTTATCTCTTTTGGCTTCTTTGACCATATCACTCTTCAAGATACACACCTATTTCTTGAGATCCTTGACCATAGATCTCAGTTCAAGCTTCCTCTTTTTTTTATGCTTTAAATACTCTAGGTCACTAAGACCTTAGCTTCAAGATCCACCTCAACTTCTTCATTGTCATAGAAAACTTCTTCATCACACACGTCTTTTTCCTTTAAACAATATACCTCTCTAGCTAAGAGTAAAAATCCATTGCCAAATTGATCATAGTCATCATCATCAGAAACATTATTAACATAAAAATTAGATGGCATTAGCTAGCATCTTCATAATTTATCTTATATACATAGCTTGTTCTATGAAATGATCTCCATTTTTATCATCAACACACTCAAAAATATCTCTTTGAACTTGACAATTATACATACCTATGATTTTTAGAATCTCCTTTACACTGTTAGGCCTACTCCAAAGAAACTATTCTGATACCAATTGTTGGAAGCATAACCAATAATATGGGGGTGAATTATTGCCCTTAAATAATTTCCTTTTCATTAATTATCATAATTAGTCATCTAACAAATGAACATTAACCATCCAAGCAATATCAACTAATATAGCAACATCATAAATGAAATCATACTCATAGAAATCATAAAACATAAGAACACATCACATGAACATAGGAGTTGTGTTGGAAACCCTCAATGTCAATAAAACACACTGAAACACAACTTAGACAATGTGTTTTATAAGACCATGAATCAAGTTTAGTTGAGCACCAACTCAATAAGGAACACCAACCCATAAGTTTTATCAAGAACCAACTTGAATTCAACAAGCCCTAAATTGGTATGAGGTTAAAATCCCCTTGTTAATCAAGCACCCTCTCAATCAACACTCTAAAACTATCCACCTTGGTCTTGTTTCCTTATCAAAATTGATTATAAACGCATTGCTCTTCTCTATCATCTACTCTCTTATCCTCTAAGCATATCAGGAACACATCACTGATATGTCAAGCCTTATCAACACATTTATAATTCTAAGTGTATTTATAACACATCATTTATATCAAAGTCCTTCAACCCACTCAAACTACCTCTTTAAACAAGCAAATATACCCTTCTACTTCTCTCAAATATCCCTCATATACTACAATATCATGCTCTCATCACCTATAGAAACATTGATAGACCTTCATGACATATTTATTACATTATTTATATGGTCTCTAATACCTCTCACTCCTTAACAACCTTATATTTCATTTGCTTCAAAATCCAATCACTCAACTTATCCAAATAGGCATATTAGGCCTTGTTCTTATACAAACCACTCAATCACTCACACTTTTATTTAGACAAGACACTAATACATTAGGGTCAATCATAAAACATGTCTTAAGATAAGTTAAACATATGAATCAATCAAAATAAAATCACTATTACGTCATCCAAACTCACTTAGAATTATTTATTTTTTAAGGCCTACTAGAGACCTAATTATAATTAGGTCTATCATTTCCACAAAACAACTTGAACTGTCCTAGATGGCCCTAACCAATGTTAGAATTGAGAATGCTTATTATTTATCCCAAATTTCTCCTACATGACCATTACCATGGAAAGACATCTTAGACATTATACACACAAATAAGAAATTATTTACAAGTCAATCTCCATTATTTCCTCAAGGAATAATACACAATCCATGGTCTTTCTCTCTACCAATATTATAGGAGAAGTAATAGGAATTCCTATTAAATAATCATAAAATGTTGTTACACATAACAAATAATTTGTTGTGTGAAACAGATATTAATTGATATGGTTTATTTACATGAATAAAATAGGTATGCAAATATTTGACACATAACAACTAAAGAAAGGACTCCCAATTAAGATTAAATCCATGAGTGAGCTTTAAAACTCACTCCAATACCTCCCTTAAGCATAAAATAGGGAGTAAGAAAGGATAAATCAAAAAGATTGAATGGGTCCTACCAACAAAGCCTAATCAAGTACCCATTTATAGATCATAGTGATATACAAAGTGTCCCTATGGTAACCAATCCATCTTACTTGAGTACATAGATGTTGAGTCACTGTAACCACCAAGTGAAATATTAATAGGTACTATGTACAAGGCTCACTCTATAAAAAACATTGATCATAAAAAAATTGTAAAAAGAGTCACCAAGGATGAAATGTATCACCACAAGGTGCCCAAAGACTAGTAATAATAGCTAAAGTTGAGAGGGAAAAAAACATATTCTATAAGGTGTCCTCAGAAATAAAATAATTCAATACTAAAACATAATACTAAATAGGTGCATTTGATGAAATGAAGGCCATCAAATATAAATGCACTCAATCAACTACCTCCAAAAGAAAATGTGGTGTGCCAAGGGCTAATAATGAGTAGAACACCTAAATTAGTATGTGCACACTCCCCCCCCCACACCCCCCCCCGTAGTGACTTAAAAACCATATCTATATGAGTTGGCCAATCCCACTACAAAACACTAAATTTTTACATTGGGCTCCACTAGACTAGCTACTCATTATAGGGAGATCAAACTCCACAAAAAATCTAAAGGAGACTATCAAAATAAAATATATTGATACAAATCTCTCAAAAAATATGTCCATGGTGATGATGGCATAGTCAACAACTTAAGAGTAAAATAAACATGAAGAAAAAATCCATGACTCTTAGTGTGACTACAAAGGAAAGTTACATCCAATAATAATATCACCAAGTGACATAATAAATTCCAAAGTGCAGTTAGTAATAGATGACATCTATGAAATGAGATATTTAGGCTCCAAAATATACATCTACATAACAAAAATCTCAAATATCCAAAGAGAATCAAAAGGCAAGAGGAATAATGTACAGTCAAAAAAGCTGAGTGGTGGAGGAACCTTGCTTTTAAAGTCCTCTTAAAGAATGTTGTTGATGCGACCAAGAATGATAAAAAATCCACCCCAAATGAGCATGAATGGGGGATGAATATGCCTATACATGAGTGGGTACAAAATCCATGGTGTAATAATGCAAGGTAACATCTAAAGGAGTGTCAAGTAAATTATGTTTGACCAATGTAGTGTTAAGTTTCTTAGGCTTGAGTGAAGGTGCAAAAGAGTCCATATGTAGCTCATAATACTCATGAAGAGTGGAGCAAAACAAATATGGATTTCTATCAATAGATCCCAATGAATATGAATCACCAACATCATAACCAAGGCCATATTGAAAAATCCACATAATAGGTTGAATAGGATGAGAAACACCCTATAAACACTTCCTAATTCTTATAAGTCTAGTAGTGTGACCCATGGAATGAAGCATGTAAGAGTCAAAGCCAGTGGTATGCTTCTCAAAATAAACAAGCATATATGTAGGTGGAATTGAAGTGGGATGTATAGAGTATGTAACAATAATAGGAACTTAAGTATCATTTGCAACAAGAGAAGCAACAAGAATAATGGGATACTCAAAATCTGGTAAATCAAATTGTAAAAATGCATCAAGTGGGTGTGTACTAGATTCAGTAACACAATGTGATGGCATACCAACTAGTTTATTCTATAGAAAACATATGAGGGCATATTTTCCATGAATTAGGGAGTGCATAAGATAATTTAACATCAAAAGTTTCTTGTTCTCTTCTTGAAGTTCTCAGAAAGAGGCCATATGAGCAATGGGTCATTTAAGACTTTGTAGGGTACTATCAAGAGTCATAAAAAAATAAAAAATAGGAGAAACAACCATTGTATTAGAATGTGCATCAATAGGTGGAGAAGGTGAAGTTACCTCATCTAAGTGACCACCAATAGTCAAATATACATCATGAGCAGTAGTAAAATGTGGTATAATTATCTCATCCTCAAAAAATATATCTTAACTAACAATGGAAAAAGGACAAGAACTAATAATAGAAGATGAAGATGCAAAAGAGTCCTCATGAAAATTACCATCAAGAATCACCCCTACAAAAATGGGAGAAGATGGTGGATAAACAATATCACCAATAGAAGAATCCATACTCTAAGAGGAAGGAGAAGAAGGAGGGACATGTGGAGGTGAATTGGCCTCATCAAATAATATAGAAATAATTTCCCATGCTTCCTTAGGTGATGTGGAATGTACAATGTGAAACTACAAACTCTTAAAAACATGGAGTCAAAGAAACAAAAGTGCCTCCTTTTGTAAGGATTCAAGCCATATAATATCATACTCATTATTAAAAATGGGAAATTCATAAATAAAGAATCTCCATAATCCCTTAATTTACAAGTGCATCTGCATTTTGGTTTTTTAGGTGGTGTATTTTGAATAACTAAGGGGTTCAATCATATGAGATTCCATACCCAAATATGAAAAAACCAATAATGATGAAAAAATGGCCAAATAAGGATTTTAGTTACAATAAAAAATGCATTCATGAGTACAATAAGAGTAAAAAAAAAGGATAAAACACTCTAAAAAAGGGAGGTTGGACTCTACCAAAAATATGTCCTATGTATAAATCACATAAAAAAGTATTTTTGTGAGGGGGTCTCACTACCTATGAGACTGAAACTCGCCCTCCACCTTCGACAAGTGAGTGTGAAGGTAAATGCATAAAAATAATAAATGTACACTTTACAAAAGTTTTTCACAATAATAATCACCCAAAGTTGTAAAAAATATTAGGACCTCCTTTATAAATAGGCTCCAACTGGCAAAAAAATTGCACTTTTTAAAATAATAGTGCCACCCATTTTAAATAAAGTTACCTACACTTTAATAAAGCAACTCCACTAATTTAATTAAAAGTTCCACATATTAAAAATGCACCTTTGACTAGCACCACTTAAAAAAAATTGTTTTATAAAAGCAATTGGTGTGGGGCTCAAGGCATGGGCTTAGTGGCAAAGGAGTTATAGCAGATGGAGATCAAACTAGATGACTAACATATTTTTTGATTAGTGGAGTCAGGAACCAAATGAACTAGTCATGCTAAATAGAGTAGGGCTCAATTGATTTTGAGATGCAAGGTTATAACCCAAATCCAAGGTATACTTATACTGATCTATCTATAGACAAATATTAAAAGGCTATGATGGTAGTTATATGCCAAAGGTGAATGTCAATGAGAAATACTAGGAGTGGTAACTAACAGTAAATAATACCATGATAAAATATAAACACTAATTTTGATAATAAATATACATTCAATGGTGGATAAGTAGAAATATTAAGCTCATAATGTTCACTGAGTCAAGTTGCATCATCATAGAGGGCCTGATGGTGGAGGTTCCATCAGTGTATGTCACCACAAAAATCCTACAAAAATTAATGTCATGCAAATACCATGTTTAGGAGAGAATAATATACAACTACTAGAAATGTAAATAGGGTTTTGATTCAACTAAAAAGGTAGCCAAGTTGATGTTAAGAAATCAAGTAGCAACACCAAATGTAGTGGATCCCATGTTAATCTATATACTACTTTAGCTAATACATAGGGGATTTTAAGTCAAATGACATGCCTTACAATCTAATGCAATGAGACATTTAAGCACTATAATAATTAATCCTATCCTGAAAGATAAGCCATGAACTATATACTTTAGTTTGGATGGTGACTTTGGTTCAAGTCTAGGTGACCACGTGCATATGAGAATCCTCATGGCCTTTGACCAAGATTTCTAATCTAACAAAACTTAATTTATGACTTAATCTTAGTAGAATCCAATGTGACCATGCCTTGTCAGTAGACCATGTGAGTAGGCCATGGGAATAGGCTACTTATAAGAGGTCATAAGAAAAAGGATTCATACCACTATGTGAAATAGATCAACCATTGAGGTCATGAAATGGGTTGTGATTATTAGAGACACTAAAAAAATCTCTATGGAGTCATTGATAAAAAATAGGAAAGCTTATCGAGTGATGATGGAATCTTGGAGACTCATGTCTATTTAGTGAGCAATAAATATTAGTCAAATAGTTATGTCAATTAATTTTCCAAATTAATAGATTCAATAACACTTAAATTAATATTACACAATACTAATGCAAATTCCTTTTGATGAAAAACCTTTCCAATGCAATCGATAGTGGACATTAGGCCATGAGAAGACTGGAACTACTTTTGGATGGCATGAACACTTTAAAAAAACTATATAAATCATACAAATCCACTTAAATAATTATGAATCTTATGATTGTATAAAAAAATGATTCATTAAATAATATAAAACCACAAAGCTGTAATAAAGACTCAAAAATTGATTTGATACAATAAACAGATAATGAATCAAATGTCAAATAGTATAGGGGCTTAAAACAATGTTAAGACACTAAATAATGGATATATAATATGCTATAATACCACGTTGGAATTGAGAATGCTTAGCATTTATCCCGGATCTCTCCTTCATTACCATTACCACATAAAAACATCTTAGACATTATGCAAACAAAGAGGAAATTATGCACAAGTTAGTTTCCATTATTTACTCAAGGAATAATACACAATCCTTGGGCTTTCTCTTTCCATCATTGGTCTAAGAGAAGTAATAGGAGTGCCTATTAAATAATCATAAAAAAAATTATGCACAACAAATAATTTATTGTTTGAAACAAATATTAGTTGATATGGAATATTTGCATGCATAAAATAGGTGTGCAAATATTCAACACATAACGACTAATTAACTAACTACCAATTAAGCTTAACTCCACAAGCAAGCTTTAATGCTCACTCAAAAAACCAAATAAATAAAAAATTTCAAAAACTTAGATGGAAACATCAACTACACTTATCCATGATTAAGAAGTCACAAATCCATCACTCATACCTTGGAATCACCATTAGGCTTTAAAGATCTATTAGGCCTAATTACCCAAAAACACTATCTTAAAGATGAAGCACAAACAACCTATATAAACACATTATAATAAAAATAAACATATGGATTGAAAATTCATGGAATTTGGGTCATCAAAAAGTCCATTATACATATTCTATCAGGGTCTAAAGACTCAGGAACACCTTATCAAAAAGCTCACTCAAAATTACTAATTTGTTCAGAACCCAATCATTGGCAATTTGACCTTAAACATTAGTATATGCACTTTATAACACTATATATTCATGTATAATATCCCATGGAATATATATAACATCACCACATGATTGGTATATATCTTCTCAGGATATAAAGGTTTAGGAATAACTCTTCACTCAACTTACTCAAGTTTGTCAAAACACCTTAGAAATTAGTCATGCATATTTGGACCTCCAACAATTGATATGATACTTACCATTATTAATACATCATAAAAATGATACTATTATATATATACAACACCATAATATTCTTTAAACACTTCCAAACTGGTCATAATAACTCAAGAACATCAATCTTACTAACACACAGAGTACTGCCATAATCCCTAAAAAATAGCCATGAAATAAATGACTTAGAACACCTATGTGAACACTTTTATAAAATTTTAATGAATTTATATGATCCCAAACTATTATTATAATATATTTAAATAAATATATCATAAGGTCCAATAGCAATATTGGTCTTATCGACCAATCTCATGGCTTCACTATACACAAACCTCACTGTGTTAGACAAGTTAGTTTGGGAGTATCTTTTTGTTGTATATAATCATTTCCAAATATTATATTTAGTATGAACATGTATTATAGGTCTTGAATAACAACCTAGTGTAATTTTATACATCCCTATTCAATGAAAATATATCCCTAATCTCATTCCAACTTCTACCTATTTTTCTCACTATCTTCCTTACTAGCCATCTTTAGTGATAGGGAAATTTCCATGACCATTTTAGCATATTTGAGGTATATAACCTACTTATAAAACACCATGTCCATATAAATCAAGTCACAAGCTTCAACCTCCGTCCATTATGCAACTTTGACTTAATCAATCTTACCTATTATACTAAATTTATGAGAAATAATTACTTTTTTGTTGGGTCCACTCACTCACATGACAAACCAATGCCACCTAGAGATACTTAAGATATTCCAATACATGAGCCAATCATCAAACTAGGTCATACAATCCATTATGATCCATTTACATCAAAGTCTTCCATATTAGGTCACTATTAGGGTTATAAAGTGATAAAAACATATTTATACTCTTAGTAATCATTCATAAAGGATTCCCTTCAAATAAAAAACCAATTATAGGAAAATACACATAGGACTCTTCCAAAACTACCATGAATTTATCAAGACCCCATGCATAGGTTGTACATGCCAATGAGCATCAGAAAAACCTTTTGGGTCTTTATCTCTTCATTTTACACACACAAGAGACCTTCAAAATCATTTTCATGCTTTATACTTCAAATTAGGACATGAAACTACAAAAAAAATACTTGAAACAACATTTAAAACATAAATCCATGCTCACATGAGATCAAAATCCTCCAAACCTAATCATGATACCTCATTCTGCCACATAGGGTCTTAAGACTAGGTCCATGAGAAGACCACTAAAAAATAACATACCCCTTTGGCTCACTTAGATTATGTGACTGAATAAACACCTTTTTGACATTATCTAACATTTAATTTTACAAATTTAATCTCATACACATCCATTCACCACCATCATGCCTGTACAAGTCATATCCATGCTTAAGAACTAGTGTATCAAACAGACCTACTAGGCATTATACCACTTTTAGATCTTCAAGACACATTTTTAATCTTACTAATCACCTCCAAACATCTAATATAGGATCCAAAACATCTCCCATTATTATCCTTTAACCAAGTCTCCTTAAACCATATAGGTCACTACCCAGGACTGAACTAGCCATCTTGAACACACAAGACATGAATATAATCTCTCTCTCTAAACTCATGAAGCTATGAATATATTCACCAAAGAGATGAAAATTAAAATACCTCAAAAAAATACACATAAATATTTTCACTCATTTTACCATACCTAACTATTATTCACAATACACTCCATTAGATCACTCAAAGCCACTCTAGTAAGATCAAACAATCAACCTAATACCAATGACCATATCCACCTTCTTGTGAACCAAAAATTGATGTCAAACTTAATTTAACATAAATGACCTTAGAAATATGACATAAAATAAAAATCTCACCTTAATGATCCTTCTTGACATCAATGATAGTAGACAAACACATGATATCAATGATAACTTTCAACATAAAGGTCTAGTCCAACTATCATAGTCATCCAAATATCCAAGTAGATAGAAGAATAAGATATTAACTCATGAGGCCTACTAAACCAACAAGATGAAAGTGATAATGATCATAAAAATTCATCATGGAGTTAATGAGACACCTTAGGACATCTGTAAATTCCCTTTGAGGTGAGTAGACCTCATATTGATGAGCATTATGAAGGATTTGAACAATTTCTTCATCAAAGTCAATATTTAGGTATGGGTAACCACTTAATGACTCATGTAAAACTCCCAATTAAACCCATACAAATGTTGGTAACTGATTAAGGGAGAGGGAGATTTATAAATTTGGCATGCATGGACTCTTCATGGATCAAACTTTACTCAAATTAGACCTCAATGCCCCAAAGAGCTCATTCAAGGCACTTATCCACTCAAGCAAGGCATAGGAGATTGAGGGAGATTTTTGTAACTATTTCATGACCATTAAGGCTTCTTCTACACCTATATTCTTCTCTCTCTCTCTCTCTCTCTCTCTCTCTCTCTCTCTCTCTCTCTCTCTCTCTCTCTCTCTCTCTCTCTCTCTCTCTCTCGTGTGTGTGTGTGTGTATATATATATATAGGCATTGAGTTCTTGGTTATCATCCCTCAGTTGGGTGTAGTAAAGCTCATCAAAAATTGTATCTTGCACCTTAAATCAATATAAAAAATAGTATTGAAAACTTCTTCATTATCATTAGTGTGTGTTATTATTGTTTATTTTTATAAAATTATGAATTTAATCTTATTTTACAAGTCTTCTCTTTCATCTAGTGTTATGTTGTCACCCTATTTAGGTCATATCAAGTGTCGATAGGTAGAAGTTGTGCTAAAGAGTGAGTTGATTTGTAGTGTCTCATGCATAATTTCATTCCTTTACCTTCAAATTGAGGACCTTCCACCTAACCTCCATACAAAATACTGATGTTTAGGACTATGTAAATAATTCTAGTTATTTATTTATTTTCATTAGATTCATAAGTGTGTTTAAGGATTAGTCAAGAGAGGATAAGTAAATATTAGTGCATCACCACCCCTAGTGTAGGTTTTCCTTTCAATTTTTCATCCTACCCCTTTTCATCCAAACACAAGTAAGTTATAGAATAAAATTTAAGTTGATATATCAAGGGAGCTAGCCCCATAAGCTATAGGTTTGGTCTAACTATAGGTAACCCACAACCTTTATGCCAATCCCATGCTAGTCCAAGTTTGAATCATAATTTAACAATGTCATTCAAAGGGTTCAACTTGGTTTGCTAAAAATTACCAACAACATTATTTACATAATAAAAACAACATTAAAGGAATTGATGTGACTTTTGCTGGAGCGATGGTAGAGGGCGGGGGAAGAAGCGGCATGAAGCTGGGCGGCCAGAATGGAGCCCCCAGTCTGGATCGTCCTTTGTCTGGAGCGGCTGTGCAGGAGGAGGAGAGGGTCTATGTTGCTGAGAGTTCCAAGTTGAAAAAAATCAACGGCTGTCTGCCCAGGAGTCAGGAGAGACCGGTGCTAGTTCTCTCCTAGGATTCTGTAAGTGAGGAGGTTGAATACTTGACTGGCCACGCCCTTATATGTAAATTCTTGGGATTACGCATTTCTTTAGCAGCATTGGAGAAATGGATCAGGAGGTCATGGCAGGTTGAGGGAGAGATTGACATTTTGCTGGCTGGAAACAGCTACTTCATTGTGAATTTTTCCTCGGTAGCGGATAGGAATAGGATTTTCGAAGGGGGGCCATACTTCTATGATAGAATTGGCCTCTTCCTTAAGCCGTGGCATGTTGGTTTCAACTCAGCGGATGATTTTCCTACCTGTGTCCCTGTTTGGGTTCGGTTGCCGAGACTGCCGCTGGAGTTTTGGCGGGAGGATATCCTTCGTCAAATAGCGGCCTTGCTAGGAGTTCCGATGGCAATTGCGCATCAAACTCTGGATAAAAAGGTAATATCCTTCACCCGTATTTGTGTTGAAATTAATTTGAATAACCCCCTTCCGGATTTGCTTGAGATTTGTCTGGGATCCTCTTCTTGGATTCAACAACTCGACTATGAAGCTATCCCGTTTCGTTGCCACATCTGCCACGAGTATGGACATCTGCACAGACAATGCCCACAGGTGGTTAAGGAGAAAGCCCCTCAAGGTGAAGATAGGGACATAAGACTCAGACAACAAAAATATGCTGGGTCAGTGCTGGAACAATCAAATTGCCTGCAAAAAGGGAAAAATCCGCCCCTCACGGAAGGTGCGGTTTTAGGTGCAAATAGCTCCAGGGGGCCAGACAAGGATGGTTTTACTACAGTTAGGCACCGTGGGAAGTCATGGGGGGTGAAAAGGACAAACTTGGATAGACAAAATGAGGTAGATTTTAACAGGTTCGAAGCTTTGGATAGCATGCATATTGAGGACGGTTTTCCACTGTCTCTGCATGCGGAGGAAGTAGAGACTATGGCTCCATCTGCCCCAAGTGAGGAGACTCCTGCCTTGGTGCACAGGCCGAACCTGGATATTGACAGGGTTATGCAGGAAGCACCTGATGTTGAATTGTTGCCTCAAAAGGACTCAGAGGTAAGTTGGGCAGACCTGGCAAAGGAAGTGGAGGCGTCAAGGAATGATAAAGGCTCTTCCCCCAGCCTTGGCATAATGTCTAGAACTTTTAAGAAGCCTATTGGCTCCAACTCCGTTCGAGCTGGGCGCAGAAAGGACCAGGAAAAACTAAAAATTGTAGGTGAGTTGTTAATTGAGGCTGGGCATGTTAAGCCCTTGGAGGAACATTTCCCACATGTTTCCCAATGATTGTTATTTCCTGGAATGTGAGGGGTCTGAATAGCTCTCCCCGGAAAAAAGCTATTTCTAAGTTGGTGACAGCTAATTCTCCAGATATTCTTTGTATCCAGGAGACTAAATTCTCAGTTGATTCATGGTTTTTATCTATTCCCAACTGCTGGTATTTCAGGTACAGCCAATGTGTTGGGGCAATTGGGTCTTCAGGTGGACTGGCTATGTGTTGGAATCTGGAAACTCTTACCCCGCTTGGATGGCTAGCCAGTAATTCCACTCTTACTATGATTGCTGTGTCTAAGGAGTCAGGGGAAACTATTCTTGTTACTAATATTTATGCCCCTGTGGATCTTCATGGACAGTGGAAGTTGTGGGATCATATTCGGTACATAAGAAGCTGCCATCCCTATCTACCCTAGATTATAACAGGGGATTTTAATGCGGTTCTCAGCATGGAGGAGAAGAAAGGTGGCCTAGCTCGTCTTGGTCCGGCTTCGGAAATCCTTCGGCAAAACATTGACCTTCTGTGCCTCACTGATGTTAAGCCCCTCAATGGCACCTTCACTTGGAGCAACAGGCGGAGTGGTGAGGATGGTATCTCAGAATGCCTTGACAGATTTCTGGTTTCCTGTTATTGGCAGGCTAGTTTCACTTCCCTTGCTTCAGAGATTCTTGATTGGGGTGGATCGGATCATTGGCCGATCAAGTTGTCCACTAATCGTATTGCTGGTCTGAGGAATTCCCCTTTCAAGTTCCAGCTCATGTGGCTTAGAGAGCCTACCCTTCATGAGCTAATGGGGCAGTGGTGGTGGCAAGGGGAACCCAATCATGGGATAGCCATGTTCTCGTTTGCTAAAAAGCTTCAGTATGTCAAAAGTAGGCTGAAGTATTGGAACCTTAACAGTTTTGGTAACCTCCACTTCATGAGGAAGAAAGCGCAGGATCAGTTGGATGGGATTACTAGGCTGATTAGAGACTCCGGACTGTCTGAGGAACTCCACAGGGCTGAGACTCAGGCGGTGAAGGACCTTAGTGAGTGGGGACTTAGAGAGGAGATTTTTTGGAAACAAAAGGCACGGATTGACTGGCTTCAGGAAGGAGACAAAAATACTGCCTTCTTCCACAAGTCTGTCCAGGATAGGCGTAATAGAAGACACTTACAATTCTTGGTTGGACCAGAGGGTTCTCGGTTGAGCACCTCACAGGATATTTCCAGAGCTGTGGTTCTGCACTTCTCTAGCCTGTTTACTGAAGGGCTGCCCCCTTCAGAGTTAGCTGAAAATACAGTGTTGTCCTGCATCCCTTCTGTGGTGTCTCCTGAGATGAATGAGTACCTTATGAGACCTATTGAGCGGGCTGAAGTGGAAGGGGTGGTTTTTAGTATGAAAAGAGGCAAAGTGCCTGGACCGGATGGATTCCCAGTTGAGTTCTATCAGGACTTCTGGGAGGTCATCAAGCAGGATCTATTTGAAGTTTTGCAAGAATCCTTCACCAATAAGGATATGCTGAGGGCCTTGAATGCGACTTTCCTTGTCCTCATTCCGAAGAATGATCAGGCGGATAGACTGGAACATTTCAAGCCTATTGCGCTATGTAATGTGATTTACAAGATCATCACTAAGCTCTTAGCAGGGAGGATCAAACATTGCCTCTCGGTGGTTATTTCTGAAGAGCAGGGAGGTTTTGTGGCAGGCAAGCAGATTTTGGATCAGGTGGTTATTGCTTCCGAGGCCATCCATTCTATGAGCACCTCTCGGGATAGGGCTATGTTCATAAAGCTTGATTAAGCCAAGGCCTATGATAGGGTTAGTTGGAGTTTCTTGGACAAAATGATGAGAGCCTTTGGGTTTTGTCCTGCCTGGATACAGTGGGTGTTGAGTTGTGTCACCACGCCTTCTTTTTCTGTGCTCATTAATGGTCAACCTACGGAGCTTTTTGGGGAAGCGAGGGGCCTTCGGCAAGGTGATCCAATATCCCCATTTCTGTTTATCATTCTGGCGGAAGGCTTGGGCCGTCTTATCAAATCCCAAGTGTCCCAATACACTGTGCAAGGGTGGCAGTGGGGGGAGGGCTTAACCACGTCCCATTTGCAGTTTGTTGATGACACTATTCTAGCTGGAAAAGCTTGCATACGGGAGGTGGATGCCTTCAGAGACACCCTTGACACCTATCTAGAAGCTTCGGGGCAGCAAGTCAATGATCACAAGTCTTCTATCTACTTCTTTAACACCCCCGATCTGATTCAGAGGAGAATCGCGGCCATTCTAAGATTTCAAATTCAGGTGCTCCTGGTGGTTTATTTGGGGATCCCCATAGTGGTTGGGCGGCAACCGCGTCTCTTCTGGCAAAATATCTTGGATAAGCTAAGGAATAAGGTTAATCACTGGACACACAGATGGCTCTCCATGGCGGGCAGAGTTACTCTATTGCAATCGGTGATACAAGCCCTTCCTGTGTACCGTTGCTTGGTGCAGGCTGCCCCGACTTACTTTCTTAAAGAATTTGATTCCTTGTCTCGCCAGTTCCTCTGGAGTGGTAACCTTAGGTCCGCTAAATGGAGCCTGGTCAAGTGGGATACTGTGTGCCAGCCAAAGCAAGATGGGGGTTTGGGCCTGCGGTCTGCCATCCTGGCTTGCCAAGCGTTGGCGGCTAAATTATATTGGAGATGGTGTACTAATCAGGGCCAGATGTGGGCCCGGATCTTGGGTAGGAAGTACTTTCTGGGAGTGGAGCCTTCAGTTATTGTTTGGATGCCTCTTGAGAGGAGCGGCTCTATGATCTGGAGTACCCTCAAAGCTGGAGCTTCTTTAATTAAAAACAGCTTGTTCTAGATTTGTAAAACTGGCGAGCAGGCTCTCTTCTGGGAAGATTCGTGGGATGGGGCGCCCCCCATTGTGTCCTCTCACCCACACCTTCAGCCCTTATGTGAGGTGTTTCATGCTGCTGGCTGGTTCAAAGTGGCTCAATACAAAGAGGAGTATAGCATGGGCCTGGCTACAGGTTTTAGATGGAAAAACTCTGTGGATTGGCCGCAGGGTGGGTCCTTGGATAACAGGTCTGAGCTAGCTCAGTTATTAGATTCTAGAATTTGTAATTCTCTTATGGGACAGGATGAGCTTGCTTGGGGGGGAGGGTCCTCTGGCTCCTACTCAGTCTCGGAGGGATACATGGCTTTATCTAAGCAAGCTCATGGGGAAGTCAATTTCCAGTGGGGGTATAGGATTTGGAATTCCTTTACCTGGCCCAAATGTAACTTCTTCATGTGGACGCTTGTGTATAATAGATGTCTCACTTGGGACAATTTATGCAAGCGCAGATTTCAGGGTCCTTCTAAATGTGTGCTCTGCTGCAAGGAGGTGGAAACAGGGGCGCACTTGTTCTTTCAGTGTTCTTTTGCTAAGTCTATTTGGCACAGATGGTGGAGCACTTGGAGGCATCCCTGCTGGCACGCTTCTTCATTAAGGGACTTCTGGGAGCGTCTTAGCACTCCCAATTCCAAGGTGCAGGCTCTCCAAATTGCGTGGTATGCTGGCCCAGCCTTCATTCTGTGGAATGTTTGGTTGGAGAGGAACAGGCGGGTGTTCTGCGCTGCTCCCAAGCACGTTGAAGCTATATGGGAGAAGGTTTGAATGGCCCTTCAGGAGACTTTTATTGCTAAAGGCATTCGGGTGGAGGGTCTAGGCGCGGAGGAGCTCCTTACCTTCACTAGCATTGTGGGCAAGCTGCCGGATGTGAGGCCCCTTGCCTCCTACACGAGTTCGGCCTATAACACTAGCCGCAGACTCAAGCCTATTTGTAGACTTGGTCGATGGTCTCCTCCCTCCCCTGGTCTGCTGAAGCTTAACACGGATGGGTCCTCGCATGGTAACCTTGGGGAAGCTGGAATCGGTGGGGTTGGGCGGGATTGTCTTGGCAACATCCAGTTTATCTTCTCTATCTATAAAGGCCGGCATTCAAACAACTTTATGGAGGCGCTGGCTATCCTTCAGGGGTTGAAACAGTGTTGTCATTTGGGATGGCAAAACATCATTTGTGAGTCAGATTCCCAGGTAGTGATCGATATGATAACTAATCGTAACTTTGATAAGGTCAAGTGGCGTCTGGCGGTGATTGGGCAACAGGTTATTCAGTTAAGTCTTTCGATGGATTCTGTGAGTTTCAGGCATATTCCCCGTGAGTGGAACGGGGTAGCTGACTGTTTGGCTAAGTGGGCCTCTGAACAGGGACCCCAGTGGGAGATTGTTGAGTATAATCGTTTGCCTCTTTCCTTTTCCCAGAAGCTGAGCCTTTTGGTTGAGCAGGAAAAGGCTGTGTAATGGCTTTGGCTTTCTGCTTTTGAATAAATTTTTACCCTGTTAGTTAAAAATAAAAACAACATTAAAAAACACAAGTTCCATTCATCATATTGAAAAGTGATTCACAAGTTACATAAACAAATGTATGGTATAACTCAATCATATAACTTTTTTATCTAGTTGAATACAATACTACCAATATCACTATAGTATCCTCGATCACATCAATATAATAATAAAAAAAATAACAAACTTATATCTAGGGGTATTTATACTTGGTTTTCTGTGACCAAGTAGTTAAAATAATAATCACACTGATAATGACTCACTAATGATCATTAATGGACTTGAGTTGTGGTAGTCAATTACATTATTTTCCTAAGGACCTAGGCCTTTATGCCGCTATATTATATCTTTGATTTTATATCCTCATGACTGAGCACCTATATTCCCATAGGATGGTGTTACATTCATGCTTGAATTAGTTTGTTTCCTCCCTTTGAATTTATCATTAACCATCTCTTGATTTTTATGTGATCCCTATGTCTTTCACTAGTATTTTGAGTCCTTAATTATAAAGTTATGTGTTTATTATAAATGTTTACTCTAAATAGGTATTCCCATACTGTGAAATCCTACACCATGTTCTCTTACATCATGACTCTTTTATGCCATGCTTATTCTACACCATGTTTATTTCACACCATACTTCTTCTACATTATGTTTCTTCTACACCATGCTTCTTCTAAAGGACTTAGCCAAAATTTAGTGTCTAACATCACCCCACACTAAGCCATTTGTGTTATCAACCCAAGTTACACCCTATGAAGGAGATTTTTTAATTCTTAATCAACCTGGACTAACATGGGAATGGCCTCATGGCTATAGGTAACCTTATAACTAGATCAATCCTCTAGATTATGGGACTAGCTCCCTTGGTACATCAATTTTGGCTTAGTTAAGTAATACCTATTACTATTGGGGTGAAAAAGGATAGAAAGTGCATAAAACTAATCTATTTTAGGGGGTGGTGATGCACCAATATGATCATCCATCCACTTAATTTGAACTCCTAATAACACTAGTGGACTAGAAAAGTAACTAAACAACCATCTTCATGATTTATTATGCAAAAATGTTTCATGTGGAGGATGTAATAGGAAACTAGAGTATAAAATTCATGACTATAAGGTCTGTTATGAGACTCTTACTAGTCAAATCACACTTGAAACCCCATCACCAATACTTATACACACCACATAACCTATATAAGACACCTTATTTGTATCTAGGTGAATGAAGACCTATAAGGTAAAGAAAATACATCACATATGAAAATATAAACAAGTATAAAAACACTATATATCATCATGAAAGAGCTATAATAGTTTATTCTTGAGTCTAATAGGTTCATCAACTACAAAACCATGCAGAGTTTCCTCATACCCAAATAAGTGATATAAATCAAGAACTTAAGACCTGAATATATAATAGAATTGGGATGGAGGATATAATGGAATGGAAAATATAATTAGGGTTCATAAATGACCATAATCCATTCATTACTATAGTTATAATCAGTTAAATATTCCTTTTTAAACTCTCTCCATGTGTTGATGCTCTTAATGGTATTTAAATGAGCCCTTACACATTGAAGTGGGGTAGTGGAGGATGTTTTCAAAATTTTCAACCTCTATTTAAGCATGATATGCTCTTATTAGGTCAAATACCTTATTTTATTTCTAGTTACAACATTAATGAGGTGTAATTAGGCCATCATAAAACATATAACAACATATCCTCCTTTTGAGCATATGACAAAGTCAAGAAATTGCCTCCATTCATCCATTATGACTAATAAATGTGCATTGATTTCAACTTAAGGATAAATTAAATGGTTTAGTATATCTGTATTAACTCATTCAAAAGTCTCCCTATATGATTCTTCAACTTTCCTTGTTGACCAAGTAGGCCAAATAGGCCTATTAGTTTGACTTATAGTGTTTGGTTTCCATGAAATCCTATATTATACCTTAGGATCATATTAAAAACAAATATTTAGGTCTGAATTAGCTCTATACATCATGACATGGCCCTTCACGAGTATCTCACTCTTGAAAACTTGCCAAACTAGGTGACTAGGTCACCTTCTCTCTCATATCTATAGACTAGATTTTTGGAGGGACCTTACAAAGGCATCTCTAGGGATATTTTTGGACATATAATGAATTTTTAAGATTAAAAAAGTGTCAAACCTCCCTCTCGAATGAATTACATCTTATAAAACAACTATATACCTTATAAATTTCAAAAAACCTTGAAAAAGAACTATTTTTTCTAAATCCATATGATATTTGTACAACACAATACTATGTAAATGATCTCCTTTGAGTGATCTCGATGTTTCAAGTATTTTTATGTTCATTCATGAGTGTTTGGTTGCCAAAATATCCATTTTTATTAGGTTTGGTCTATAGTAGAGTTTATGTTAGAGGTCTGTTGGGTGAATATTTTGTCGTCAACTAACTGATGACAAAATGGGTATATCAACCACAACATAGGGAGATTTACACCACAAATAGTATGGGTTTACCAGATATGGATGAAGAAAATCTCTCCTCTCATCAAGGGGAGGTTCCCTATAAATACTTATGTGCTGGATATATGTATATAATTAAGCGAAAAATAACACAGGAGGTGGTATAACAGCATCTACCTCTCTTTTTTCAGAGGTAATGTACAAAGAACAAAAGAGGGAAAATCCTGGCCTTAAACTAACAACACTCCTATTCTTTTAGGAATGATATTAAATAGAGAGCAAGAAATCACCCAAAGTAACAAAGTCCACAAGAACGCTCACGCAAGCACAAAGTCTTCCATAGCTTCTTTCACCGATTTGAAACAAGTACAACCATAGAGTAAAGTGAAGCACAAAGTCTTCACCTGAAACTACAAAAGATAACTGAATCTCAAAGGTAAAATCAGCACAAAGTCTATCTTCTACCCTCTAGAAGCGCCCTTAGATAATATAAACACACCCACTTTGCTTATTAAATCAGATGAATAAGATATTACCCAGAAAAAGGACATAAGAACTATTTCCTAAATAACACAGACAATCTCAACACAAAGTCTGAAATAACCTGCTTCTCATTCATTCAAAAAAATATGATTTACAAATTTGAGCACAAAGTCTCAAAAGTTGCTTCAATTTTAGCAGAGTATTTGCTATTAATTTTTCCAAGATCAATTTACAAATGAGGTCTCCACTATATATAAGGAAAAAATCCTCAAAAAGAGAAAAATAATAAAATATACAAAATATCTTAGTCAAAGATGACTCATCTTTGACTTTTAGATATTTTTCTAAACTTTTTACACGTAATTACATATTTCAAAATTGCATGCACTTTACATAAAATAGAAGTGCATAAGGAGAGAAGAAGAAAGAAAAGAGAGAGAGAGAATCAGTTATGGCTGCCAGGTTTCTTCAGATGAGCATCGTACATGGTGATAGATGCCTAAATTCCTATGCTGTCTAGTGCAACTGCATTCTTAGAGATGATTCTTGCTCTGATCACTACATCTTTCAATGCTGTGATGGCTTTAGTGTGGCCAGTTAACCTAGATTTTAGATTCTCCAAAGTTAACTGAGCATCTAGAATGCTATCCACTAAAGACATTGAGAAGGATTTTTCTTCAAAATCCCTCCGAATCATCTCCTTGAAATTTTGAATCATCTCTTCTGCCGAAAGGAACTGATTGTCATTAGAGGTTTAGTCGCATGGTAGCTCTTCTAATTTATTTAGCAGGATCAGGTCACTCTTCTCACTAGCTTCTTTGAAAGCTTTAAGATCATCAATTAAGTCTTTGAGTACCTAGATTCTGAAGGTCAGTGACTCCTTGATCTCAACATAAGAGTCCTTGTTGGAGATGACGCTGATAGATATCAGGGTGCTCTTCTTGAGATTTTTTATTTCCTTTCATCTGTTGAGATCTTTCTCCAAGCTATCAATCTCTTGAGAAATGAGGGAGATGAAGTCATCTACTTGTGTTTTTACCTTCTTCATTTTTCCTATCTTTTCTGCTACTTTTGTAAGTAGAGAAACTCCCTGAGTATGCATTTTTTTGATATAGTCCTCTAGGACTTTCCCTTTCAAATAAGTCTTTTCTACTTTTTGAATGACTGAGTCATCCACAGAGAAGGCCTCTGGAGTTACTGCTTCAGAAGGAAGAGTGAACCTTTTTATTACTGTTGTTAGCTATTCTGATTTGGCTTTGTAATAATCCTTCATCTCCTTCTCTCTATCAAATTTTTGGACCATGATATCCATAGCCGACTAAAGATCGCTTTTCGCACCTTTGTGAGTAACTTTACCAAGTTCAACATGAGAGATGGAATAACTGCTCATCTCGAAACCCTCAAGGGTTGCATCCTATGGAGGCTTGGCAATTTCTAAAAAAATTTGTCCTTTTTTTTGACCAATTTAGAGAGGATTCTTCGCCTCTTAGGAGCCTTTGCTTTCACCGGCACTATTTTGCCAAAGTCAAACTCATCTGGAGAGATGGCCATCTTCTTTCTTTTCAGTGTGAAAGCAGACATCCAAAGTGGGAGAGAAGTGCCTGTTGTGACAATGGTTGTCTCTACTGGTGTTACTATAGTAGCTTCCACACTGCTAGTGGTGACAGTAGTTGTAGTCAGAGTAATTGGTGAAACTGCACCCACTACTGATTTTGGCTCGAGTGCAGGCTTGCTAGCAAGTTGAAGGAAGGAGATGATAGACTTGAAATGGATCCAGAAGAGTGAGAGGAATCTCTAGAAGGGACCTGAGGATCGCCAAATACAACTCTAGAAGGAAAAGCAGCTCTGGAGGAGGGAACACTGATAGGAGAGATGGGAGAAGAGGGAACCATAGGAGACTGAGGGGGAGAAGGAGATATGCTCTTGCTCAATTGCACTTGTTCCTATGAGAGTGGAGACCCAACACTTGGTTGCCCTGATAGTTGATCATCTGTCTCCATGGGCTGAGCTATCTGTGCTTGAGGACTATGTTCTTTGGTTCCTTTTGTTGCTACTTCTAGCCCTTGTGCAGTCTTTGATTTCTTGGATACAAAGATGATCCTTGGCTTGTGAGGCCCAGAAGAAGAAGAGATATCACCTTTGTTTTTAGTTCTATTCTCTATTTTCCTCTTTAATTCTACCTGGTATTCAGCCTCTGATCTCGTAACAAATTCCCTCAGGGTGATCTCTTTGGCTGCTAACCAATCATTGGTGTTAGCCAATATTGGTTTGAATCTTTTCCTTAGAGAAGTCAACTCCTTCTGAGACCATTGAATTGGAGGGAGAGGAGAACAAACAACTTTTTCTTCCAGATACCTACCATTTATGATGTTTTCATCATGGATTAGACCAGAGGGGATCTCTGCAAGCTCGAGATATTCAATCTGCTCCAGTGTTAGCCTACAATAGTCCATTTTCCTAATTTCCTTAGTCGTCCTTAGGTCTACCCAGATATTTTCGATCATTGGTTCATGGAACTGAGTTTTTCTTCTGATCTTCTCTTTGACTCCTCTGTAGTCAAATTTCTCCTGTCTCTTGAATGGTTTGATAGTAACTATCTACATTTTAGTTTCCATGACCTTGGCTTTGGTCAATGTAGCAACTAAAAACCTACCAATCTAGATTGAAAACTTAAAACCAGGTCTCTTAAGTTCCACCTATTTAGTATGCATGACAACCAGTTGTCGACAAAGTTCCATTGGAACTAATTTATCTAAAGGGAACCTGGGGAGCATATAGGGGTAGCCTTGGTAAAAGCTGACTTGAAGATAATAGAATGTGGGGAACTGGATAAACATGTAGCCATAATCATTGACCACTACCCAGGCCTCATCTGATATTCTCTTCTGCTCGAGCTGAGGATCAAAGAGACACAAAAACATGGTAAAAAAGCATCATTTACTCTTTTGAAATGATGTGTTGACCCTTGGAGCATCAACTGATGATAATACAAGTAGACTGGGGTGGTCTTTCTATCTCCTACTATAGTTAATCCTTGGAAAGACCACATTGTAGTAGCTATGTAAACCAGGTACGAAGTCATGTAAAACTTGAAGGAAGTCTATACCCTGGTTAACTGTTCATGGAGAGCATTGTTAATTTGCTCTCCCCAAAAGATGGTCTGTTTACCCTAGAGGATGATCTTAATGAATAGGTACATCCATTCATGGAACTGTGAAGAAGACAGGAGGCCCGTACTCTACTGAGAAGGGTGATCAAATCACCAATTTCTTCGACGAAATCACTCCTTGGGAAGTTCCATGGCCATCTGGAGAGGTTGGTCCTGAGAGTCTTCAACCTCTTATAATTTATAAATTTCTTTGCCCTTTTGAGGTCTTTATCATACTCCTTATGTGCATCCCTGAAGCTAATTTGGGTTACTTCAGTGGCTAGAGGGCACATGAAAACTTTGTCGATGAATTTGGGGTCCAATCAAATCACTGTGTTTTTGCTAGCATCTGAGACCATCCTAGTCTCTTTATTATAGAAGTGTGCACATTGGAGGACAAACTCAGCATGATGCGCTACTACTGAAAAGGTGGCCACTAGGTGGATGTTGCTCTCAACAATCCTCTTTATCCCAGTGCTGGGATTTGTTGCCTTTATTCACGCCAAAAATTTGGCCATGTCTATGTGGCTGATCTCAGTGTCCTAAATGTCATCGACATTCAAGGAGACTGATGTGAGTGGGAAGATGCCCTAGTACTTATACTTCATGGTTTTCACTTTCTTGGGAGACATTTTTGTCATAGAGAATGATCTTGACCAGATGGGAGCAGAAGTGCAGGAGTTCGCTGAAGGTGCTGCAATCATGATCATAGATGAGGGGAGAGTGGGTGAGGGAGGGAAAGCACAATTTAAGTGATCTTAGTTACTGGAGGTCACTTAAAAGTTTGGGTGGAAGAAGGAATGAAAAATGAGGAAGAAAGGGAAAGAAAAGGATAGGTTAGAAATTTCTTGAGAGTTAAGAAAATTCAGGAGAGAGACGCAGGGGCGGCAAAATTTTTCACCCCTACATGTAAAAATAAAAATTGCAAGGGTAGGGAAATTCACTGCCCATGTAGGAATGAGCTGCATAGGTGGCAAATTTCACCGCCCTTGCAGTTTGGGGAAAGGAAAATGGAAAGGGCAGCGAAAATCACCGCTCTTGCAAAGAATGTCTGCAGTTGCGGTGAATTTTTCTTCCCTTGCCAATGGTGGAAAGAAAGAGGGTAAGGGTGGTGAAAATCGCCGCCCATGCAAGGGAAGACTGAAAGGACGCATGGGTGGCAAAAATTTCTGCCCGTGTGGGCTCTTAGGAGAAACCTACGGGTGAGGGAAAAAACCACGCCCGCGGCAAGGTAAAAAGGGAGCGCACGGGCCAGAGGAGAGAGGGAGGAAAAATAAACAACATCTAACTATTTTAAGCAAAAAACAAGAAATAAAAGAAATAAAAGCAAAAAACAAAACCAACCTGACAAACTACACTCACCACGAGGTTGAATCTGTGAATACGTGCTTTGAATCGTCAACTGGGTTGCTCAAGTGCAAGAGGTAGGAGGAGAAGAGGAAGCAATAAGGAGAAATGAGGCTCAAATCAGTTTAAATGGGGTGAAAATTGACCCCAACCACCCACCGCACGTGGCAATAAATGTCACGCATGGAAATTGAGATGTGCAAGGGTGGAAAAATTTTCTGCCCTTACATGTTTGGTTTCTCGAGTGCAGGGGTGGCAAAATTTGCTGCCCTTGCAAGAAAAAGTGTAGGGGCGGCAAATTTTGCCACCCTTGTAGGAAAAAGTGCAGGGTCGGCAAAATTTGCCGCCCTTGCACAAAAATAGAAGGAAATGCAGACTAACTCTAGAAGGAGAGTCTGGGGGAGGGAAAACTTGGCCGGGATGAGATTGTAACCACTTTCACGTTTTGAGGCCAAGATGAGAACGAATTTGAAATTCATCTCAAAAAATGAACTTAGAGAAATGAAAGATGAAATGGATAAGTTTCATAAGGGGTTGTTCCCAAAAACTAGCTGAGTTGATTTTGGAAACAACCGCTGGCTCCTATTGGGGAACTTCTGTTGATCAAATTGATTAACGAGAGTAGAAACTAGTCTCTAAGTGCCTTCATCCAAGCCATTGGGCTATGGAGTCAAGCTAGAAATGAAAGAGAGAAAATAGACAAAACATAAAAAATTGTACATATATACAAATAGAATCGTTTGAGCTTCAAGGATTGAACAGCTTAAGATGTTGTCTGCTGTGAGGTAGTGCAAATGGCATTCCATCTTGGTACTGTAGCAAGAAACTAGCCTCACCACAGAGTTGTCGAATGGTAAATGGGCCTCTCCAAAGGGAGTCAAATTTGCCATGCATCCCTTTTTATTCTCGCCTCTTGTCCCATAATAAGACTTGATCTCCAACTTGGAATTCACGCACTCTAGCTCTCTTATCAAAAAGTGTCTTCACCCAATTTTGATGTTTCATAATTCGGTCTACTACCATAACTCATTGTTCATTCAACTAAGTCAGAGACACATAATTTTTTTGTCAACTGAGCTTTCAAAGGTTGAGTATTCGATTGCTTTGGTTAATCTGAGCGATGGTAGTTCAAGGGTGATAGGAATTTTTGCATTCAATCCATATAGAATTTGGAAAGGTGACATACCTATAGCCCTTTTAGGTGTTATTCTATCTTCCCACAAGGTGTCAATACAATGCTTTGTGCCACGTTCTTTGATTGTCATCCACCAACTTCCTGATAATAGTGACCAAGTTTTTGTTACTTCGATTCTGCTTGTCCATTTCCTTGAGGGAAATAATCTGAAGTGTGAGATAAGGTAATCCCATAATCAAATCAAAATTGAGTACTTTCATATGAGGAAAAACAAGTTGCATTATCTGTTACAATTTTGAGTGGAACCCCAAACTTGGAGATGATATTTTCTTTGAGAAAGCTACATACCACTTCAGATGTAGCATGCTTGGTTGGGATGGCCTCCACCCACTTGGTAAAGTAATCTATTGCAGTGAGGACATAATTATGTCCAGCACTTGAAGATGGGTTGACTACTCTAATTAAGTCAATACCCCACTACTGAAATGGTTCCTCGATCATGACCAGCTTGAGGGGCAAAGCAGGTAGCTTAGGCTTTCCAACGAATTGCTGACATAATTCACACCTACACACCCATTTGTAGGCATCCTAAAATAGTGTGGGCCAATAGTACCTTGCTCATAGAATTTTGTGTGCCATCACTGGTGTAAAGAAATGTCCTCCACAGGCCAAATTGTGGAAAGTTTTTAAGAGTCTTCCTTGTTGAGCTTTGTCAACACAATGAAGAAATGCCCCGTCCAGGTTTCTCTTGTAAAGACCATTATCCCACATAACATAACCAACTGCTTTCAATTTAACATTCCATTTCTATTTAAAAGAAAGATGAGTGGGACACTCACCATATGTTAAAAAATGAGCAATGTTAGAATACCACTCATTAGTAGTGGTGACAAAGAGAACCGTAGGCACGCCTTCGATCTCTACTTCTTCACTTTCTACTTTGTCTGGAATATTGTTGGCGATCAACTGGAAGAGACCCCTTCCTCGTACGAGCTTGGTTGGTTTGATGTCCAGATCAAACTCTTGAGTTTTGGCAATCCAGTTACCTCTCTTTGTACCGAACTCTTGCTGAGTCAAAATGGATTGTACTATTGTATTTGGTACGAAAACTTTAGTGTGAGAATTTAGGATATAAAACTTGAAAATGCTTGGCAGCTTTGACCATGGCATATGCATGCTTCTCCATAAGGGAATATTTTAGCTCGTGATCCTTGAGTGGACAACTCATGAATGAGATAGGAGATTCTACCCCTTCTAGATTTTGCTAGACCAGAATAGCTGATAGTGTATGTTCAGAGGCATAACTATATATTTTTGAAACCTTTAGTATAATCTAGACAGACCAAGACTGGTGCACGGGTGATTGCTTCCTTAATCTCATTGAATGTTGACTTACCTTCAGCAGTCCACCTGAACGTAGCATTTCCCTTCATCATGTTGACAATATGACAGGTTTTCTCAACAAACTCAGGAATAAACCTTCTGAGGAAATTCACCTTTTCAAAGAAAGAGTGAACTGCAGTCTTACTGGTAGGTAGAGTAAGCTCCTGGATGGACTTGACTCTTTTTGAATCAATTCTAATACCTTCTCGGGACATGATGTGTCTGATAAGTTTCCCTTCAGTTACTCTGAAGATAGATTTCTTTGGGTTTAAAGAGATACCATTTTGATGACAATGTTCCAGTACTTTTTGCAAATGGTGAACATGCTCAGAGCGATATTTTGAAAATACCGTCAGATCGTCTAGGTATACTACAATGAATTTTCCCATCTCATCTTTGAAAGCAAGATCCATCACCCTTTAAAAAGTGGTGCCTGCGTTTATTAGACCAAAAGGTATTCTTTAGTAAGTGAATGTGCCCCAAGGCCTAGTGAACGTTGCCTTATGCTAATTTGCTTTCCCAACTTTGACCTGATTGTACCCCAAAAAACCATCTAGCATTGATAACATTTCTGAACCTGTTACCATCTGTAGAACTTGATCCATGATGGAGAGAGGGTAATTATCTTTTAAAGACAATTGATTTAAGTTCTTGAAATCTACACATATTTGAATTTTTCCATTCTTCTTCCTAACGGGTACTATGTTGGCAATCCATGTTGAGTGATGGATTGGAAAAATAATCCAGGCATTCAGCATCTTTGTATCTCAGTTAAAATAGTACCTGATATTTTTGGATTATACTGCCTGGATTTTTGCTTGTAAGGTATAGAGTTTTCCTTCAGAGGAATGTCATGGCAAACATCATTAGGCTTTAGTGATTTCAGATCATCATAGGAATAGGCCAATACATCCATGTATTGGCAGAGTAGACTAGCAAGCTCAAAACATTCCTTGGGAGTACAACATTTCCTAATATTTACCATTTTAGGATCGTGCTTAGTTCCCAAGTTTGCCTGATCAAAGTCTTGAGAGGACTTTGAATCTGTACGCTGTTGCTTAATAAACCTATCATGGTTATCAAACAATTTCTCTAGGGACACCAAGCCTTTTGGAATATTATTTCCTTTAAGCTGTAGAAAGTCCTCACCTGTGTTTGCATGGGCCTCAGGAGGTGCCCCACACTCTCGGGGTTCACTACCTTCAAAACATAGTTGTTCAAAACTATCTTTTTGCTCCAAGAAGGCGATGATTTGCTCATCATTATTGAACACTTGCCAGTGAATGGCATTATCTGGTACACTTGGTCAAAAAACCAACTTGATAGTATACTTATCTCCCTTAAAATCTAGGTGAAGAACTAGAAGGGTGGTAGAGACAGCCAATGCATCTGTTCTGTCATTGAATTCCCTCAAAATGGTAGAGATGTTGAAGGCGTCAAAAATTTTCAATTTGATCTCAGACCAGGTTGTGATAGTGGCGCAACCTCTCATTCTTGGTCTGATAGAAGTTTCTCACCTGACAGACGATCAACTCAGCATCTCCTTTAGCATGGAGTTCCCTAATGCCCTTTTCTCTGGTGGCTTGTAGTCCAAGCAACAAAGATTCATATTCAGCCATGTTATTGGTATTATTGAATTGCAATTTGTAGGAAAAAGGAGTAATATCTCCCTAAGGGGATACCAACAACAACCCCAGCTCTTGAACCAGTAGCAGAGCAGCTACCATCAAATTTTAAGGTCCATACTTCATTAGATACTATTTTTTTCTTTAAAAACTCCTTGATTTGGGGAAAGAGGCTCTTCTAGGTGCTCATTTTGATTGGTTGATTTTTCCACTATACCAATTGAACACAAACTCAAGTTATCACTTGAGGGAGTTTCAGCAGGTGTCTCATGGGTTTCATCCGTAGATAGGAAGTAGTTTCCCATGCCTGAGGGACTCAAATAAAATTTGAGCTTCCCGGAGCCGATGATATGGTAACTACATACCTTGCTTTTTTTTCAAGGAGTAACTTCTTCATGACACCTTTGAACTGGAATTCTTGCTTCTGACAGGTCCATACTTAGCTCACCTCTGACATCTTTGCAAAAGTTCCACCCAAGTAGGATGCCATAAGATGGGGGAACATCGGCCACTAAAACCGTCATTTTTATCCTCTTCTCTAGAAAAGCCACAAAGGCATATTGAGCGTCTTTTATTTGACCAAGGAGAGGAACTTACTTATTTTCCATGGAAAAACACCTCCCAAAAGTTTTGGTCAAAGTCAGGGCAAGAGAGTCAACTACTTTCACGGGCATGACATTATCTGAAGCTCCAGAGTCTATAATACAATTACTCAGCGTATAACCATTTATAAGCAGGGAGACATAGAAAGGTTCTATTTTCCCAGGAGCAAAAGGAGGACTCACAACAACATTGTTTTGTGTCAGTTTATCCTTAGGGGGATTAGGAACAACTTTCAAAGAATCTTGTCCTACAGGGATGGCTTTGTTTTTTACATATTCTGCTAACCTATCAAACTGTTTTGGGTTAGCTCTCAAATATTCAACCTCTGTCATTTGAATTTTAGTCTTTCTAGCATGATCAATTATATCAAATAATTGAAAAGAACTTGTAATGGAGGAAGAGAGTGCATCATCAAGGATTTTAACAGGTGTGGCATTGGTCTGAGTAGCAGAAGTGGAAGATATCGGGTGATTGGGAGTACTCACTTTTTTATGGGTTACCTGATCTTTTGATTGTGGAGGCAACAGAGTCCCATGTTTGGAAATAGAAACTACTGGTCAGGATTCCTCCTCTGCCTTCCCTTTGTTAGTCTATGAAGCTGACTAATTTTGGGATATGGTGAAAATAGCATAAGATCCATCCAAATCCTCCCCTTTACTTCTATCTTCATCCTGGTAATCCAAGAAATTGATATTGGAGTCATCTGCTAATTCATCTTCCTACTCATTGAAGACATTAGAATCTTCCTGTTGATCTAACTAAGGTTGAAAAGAGTGGTCGTGCTCAGTTTCTAGGTAGCTGACCGCTGAATCGGCAGGTGCTGATTCAATGGCTAATCTCCCTGGAGGGGGAGGTAGGCGATTGGATTGCCCTTGGTTATGGGCAACATTACCCTAATATTGCTGATTCTAGAATGTTTTCCTAGGTGCATCTCGATAGGTAGGAGCAGACGTACCTTAGGCTATTTTCCTGTTTAAAGCTATCACTTCATTCATCAATTTTTGCACCATAAGATATATAGTACCTGAAGAACTTTCAATGGATGAAGAGAAGTTATTTTTACTAGAGTCTCTTTTGATCTTAACTGCCAAGATAAGATCATCCTCAATCTCAGTAGCCAAACTTTGAGCCAAGGATAGATCCATAGGGCCAGCTCACCTCAATAGGAAACTTACTTTGGGAAGCTACAAATTGATGAAAAAGCACTTGAGATTTTTTGGCATGGGCTGAGCCACAGTTGGAATCCAGTTTCTCAACTTGTTGAATTTAGCTATGAAAACCCTCATGGGTTCCTGGGATTATTTCTTAAACTGTGTCAGCTGAGCCAACAAAGCATGTGCATCTTCAGGGGGTTTAAACCTAGCTTCGAATTTGGACTTGAGCGTATCCCAGTCTGTTACTGACCTGGCCTACAGGTGATAGAACCAATCTGTGGTAGCTCCTTGCAAAGTTTCCACAAAAATTCTAACTGCTACATCTTCGAATTCCACATCGATCACGCCACATGCTATGGAGAAAGTGGCAATATGCTCGTCGGGGTGAACCTTTCCATCTCCAAAAAACTTAGGAATTTTTTTTATAACTATGAGGTAGTTCATGCAAAGGTGTAGTCAAATTGAGAGGACCAAAGGAATTACCCCACGGGCCTTGAGCCATAATGTTAGGATGATTAGATGGTGGGATAACAAACCTTGGTGGAGTATTTACTGGAAAGGCATGATTAACTGTAGAAAAAGAATTTTTACCTTATTTTGGTGACTTGATAGAGCTAGGAGGGAAGCTCTTAGAACGTTGGAGGAAAGGTGATAGAGAAAACAGATCAAAGTTACTTTGTTGTGCCAACTCAAACACAGGGTCAATGACACCCTTAGATCTCTAGATTTTGGTGTAGCATGGAGTTTCCAGATCTTAAAATAAAAATAAGACCGAAACTATTTCAAGTTGAAGCTTGGGGCTTCAAAATACACGTTCGTATTCTAGCGGTTCTAGTTTTGCAGACTAGATAATGTAACGGAGGTAAATGGTAAGGCTATAATGATAATGGGTAAGACATGGAATGGAGTCACCAGACTAAGTCATGGATAAGGGTAGGGACTACTTCAATCTAAAACTTGAAGTTTCAGACTACACATTCAATTCTCCAGTGGAGTCACCAAAAACTGTTGGGTGAATATTTTGTCGTCAACTAACTGATGACAAAATGGGTATATCAACCATAGCATAGGGAGATTTACACCATGAATATTACGGGTTTACCAGATCTAGACAAAGTAAATCTATCCTCTCATCAAGGGGAGGTTCCCTATAAATACTTACGTGCTGGATATATGTATATAATTAAGCAGAAAATAACACAGGGGGTGGTATAACAACATCTACCTCTCTTTTTTTCAGAGGTAATGTATAAAAAACAAAAGAGGGAAAATCTTGGCCTTAAGCTAACAACACTCCTCTTTTTTCAGGAATGATATTAAATAGAGAGCAAGAAATCATCCAAAGTAACAAAGTCCACAAGAATGCTCACACAAGCACAAAGTCTTTCGTAGCTTCTTTCATCGATTTAGAACAAGTACAACCATAAAGTGAAGCACAAAGTCTTCACCTGAAACTACAAAAGATAACTGAATCTCAAAGGTAAAAGTAGCACAAAGTCTATCTTCGACCCTCTAGAAGCACCCTTAGATAATATAAACACACCCACTTTGCTTATTAAATCAGATGAATAAGATATTACCAGAAAAAGGACATAAGAACTATTTCCTAAATAACACAGACAATCTCAACACAAAGTCTGAAATAACCTGCTTCTCATTCATTCAACAAAATATGATTTACAAATTTGAGCACAAAGTCTCAAAAGTTGCTTCAATTTCAACAGAGTATTTGCTATTAATTTTTCCAAGATCAATTTACAAATGAGGTCTCCACTATATATAGGGAGAAAATCCTCAAAAAGAGAAAAATAATAAAATATACAAAATATCTTAGTCAAAGATGACTCATCTTTGACTTTTAGATATTTTTTCTAAACTTTTTACACGTAATTACATATTTCAAAATTGCATGCACTTTGCACAAAATAGAAGTGCATAAAGAGAGAAGAAGAAAGAAGAAAGAGAGAGAGAGAGAGAGAGAGAGAGAGAGAGGAGAGAGAGAGAGGAGAGAGAGAGAGAGAGAGAGAGAGAGAGAGAGAGAGAGGAGAGAGAGGAGAGAGAGGAGAGAGAGAGAGAGGAGAGAGAATCAGTTCTGGCCACCAGGTTTCTTCAGATGAGCATCATACATGGCGATAGATGCCTAAATTTCTTTGTTTGGCGCAACTGCATTTCTTGGAGACGATTCTTGCTTTGATCAATGCATCCTTCAATGCTGTGATGGCTTTAGCATGGCCAGTTAACCTAGATTTTTAGATTCTCTAAAGTTAACTGAGCATCTAGAATGCTGTCCACTCTAAGACATTAAGAAGGATTCTTCTTCAAAATCCCTCTAAATCATCTCCTTGAAATTATGAATCATCTCTTCTGCCAAAAGGAACTAATTGTCCTTAGAGGTTAAGTCGCATGGCAGCTCTTCTAATTTATTTAGTAGGCTCAGGTCACTCTTCTCACTAGCTTCTTTAAAAGCTTTAAGATCATCAATTTAGTCTTTGAGTACCTGGATTCTGAAGGTCAGTGACTCCTTGATCTCAACATAGGAGTCCTTGTTGGAGATGATGCTGATAGATATCAGGGTGCTCTTCTTGAGATTTTTTATTTCCTTCCATCTATCGAGATCTTTCTCCAAGATATCAATCTCTTGAGAAATGAGGGAGACAAAGTCATCTACTTGTGTTTTTACCTTCTTCATTTTTTCTGTCTTTTTTAATACTTCTATAAGCAGAGAAACTCCCTAAGTATGCATTTTTTTGATATAGTCCTCCAAGACTTTCCCTTTTAAATATGTCTTTTCTACTTTTTGAATGACTGAGTCATCCACAGAGAAGGCCTCTGGAGTTACTGCTTCAGAAGGAAGAGTGAACCTTTTTATTACTGCCATTAGCTGTTCTAATTTGTCTTTGTAATAATCCTTCATCTCCTTCTCTCTATTGAATTTCTAGACCATGATGTCCATAGCCGACTGAAGATTGTCTTTTCGCACCTTCATGAGTAACTTTGCCAAGTTCAACATGAGAGTTGGAATAGCTACTCATCTCGAAACCCTCAAGGGTTGCATCTTGTGGAGGCTTGCCAATTTTTAGAAAATTTTGTCCTTTTTTTTTACCAATTTAGAGAGGATTATTGGCCTCTTATGAGCCTTTGCTTTTATCAGCACTATTTTGCCAAAGTTGAACTCATCTGGGGAGATGGCCATCTTCTTTCTTTTCGACGTGGAAAGCAGACATCCAAGGTGGGAGAGAAGTGCCTGTTGTGGCAATGGTTGTCTCTATTGGTGGTTACTATAGCAGCTTCCACACTACTAGTGGTGACAGTAGTTGTAGTCGGAGTAATTGGTGAAACTGCGTTGACTACTGATTCTGGCTCGAGTGCAGGGCTTGCTGGCAAGTTGAAGGAAGGAGATGATAGACTTGGAATGGATCTAGAAGACTGAGGGAAATCTCTAGAAGGGCCCTGAGGATCACCAATTACAACTCTGGAAGGAAAATCAGCTCTGAAGGAGGGAACACTGATAGGAGATATGGGAGAAGAGGGAACCACAGGAGACTAAGGGGGAGAAGGAGATACGCTCTTGCTTGATTTGTGCTTGTTCCTGTGAGAGTGGAGACCCAACACTTGGTTGCCCTAATGGCTGATCATCTGTCTCTATGGGCTGAGCTACCTGTGCCTGAGGACTCTATTCTTTGGTTCCTTTTGTTGCTACTTCTGGCCCTTGTGCAGTCTTTGATTTCTTGGATACAAAGATGATCCTCAGCTTGTGAGGCCTAAAATAAGAAGGGACATCTCCTTTGTTTTTAGTTCTATTCTCTACTTTCCTCTTTAATTTTGCCTGATATTTAGCCTTTGATCCCATAACAAATTCCCTTAGGGTGATCCCTTTGGCTGCTAACCAATCATTGGTGTTAGCCAATATTGGTTCGAATCTTTTCTTAGGAGAATTCAGCTCCTTCTGAGACCACTGAATTGGAGGGAGAGGGGAACCAACAACCTTTTCTACCAGATACCTACCATTTATGATGTTTCCATCATTGATTAGACTAGAGGGGATCTCTGCAAGCCCGAGATATTCAATCTGCTCTAGTGTCAGCCTGTAATAGTCCATTTTCCTAATTTCCTCAGTTGTCCTCAGGTCTACCCTAATATCTTCGATCATTGGTTCATGGAATTGAGTTTTTCTCCTGATCTTCTATTTGACTCCCTTGTAGTCAAATTTCTCTTGTCTATTGAATGATTTGATAGTAACTATCTGCATTTTGGTTTCCATGACCTTGGCTTTGGTTGATGTAGCAACTAAAAACCTGCCAATCTGGATTGGAAACTTGAAACTAATTGTCTTAAGTTTCATCTATTTAGTATGCACGACAACCAGTTGTTGGCAAAGTTCCATTAGAACTAATTTATCTGAAGGGAACTTGGGGAGCATATAGGGGTAGCCTTGGTAAAATATAACCTGAAGATAACAGAATGTGGGGAATTGGAGAAACATGTAGCCATAGTCATTGACCACTACCCAGGCCTCATCTGATATTCTCTTCTGCTCAAGCTGAGGATCGAAGAGACACAAAAACATGGCAAAGAAAGAATCATTTACTCTTTTGAAATGATGTTTTGACCCTTGGAGCGTTAGCTGAGGATAATATGAGTAGACCGGGGTGGTCTTTCTATCTCCTACTATAGTTAATTCCAAGAAAGACTGCATTGCAGTAGCTATGTAAATCAGGTACGAAGTCATGTAGAACTTGAAGGAAGTCTGTACCCTGGTTAACTATTCATGGAGAACATTATTGATTTGCTCTCCCCAAAAGATGGCCTATTTACCATGGAGGATGATCTTAATGAATGGGTACATCCATTCATGGAATTGTGAAGAAGACAAGAGGCCCCATACTCTGCTGAGAAGGGTGATCAAATCACCAACTTCTTCAATGAAATCACTTCTTGGGAAGTTTCACGGCCATCTGGAGAGGCTGGCCCTGGGAGTCTTCAACCACTTATAATTTACAACTTTCTTTGCCCTTTCGGGGTTTTTATCATACTCCTTCTGTGCATCCCCAAAGTCAATTTGGGTTACTTCGGTGGCTGGAGGGCACATGAAAACTTTGTCGATGAATTCGAGGTCTAATCAAATCACCATTTTTCCACTGGCATCTGAGACCATCCTGGTCTCTTTGTTGTAAAAGTGTGTGCATTAGAGGATGAACTTAGCATGATGCGCTGCTACCAGAAAGGTGGCCACCAGGTGGATGTTGCTCTCAATGATCCTCTTTATCCCAGTGCTGGGATTTGTTGCCTTTGTTTGCACCAGGAATTTAGCCATGTCTATGTGGCCGATCTCGGTGTCTTGAATGTCATCGACATTCGAGGAGACTGATGTGAGCAGGAAGATGCCCTGGTACTTATACTTCATGGTTTTCGCTTTCTTGGGAGATGCTTCCATCATGGAGAATGATATTGACCGGATGGGAGTAGAAGTGCAAGAGTTCGCTGAAGGTGCTACATTCATGATCATAGATGAGGGGAGAGTGGGTGAGAGAGGGAAGGCATAATTTAAGTGATCTTGGTTACTGGAAGTCACTTAAAAGTTTGGGTGGAAGAAGGAACAGAAAATGAGGAAGAAAGGGAAAGAAAAGGACAGGTTAGAAATTTCCTGGGAGTTAAGAAAATTTGGGAGAGACACAGGGGTGGCAAAATTTGCCACCCCTACATGTAAAAATAAAAATTGCAAGCATGGTGAAATTTTCCGCCCATGCAGGAACGGGCTGCATAGGTGGCAAATTTCACCGCCCTTGCAGTCTGGGGAAAGGAAAATGGAAAGGGCAGCAAAAATTGCTGCCCTTGCAAAGAATGTCTGTAGGGGTGGTGAATTTTGCCGCCCTTGTCGATGGTGGAAAGAAAGAGGGTAAGGGCAATGAAAATCGCTGCCCATGCAAGGAAAGACTGAATAGATGCATGGGCAGCAAAATTCGCTGCCCATGTGGGCTCTTAGGAGAAACCCGCAGGTGAGGGAAAAAAACATGCCCGCAGCAAGGTAAAAAGGGAGCGCACGGGCCGGAGGAGAGAGGGAGGAAAAATAAACAACATCTAACTATTTTAATCAAAAAACAAGAAAAGAAAAGAAATAAAATCCAAAAATAAAACCAACCTGACAAACCCTACACACCTTGAGGTTGAATCCATGAATATGTGCTTTGAATAGTCAACTGGGTCACTCAAGTGCAAGAGGTAGGAGGAGAGGAGGAAGCAATGAGGAGAAATGAGGCTCAAATCGGTTTAAATGGGATAAAAATTGACCCCAACCACCTGCCGCATGTGGCAATAAATGTCGTGCACAAAAATTGAGACGTGCAAGGGCGGTGAAATTTGCCACCCTTGCATGTTTGGTTTCTCGAGTGCAGGGGTGGAAAAATTTGCCACCATTGCAAGAAAAAGTGCAGGGACAGAAAATTTCACTGCCCTTGCAGGAAAAAGTGCAGGGGCGGCAAAATTTGCCACCCTTGCACAAAAATGGAAGGAAATGCAGACTAACTCTGGAAGGAGAGTCTGGGGGAGGGAAAACTTGGCTGGAATGAGATTGTAACCACTTTCAAATTCTGAGGCCAAGATGAGAATGAATTTGAAATTCATCTCAAAAAATGAATTTAGAGAAATGAAAGATGAAACGAACAAGTTTCATAGGGGGTTGTTCCCAAAAACTAGCTGAGCTGATTTTGTAAACAACAAGGTCCACCATCTTAACAATGGTTCATAAAGTACAAAACTCCAAACCAAAAATTCTTATTATGGATCTAAATTACATTTAACCATTAAAATTTATTAAACATATTGATTTCCAATGAAAAAGGTGTGTTAATATATTAACATAAGTTGGTAGGCTTGTAGTCTTCTATAGGTAATTTGGACATGCTTATAATCTTAACCTTTGTTCATAATATTTATCTCTTCAAACTAGTTCAATATTTCATGGATTTAAAGTATATATGGGTCCTAAATTACTAATAATATAATTTTACCCAAGTCCTTATGATATACAAGATCCAAAAACTTGAAATGATGGCTCGAAGAGATTATGTGAACTATGTGACTTGAGAAGGTTCTTGAATGTTGATTTGATCCTCTCTTTGAATTTACACTAATTGAAATCACCTTAACATTACCTATAACCACCTCCTATATATTTTCATGATATCCACTTGTTTAGGAGGGTTTGATCATAGTTCAAGTGGTGTGAGCGTTCTAGACCTAGAATAGTCGTTTAGGCCTAATTAGCCTTGACTGAGCACTAAAGGTCTACATGACCTATAGGAGATTTAAATATATTAAAAATCATCATAAAAACTCCATATCACCTTTTTATATCCTCTAAAACTACATCCAAAAAATCTAACTCTAACTCCAACTCCAATTATGTTCCTCTTTCTTAAGTGATTGGTTCTAGGTGACACTGCCAAGACTAAGTTTTGAAATAGTGGGGAGATATTAGTAGGATATCATTACCTTACATCATATTATGATTTAATTTAAACTCTTATTCTTATTATCTAAATTAATATCAACTTATTTAGTTCATGTGCTTACCAATTCTATCCCTTATGTATTCTTATTTTTGGCCTAGGGTTTATACATAGTCAGGTGTGTGTAACCCTTGGACCTAAGATTAGTACTTCCTTGTCTAAAATAGAGGATTATAACACATTGAAAAAAAAATTATTTCCTTATAAATTAATCCTTTGGTATTTACAACTCTTAAGGAACCTAAACATATGAGAATGTCCTTAAGTTTAATACTGGCAAGTTGAGGTCCTTTTAGGCTTAGTTTAGGCCTAAAAGACCTTTTATTACCTAAAGGGATAAAATAGTCCAATGGAGAGACTAAGGATCATGCATAAAAAATTATACCCCTATTATCAATCCCTTAAATAATGTCTTTAGCATTTGGCTACCCCTAATTCCTGCACATAGGATTGTTATTGCATATTTATACCTAATTGGCCCATGTGGGCCATTAAGATCCTTATTCCCCATCTTAAATAGATAAAAAAAATTATAAGGGTTAATAAATTTTAGAAAACAATTCATATTCATTAATATAAGTCCCAGTTTACCATTATGTAGGCATCTACACTATTTAGTCTAATTGTTTATACACCTAGGCTTAACTCAGCCTGATTAAGCCATCTGAGTCCTTTATTTTCTCAAAGAATCAAACCACTAGTAAAAAACATTGATGATATTCAATTAAATATCATTAAATACTTTTCCACCATCACTTTTATGGAATTATTAGTCATATATCTCTCATTCTGCTTGTAGCTGACAGACTAGCCCTTGACTATATGTGCTCTCTTGAGAGAAGATTAGCATTTTATGGTTTCATTAAAGAGTACCAACATGTTATTTTGACTTATAAAAATAATAAATCCACTAAAACCTTTATCATATTCCCAATATATCTTAATCTTATTGTCCCATTCTTGAGTATCTTTAAAGGGGTTTGACTGAGCTTTCATGCCCTTAAGGTGAACTTGATGCATTTAGAGTTTTTCTAACCCTGGATCTCTATCTCCATGTCCTCTCATACATATTAATGAATCTAAAAGGATTTATAAAAGTATTAAAAATTTACCTTATTTTTTACCTCTCAGTAAAAACTCCACCCTATTAGCATATATAAGGGCTTGTAGGACTATGAATATAAGCATTTTAAGGGATAGACTGTGTGTTTGCTCCCTTGGATGAATTCAGTATGTTGACACCTCTACACTTTTATTTATAACTCCTTAAAACTTACATAAAATTCTTTGTATTCCCTCCTTACCATTTCATTTTTCAAGAACCATCATTGCCTAGAAGGTAGATCCTATGCCTTCTCATTGAGTCAGTTTAGATTACTTGACTATCTTGCTTGGGGTTTGAGGACCAATCACCCACTTATGATTCTCATCATAATAATATGTGGATAATAAATGTTAAATTAATATTTGAATATATATAATAGGTTATTTTCAACCTCCACACAATTTAAAATGGGCTTTGGAAGTTACTAATGTCTATCTATAGGTCTACAGACCTGTGGATAGACAAAACAAACTTAAACCTTTCATTAGTAGATCCTAGGTCTTATCTCTTTCACACACATCCTCAATTCACTAAAAAAATCCATGGAAGTATGGAATTTATGTGAATACCTTTATCATCTTATATATATATATATATATATATATATATATATATATATATAATCTTTTAGGATGATCACATAATCCTTATGCAAGATTTAGACCATTGTATTCTACTTGTGTACTATGTGTTTGATCAATATCATATATCAACACCATTATATGGAGGTCTTGGATCATAAGGTAAGTGAGGGAATGTTTCATAACTCAAGAGGGTGTGTGAAAGTTATTTAAGCTTTACCAATATACCTTCAACTATTGGGAACCCCAAGGCACTAAGAAACAATATATATTACCCTATAAACTACTTCCAATGAGGATTTCTTATCTCCATGAGCTCACATGTGTGATATGAGGCTAGATAATGGTGTTGGAAGGTGGAGTATACACCTAGAAAAATTTATAATCTTTCATTTATCTGTCGCCATACTTAGGAAAAGATAAAACATGGAAAATTGGTACCTTGATTGAATGGAGAAGACATATCAGAGTTGTTGCTAGAATCTGGATAATGCGAGTGAAATGGAGATGTGATCACATGAGATGAAGCAAGTGCACACCACATAGATGCTAAAACAATTTGGAAATAACACAAGAAGATAAATTACAAAAGACAAAATGGAGAAAACCAAAATTTGATTAACATGAAATGGCCAAAGTGAAGAATACATATAGGAGAGTACGTAAGTAACTCCTCCACAAAAGCTGGACAAGGCACCCCAAGAATAGACTATAACTCCTCCATGAAAGGTGGTGACAAGGTGCCAAGAATAGAGAAGTAACTCCCATCAAGGGAGTTACTTATGACATTCTTAGAACACCTATGACACATCTATGACACACACCTCCACATAAGCTAGCCTATCCCACAAATTTAGGAAAACTCCATGTATGCACAAGAAATACAATTTACCTAATTAAAAAATAGGGAAAAATAAAAACCTACACTAATACCCCCCCATAAGTGCAGCTTAGGTGGGTAGTGTGGAAATATAAAATTGGTCCTGACAACTAGGCCTGATGAGGTACCCATGTACAAATGCAATCTCTCATAAGATAGAGAAAAGGAGAAAACCCGTAAGAAAAAACTCCCCTCCCCAAAAAGAGAGACATAAAATAAAAAAGAGGCTAGTGGCCCCCCCTAAAGATGATGTTACTGTAGATGTGGACTGCACGCCAAGAAGAACTCATAGATGAATGGATTTTCTCTCAGTGAAAGGTTTGGTGAAGATGTCTGCAACTTGCTCCGAAGACTAGCAAAATACCAGTCAATGACCTGACTATGAATAAGCTCTGAAATGAAATGCATGTGAATCTCTATGTGCTTGGTCCATTGGTGCTAAATTGGACTCCTATAAATTTGAATGGTACTCTAGTTGTCACAATAAATGTGGTGGGCTACCTGATAGGAATGCCAAACTCAAAAAGTATCCCCTGAAGCCAAATAGCCTCAGTAGCTACATCAACAACTCCCCTGTACTCTACCTCTATGGATGATATAGCAATAACATTCTACTTCTTGCTAGACCAACTGATAGGACTAGAAATTAGAGAGAAATAGTAACTAGAAGTGGACTTGCGAGTTTATGAATCACCAGCCCAGTTTGAATCTGTATATCCAACCAAGTCAACCTCTATTCCAAATCTATAATGAATCATGTATCTATGTGAACCCTGTATGTAATGCAAGATACTCTTAGCTTCTTTCTAATGCATCTCATGAGGTTCCTACATGAATCTAGAGATAAGTCCCACTGTATATGATATGTCAGGCCTAGTGTGAGTTAAGTATATGAGACTACCAACAAGTTGTTGATACCTAGTGGCATCAACCAATGGTGAAGAATAATCAACCTCAAGCTTGAATCTTGATAGAAAGGGAGTCGAAGATGGCTTGTAATCAACCATATGAAATTGAGCCAATAAGTCAAGAGTATACTTAGGCTATGTAAGAGAAATCCTTGAGTCTAACTGTGAGATCTCGATGCCAAGGAAGTAGTGCAACAAACCCAAGTTTGTCATGTCAAATCTATCCTGAAGAGATGCCTTCACCACTACAATAGGTGATGAATAACTCCTGGTGATCAAAAGGTCATCAATATATAGAACCAAAATCAAGAGTGAATCATCCTACCACAAGAAGTAGACATTGGGATCAGAATGGCACCTAGTGAAACCCATTGTGAGAAGGAAGGAATCCATCTTGGCATACCAAGCCTGAGGGGCCTATTTGAGGCCATAGATATATTTCCTAAGTCTACATACTAAGGAAGAATCCTAAACAAATCCTGACAGCTACTCCATGTAGATCTCCTCCTCTAGGTCTTCATGAAGAAAGGCACTCTTCACATACATATGATGCACATCCCAACCATGTGCTGGACAATATCCAAGGTGAGTTAGATAGAAGTCATCTTTGCAGTAGGTGCAAAGGTCTCTGAGTAGTCAATGCCTACCACCTGTGAGAAACCCTTGGCAACCAATCACACCTTGTACTTATCAACTGACCCATTTGCTACAAACTTGGTCTGATATATCCACCTACATCGAACCATCTTTCTTTCCTTAGGAAGTGAAGTCAAATCCCAAGTGTGATTTTTGATTAAGGAAGAATATTATTCCTTCATAGAAATATCCCACTTAGGTACCCCCGATGCCACTCAAAAAGTCTATGGATCTAAAACTGAAGCAAAGAAGACATGTGGATCTCTTTGAAAATCTCCCTAGTACATCTGTCATTTGCGGGATCTCCTACCCAAGTGTCAGCACTCTCAAGTGTTTGTCTAGCCCAAAGTGGCCCAAAACTAGGTGAGTCAGGTGCTGACTCCTCATCCTCTAACTAACTAGAGGTGGATGACTTTGCATCACTATCCTCACTATCTAAACTTGAAGAAGAAGAAAATGTCTCTGGCTCAAGAACTATCTGTGGTTGATCTGAATCTGATGATGAATCATCATGAAGAAGTAGATATGATGAGGGAGAAGAAGTTTTAAGTGTTGAGTCTCTAAGACTCTCATGAAAGTGGACACTTCTCTCAATGAACAACTCATGAGTGTCTGGATCTAGAAGGTGATACCCCTTAATACCATCTGGATATCCTACAAAGATGCAAGGCTTGGACTGACATTCCATATATTTGTGTTTCTTCTTCAGAATGTAGGCCATGGCTGGGGATCTGAAAACCCTAAGGTGCTCAACATCAATTTTCCTTTTATGCCAAGCTTCAAAGGGTGTTATCCCTTTCAAAGCTTTATGATGAACCCTATTTTTAATGTAGAAAGCACAATTGATGGCTTCGGCCCAATACTGTGGTGCTAAGTATTTGGAGTGAATCATACAACTACCCATCTCTTTCAAGAACCTATTTTTGCATTTTATAACCCCATTATGTGAAGGACTATAAGTGACTATGTGTTGCAAATCAATCCCCTCTATGGTGTAAAACTGCTCAAACTTGATGTTGACATACTCTTCCCCATTATCAGTTCGAAGAATCTTGATAGATTTTTCACTCTGTTTCTCAACAAGAGCCTTGAAGTCTAGAAAATTGTCAAACACTTTAGACTTTTATTCGAGAAAATATATCCAAGTGTACCTAGAGAAATCATCAATGAAAGTGAGGATGTACTTGGCTCTTATGAAAGTTGGTTTGGGAAATGGTCTTGATACATCACTGTGGACTAACTCCAAAGGTTGTGAAGCCCTCCAAGATTTGCCTTTGTTAAATTTTGCTTTAGGATGCTTCCCAAGGGAGCACCCCTCACAAATTCCTTTTGAGAATTGGACACGAGGCAAGCTAATGACCATGTCATGTATACAAAGTTTCTCAAGGTAGCAGTAGTTAAGGTGGCCAAACCGCTCATGCCACAATTTGCTAACTCCATCTGAATGAGTTAGTAATGTTGTTGGAGAAGAATCTGATGCAAAATGTGAGAAGGTGTATAACCTTGCTTGGTGATCTGCCCTACCCACTGCCACTGTAGTATCACTATGCACCTTCCTGATAGCCACTAAATCTGGTGAAAACTCAACTCTCATGCCCTAACCAATGTGAGTGATTTGGTACATTGATAGGAGATTGGTTGAAAGAGAAGGAACACTTAGAACATTATTGAATGTTCCTCCTTCCATTTCAATTGACCCTCTCCCTGCAACAAAAACTAATGTGTCATCACCCAAACTAATTGAAGTCATGCTACAAGGCTCTAAAGATGAAAACTCAACTAGTGAAGAGCCCATGTGGTGAGAAGCATCTGAATCAATGACCCATGATGTTGTAGAAGCTATAGTAGCTACAAGGGCCTTGCCCTTTTCTTTCTCCTTACCCTTGCTTTTTGCCTTGGTAGAATCTTGGGTAGATGAATTCTGCTTGATGGACTTAGGAACACCTATGTTGTGCTTCTCTAGAAGATGAGTTAGGTGATCTATTTGTTTCTTCATGCATTTGTGTTCATCATGCCCTATCCTTTTAAAATAGGCACACTTAACCTTCTCCTTCTTAGGTTTAGCATTGGAGGATGAAGACTCAGTGTTGTTTTTGGCAGGATTGTTGTTTTCTTTCTTCTTCTCCTAGTCCTTGTTCTTTTTCTTCTTCTCCTTTGTTGAAGTCTTATCCTTACCATTTCTAGCTATAAAATCTTGGAGTTGAGTAGACTTCATTGTTCCCATTTGAATTAGCTTATCTTGCTCCCTAATTAAGTCGGCAATGAATGAATCCAAAGAAGGCATTTTCCATGTAGTGCTAAGGGCATTTTTGGTGGCATGGAAAGTGGAGACAAAGACTAAATAACTTGGACCTAACTTTGTGAGAATAGAAAGGATGAATTTATCATATTTCTTCTTTATCCCACATTCTTTCAATTGCAATCTAAGGGCCTTAAACTTAGTGAAGAAGTCCTGTAGGGTGTCAAAGTTGCTAGGACTTAGACTTATGAGTTCGTTTTCGAGCTCATGACCTCTCATCTCATCAAGCTTCCCAAATAAGTTTTCTAAGGTGTCCAATATGTCATTGGGAGTCTTGGAGGATTCTAAATGGAAGAGAAGTTCTGGAGACATAGACAAGCTTAGTAATCCATAGTCTTCATCACTACAGTTGTACCACTTGACCTTTTTAGCATCAGTGTTGGGTTCTACTTCAGTACCCATGGTGATCCTATACAACCCTTTGCTTCTAAGAATGATTGACATTTTAACCTTCCATTCATGATATTTGAAGGGTGTTAAGGGTTTAAGTTGAAAAGAATCCATTTTTAAGTTAAATTTAGGTGAAGTTGTGTTGATTGCAAGTTGTGAAATTATGCATAAAGGAGAATGAAAGCAAAGATTTACAAGTTATGAAAAGTAATCACACCCCCCTAAAATATTGAGCCCCCCATAAATATGCAAGTGCATGCTTAAAAGACATCGGACTCAGCTGAGAATGCATCTTAGAACAATCAATGCAAGACTTAAAGCAAACATGACGTCGGACTCAACTGAAAATGCGTCTCGAGAGACTCAAATTTTAGGCACTTTATAAACTAGTGCATTTTTATAAATAATAAGCCTACAGTGTGGAGAATTGAATTACAAACACTTTTGCAAAAAATAGCACCCAAATTTGAGCTATCATTTGCAAGATATTAAAGGTTCAATTTTCCCATAAACTAGTGTTTTTGCAAAAAAAAGCAGTAAAATATTTTTAAAATGCCTGTTATGAGAGAGAAAGTGGCCTTCTAACCACTCATTGGATTCAACACAGAATGAGGAATCTAAATGAGTTTTGTGTGAGGGGGAATTATCCTCCTGCCATCTTGGGCCTCACCCTTTGTCTTCGACAGGTGAAGATACAAGTTTTAAATGAAAACCCCCAAATTACCAAACTGTCTAAAAAACTAAATATTCAGTCAAATTGGCTGATTCTTGTTTTACAAGTCAATTTTTAACTAAAAATAATGAAGCAAAGATAGAATTTATGGATGCCACATGTCCTAAGGGGCACCACATGAGACGCCAAGCAAGGAAGGGGCACTAAAAAAGCACAGTCTAGAATTCTACTTGCAAAAAAGACAAAATAGAAATATGCAAACCTATTGGAAGCCATACAGTCTGCTTGGCGCCTTGCAAATAGAGAAAAAAATTAGGTAGAAGGACTACCTAAGGTGTGGTAGAAGGATAACAATAGAATTTTGGCACAGAGTTCTATAAGTTTGGCGTGGAGTGCTAAAGGCATGGCACAGACCAGAAGAAGGTTGGCACAGAGTTGTACAAGCTATGCCTGGACTGAATGAGGACTGTTGTGTGGAGTGCTGAAGGCACTACTGAAGGTTGGCATGGCTATGTAGAAGCTTGGCATGGCTACACCTAGACTATTGCTGAATGCAGCTCCTCCCTCTGCTCCTTACACAATAATGGCACCCAAGAATAGAAACAAAACCAACACCTGAAGTGAAGACAACCAAGACACCCAAAGGCCAAGGATCCCAATGAAAATATACCAAAAATGATATTAAAATATATATTTTATTTTAGATCAGATCTAGAAATAAGAAATAAAGAGAACTCTACTCCTCTTGATTTCAAAATAAACTAAAAGCATAACCAGACACATGATTACCGGGTTTGCTCTGATACCATATTGGAGTTGTTGCCAGAATCTGGATAATATGAGTGCAATGGAGATGTGATCACATGAGATGAAGCAAGTGCACACCACATAGATGTTAAAGCAATTTGAAACTAACACAAGAAGATAAATTTCACAAGAAAAAATGGAGAAAAAAAAAATCTAATTAACATGAAATGGCCAAAGTGAGGAATAAATATAGGAGAGTACGTAACTAACTCCTCCACAAAAGGTGGACAAGGCACCCCAAGAATAGACTATAACTCCTCCATGAAAGGTGGTGACAAGGTGATAAGAATAGAGAAGTAACTCCCATCAAGGGAGTTACTTATGACATTCTTATGACACCTATGACACACACCTCCACCTAAGCTAGCCTATCCCACAAATGTAGGAAAACTCCATGTATGCACAAGAAATACAATTTCCCTAATTAAAAAATAGGGAAAACTAAAAACCTACACTAATAAGACGTTGAGATTACTCTACATTGTGAATGATTTTTCATAAATGAGGGAGATACAAAATAAAAACAAATGCCTAAAGATATAATCTATTTAAGGTCACTTCCTTTGCCAAAAATTTTAGACCTCCATATTCTCTCTCATGTCCATGCTATCTGCAAACCTGAAGGTCTCTACCAAGCTACAAAGGAACTCAATGAAGTAAGAGGAATGGTTTTGTGTTTGTATTGAATCCCTTGATCATAAAATTTCAAAAAGATACCTAAAAATAACCCACCTATAATCCCCTTACCTCTATTGTATGTACTTACTATATAATTTTTTATAACTACAAGAAACACATGAAAAAATCTTTTTTCCTACATTTTCTCTAGGTCTCTAACCTTTAATAGCCATTAAAAGATGAAAAGAGGGGAAACATAAATTAAATAACACTTTAAATAATGACACATGATAGGGGTAAGTGGGAGAGACACATTTTGGCACATGTGGGTCTACTTGGGAAGTGGGGAGTGAATATGAGTTTCAAAATGGAGTTTAAGGATATGAAACACATAGTGATTTGGAGACTCCTTTAAGTAATTTATTAAACAATTAGAAACTTTATATATCACCCATTTCCAAAGGTTTATTAATGTATTTGACCAATATGAGGTATTTGGATGGTCACTTGATGAGTTTAGGGGGGTTACGATGATTTGAAAATTATTGAATGGATAAACTATGGACAATGATATTGAAAAAATCAATAAACCTTCATATCATGACTAGAATTAGGCTTAGACACCCTTAATATTTTTTTATAAATACTCTCTCACAAAATGGCTTTAAAAATACCCATATACCATGAGAACCAATAACCTTAATCTTGTCAAGTTGCCCTAATTCTATCAAAAGATCCTTAATATCATAAAACAAAGCTAAAATCACTCATTGGACCTTAAAATACATCTTGACACTCTCCTCTCTCACTTCAATATCGCTATAACCACTGTCACATTACCAAAAGACTCAAGTCATCCATAATATAATGTATTCACAAGCATGCTCTAGAACACACAAAGACACTTCTAAGAGTGTTACTAAGACTCAAAATAGGATAAATAAGGACATGACCATGAAAGTGATCACCATGAGTAGGATTAGACAATGTTCATAGAAATAAACTAGTTATAGGGGTTGGAATTTGGCCTTGGGAGGCCAAATTACCAATATTTTTGGTGACTCACAAGGGTTGACTAGTGTATTGGTCAAGGGAACCCCCTCACTTTTCATGATAATTACAAATTTTAAACATGACAACATGGATTTATTGACTACCTTATTAGACTATGAAATAGATTTATTACTTTAGGACACCTCTTTAGACTACAATAAAAACCACAAAAAACACAAACACAACCAAACAAAACACACCTAAACCTAAGAACAAATAAGGAAACATGCCAAAGAAACAAGGAAACTAACTACAAACTTGTGCTAACCACTTATTGAAGAAAGACAAAAAATACTAAAACAACTAACCTAAGATCAATTTCTTTCCTCTAAGATCAAATATAAAACTTGTTTAGTCACTATGGAACCATAAGTCTAATTGCAATGTATTTATTTGAGTCCACTCAAACATTGGTCACTATATGAGGAATCCCACTTGTATCTAAGAGCATTGGCATGTTCATGTCTTCTTGGGGAAGCAACTGGACTTTTTTATTTTAGCCTTATGTGAATGGGCTGGTTATATAACTCCAACACCCAATCATACTCATTTTTAATATGTCTATCTTACATCAATGATATGATTTTTGACTCAGTTATGATTTGTTGATGGTTTGCCATTATCTCATGTAGTGATTGCTTTGACAACTCAGCTAATAGTCTTTGACTAATGTATTCATTTTTCTCATAAGACTAAAAATGATCATCTTTTATATTGTTTCTTTTGAGACCTTCATCAATTTATTCATATGGTAGAGGTGGATTATTTAAGATAAAATAAAAGTTCTCTAAATCTTCCCAAAAGGCCATTTCCTCATGGTCAATTGAAAATACATGGGGTTCCTTACCATTCTTACCATTTTCTTGTGAAGCATCATGTTGATCAATCATCTTCAAGTATCTCATAGATTCATAATAAGATTCTTGATCTACTACAAGTTGGTCATCTTCCTCTTCTATAGAGAATGGCATCTCATTAACCCACAAAAGCTCTAACTCATATTATCTTGGTGTTTCTAAAACTAAATTATCTTTTTTAAGATCCAAAGCATTAGTGATATCTTCATTCAAAACCTTAAACTACTATCCTACTCTACCATTTAAATTTGTCATACTGATTTATTCAATCTCACTCAATAACTCATGATACAAGTGTTGCTAAGAGTTATCTAACTCACTTGGAATTATCAACCTCAATAATGGTCTCATGAAGGTTTTTTTCATGATTTTATTCAATGAGAGAAATTTCTTGTATCTAATATTTAGTAGGTTTAACATATTGACATTGTAGTTGTTCTACACCATCCAATTTTACTTCATGTTCCAAGTCTGATCTACTTGGATGAACAATGGTTTCAATCATGATATCCTCTTCATATATACTTGAAGTGTCTTTTTTAAGGTGTTCTCAAAATTCATTAGCAACTGCAATATGCTCCAAGTCTTGAAGTACTACCACCTTAATAACTAGTCCTGATATATTACTTCCCCTACTTGGATGCTCAAGTTCTATATTTAATACATTTTATTCTTCTTCAAAATAGGAAAGGGTAGTAGGGAAAGGTACCTCATTGGATTATTTGACATCTTCTAGGGTGTTCTTCCAACTTGGAGCTTTAGTAACATCAAGCTTGGACATTAAATTCTCCTTCTTCCATCATTCAATTGCCTTATCAAATTGAGATATAATTTGATGTTCATGAGTGGCTATATCATGGACAACTAATGGGGAAATTGGATAGCCTGAAATACCTCCTAGACATTTTTCCTCTTCTTGACTCTCTCTTTCAAGGGCAGTCATAACATAGTCTAGGGTTCTAACCCATGAAGTCCTCTAAGCTGAAGCTAGTGTAGGCTCTTGAGAAGGCATGGGTTTATCTTGATGGGGATATAGAACACTTGGGAAGCTCTTTGTCATTACTCCTACCACCTTCTCTCATATTAGTTTATTTTTGGCAAAGGAGTAACAATCCAAGGATGTTGGCATGGGACAATAGGAGGTGAAGACTCATGAAATTATTTATATGAATGTTTTTGTCTCAAGGATAATATTTAATTGGAAATGATTTGGATCATACTCTTCAAATCTTCAAATTCATTTGAAAAATTATGTGTGTCTTTTAAGGGTGGTTTGGGAGGGAAAGAGGGAGAGTATTTTTGATAAGGAGGTAGACCTTAGAATTGATATGGCTTATAAAGAGGGTAATAAGGTCCATAGGGATGTTAAGGTGTGTGATTGGGTTGGCAAGGAGTTAAATGAGGGGTATCATAGGGTTTTCATGGATCATAGTATGCATGATAGGGAGGTGAATGATAAAAATTTCCCCAAAGAAAATCATAACTTCTCATGGAACATATGCACAACAACAAGAATTATGAACAAAAACCTTCCTTAACTCTATTAGGAATAAAGTATTAATACTACATGTTAGATCAATGAAATATATACTATAGTGAAAGGAAATAAATGTAGAGTAAAAAATACACAAAGTATAGACAAGAAATAGGACACATTACATAGCGATTATGTGGGAACCTTGAAATGTCCAAGGAAAAACCATAGGAAAAATGGTAGCTTCTAGACTTCATTAAATAACAACATCAAACTCTCCTCTACAACAAATCCTATATAAAAAATCCTTTAGTTATAACATAAAATCACTCAATTATTCCACCTAAAGCATTTAATTTGTGAACCAAGATACACTAACCTATAATATCCAACCTTTAATCATGCAATCCCAAGGCTTACATGGATCCATTGATTGGATAAATTACAATCAGAGAGATAATGCATATTTATACATTTTACAACATGAGAGAGAGAGAGAGGAGAAAAAACAAATAGTGGCACCAAAGAATTTAGACCCACACATCAGTGGGATGTCATGTGATCTCCATAATGGTAGTGGTGTTGTCTCCATCTACAAAAATTCTTTAAAGAATCTTCACTTTAGACAAGAACATGTGACACCTCTATGTGGCTCCAAATCCATTATCTCCCACACACATGTGAGGTCAATTTTCTATAATCTTCATTCTCCATGTGACCACATGAGTCAAAAATATTCTTGCGATCATCTTTTGACTCTTTTCACATATGGGAGTCATGAGGTCCCTTAGAAATTCAACCCACACCAACCCTTTTGTCTTTTGAACCATTTGACACCATCCATGTGACTACCAATGACAAACCCATGTGCCTTAATGGATTTATATGACCCACTCCCATTACATCAACTTGATCACTCATGGGATAACCTTCATCAGTTGTTACCACATCACTCACAAGCCACATCACTAACCATCCACATTACCATCAAGCCACATCATCATGAATAGTGATTTGTGAATAGTTAATTCACATCCTAACATTATCCCACTTGAAGTCAATATAAACAAGATTTTACCACACAAGTATTTTTCAACCAATTTCTCATTAATTCCCTCTGCTTCCTTGACACAAACCTAGTAGAAATTTTATTGCACTACTAAAACTTCACTACCTTGACCAGTTTTGTCAACATATGCTCCTCCATAATAGATTATAGTACTAAAGTGACTCTTCATTTCTCCAAACATAGACCAATCCTATAATAATCGTATGCCATGAATCATATCACAACTCCCACTACTTGGGAATATCTAGTTTAGTGCTCACCATGGCATTATGAGGCTTCTTATTACTAATGAATCTAATACATTAGACATAATAACATGTCTTCTCCACTTTTAGAGGTTTCTCCTAGGAAGACATCACAATAATGAAATAATTGGGGTACTTCCTTGCTTTCCCATCCTTGTGTATCTTTGTCCTTGGTTTTCTCTACATACCACCTTCATCACATCCCTATCATGTAACCATTAAAATAGTGATCATGTTGGGGCATACATCCAACATGTCATAATTCATAGCATAAACTTATACTAAACACTTGGATCTCCATAAATATCTTGAATATATTGTACTACATGTGTTTCACCTACACAACCCCATACAGTGACTTCTTTAATATGTAAACCAACAACTCTTTACCTCATCATTTTTATTTATCTCTCTCTCTCTCAGAGAGATCACTATGTAGGGATCATAATGCTCTAGCTCATTAAACAATAAATATTACACATAATACTCTTGATAGTAGTGAGGAGATAAGATCTTAAAAAACTCAAAACTATACTTCTCCACATAACCTCTAGATATTATCATGACCAATCATAAGTCTAGGGAAGTCATCGTGTAACTCGGTGCATCATTGCACCTATCAATTTTTTGAGTCAGCATCTAAAATGCAACTTCCTTTAATGAATGTTAACAAAATACCAAATCATGTGCCTTCAATTTTAGTCCATGCATTAGTCTACCTTTCTAAATGTCATAACTATATACACAACACTCCACCACCTTGAGTCTTATGGTCAACATTGGCCTTCTCCTTCTAGGAACACCAAGTCTCACTTGCTCATATTTATCTTCATCTTCCTCTTCCTCAACTACTTCAAAAATAGGTTCAAATTTAGGTTTCTATGTACCTCCTTCATTTTCATGTATTTTTTTTGCATCTTAGTTAATAACATGTGATCAGTAGGATACCACATCAAAAACCCTTCTAGTTTTCTACCAAGAAATAACAAGACACATTACTAACCATCCATATCACCATAAAGTCATGCCATCATGAATAGTGATTCATTAGTAATGACTATAAATTGTGAATTTTCATCCTAAAAACCTATACAATGATGACTTTGTGATGTCTCTTAGCCTAAAATCTGACTACACCTTTGTTTCTTAGGTGTTTAAAACTCTCTAATATGAATACAAGGCTATGAGTGAGTGTTCCAATGGTTGAATATCATCCCACCAGGCATGCTAAAAATATTATCAACCCAAGTTTCACCATGTGAAAGAGATTAGTAAATTTTAATTCAACCTAGAATAACATGGGAATGACCTAAAGGTTGTGGGTTACATTATAGCTAGATCAAATCTCTAGATTATGAGGATAGCTCCCCTGGTATATCACATATAAATTATTTCACTATGAGATATTACTATTGAGGTGAAAAATGATAGAAATTGGATAAAAATAATATATTATAAGGGGTGGTGATGCACCAATATGATCATCTATCCACTCAATTTGAACTCCTAACAACATTAGTGGACTAAAATTCAACTAAGAAACCATATTCGAGATTTATTATGCAAAAATGTTTCATGTAGAGGTTTTACTAGGTAACTAAAGCAAAAAGGTCATGACAATAATGTCTTCCATGAGACTCTTAATAGTCAAATCACACATCAAACCCCATCACCAACACTTCTACACACAACATAACCTACATACGACACCTTATTAGTATCTATGTGAACAAATACCTATAGGTAAAAAAAATCCATCACATATTCAAATATAAACAAGTATAAAAACACTATATATCATCATGAAATAGCTCAAATAATTTATTCTTTGGTATAATAGGTTCAACAAGTACAAAACTAGGTAGAGTGTTCACATAACCAAGTGAGGGATACAAATCAAGGACTTAAGGCCTAAATATATAATATAATGTGAATGGAAAGAGAGAGAGAGAGATAGGATTATTTGTATATTAGAATTAAGGGTCATTAATTACAATAATCCATTCATTATTGTAGTTACAATCAATTACATAGTCCTTTTTCAACTCTCTCCATGTGTTGGTGCTCTTTATGGTATTTGAATGAGCCCTTAGGCTTTGAATTGCGGTAGTGGAGGATATGGTTGACTTATTAAACATATCTTAAATCATGCTACACCATAATTTGTTTAAATACCTCTTATTATTGTTAGTTAAAACATTAATGAGGTGTAATTAGGCCATCATAAAGCATATAACCAAGTCAAGAAACTACCTCAATTCCTCTATTATTATCCATAAAAGTGCATTGATTTACACTTAAGGATTAGTTCAATGGAATAATATCTCTATATTAACTCCTCCAAATGTCTCCATATGCCATTATTCAGCTTTCCTTGTTGACCAAGTAGGAAAAATAGGCCTATTAGGTTGAGTGATAGTGTTTGGTTGCCATGAAAGCCTAGATTATACCTTAGGAACATATGAAAAAGTAATATTTTGATCTGAAATAACACCCTATATGATTATATGGGCCTTCTTGAGTATCTCACACTTGAGAACTTTCCAAACTAGGTGACTAGGTCACCTTCTCTCTCATATTTACAATCTAGGTTTTTGGAGGAAGTCTACAGAGTCATCTCTAGGTATATTTTTGGACATATAATGACTTGAGAAGATGGAAAAATTATAAAACCTCCTCTAAAATGGTTTGAATCTTCTAAAATAGCTTTGTACCCTAAAAATTTAACAAAACCCTGAAAAGGTACTATTTTTTACTAATTTTATATGGTGTCTTTACAACACAATACTATGCATAGGATCTCCTATAAGTATTATATATATTTCAAGTGTTTTTATGGTCATTCATGAGTGTTTTGTTTCCAAAATTACCATTTTTCTTAAGTCTATTTTGTAATAGGGTTTAAGTAGGGTTTTGGAGGTCCACCATCTTAATGATGGTTCATAAAGTATGGACCTCCAAACCGAAACCTCTTGTTATAGATATTAATTCCATTAACCCCTTCATCTTTATTAAAAATCTTTAGTTCCCATGTAAAATGTTTGTTAAGATATGAACGTAAGCTGGTAGGCCTATATACTTCTACAAGTAATTTGAACATGCTTATAACTTAACCTTTGTTTATAACCATGATCTTTTCAACCCAATTCAATATTTCATGGATTTCGAGTATATAGTGGTCCTAAAATTCACAATAAGAGAATTTTCCCTAGGTCCTTATGCTATACAATATCCAAATACTTGAAATGATGGCTTTAAGTAACTATCTAGACTGTGTGACTTGAGGTGTTTCTTGAAAACTAATTTGATCCTCTCTTTGCATTTACATTACTTTAAATCACCTTAAAAGGACCTATAACCACCTCATATATATTTTCATGATGTGCACTTGTTTATGAGGGTCTGAGCATAGTTCAAGTGGTGTGATTCTTCTAGACCTAAAATAGGGTTTTAGGCCTAATTGGATTTAAATGAGCACTAAAGGTCTAGGTGACCTATAATATATTTAAATATATTCAAGTTCATCTTACAAGATTCATATCACCTATTTCTATCCTATAAAACTACCTTCAAACACTCAAACTCAAACTCTACTCTTCTTTCTTAAGTGACTAGTTGTAGGTGGCATTGCCAAGACTGAGTTTAGCAACTCTAGGGAGTTTTGAGTAGGATATCTTTACCTTGAATCATAGGATGTTGTAATTTTAAATCTCATTCACATGATCTCAAGTCCTAACAACTTATTTGGGTCATGTACTTCTCAATTCTATCCCTTATGTATTCTTATTTTTGGACTAGGGTTTGTACACAATCAGGCTTATGTAACCTTGGGGCTGAGTTTAGTGATTCCTTATTTGAACTAGAGGATTTTTATGACTTTAATTTTTTTATATTACCTTATAAATAATTCCTTAGGCATTTATATCTCTTAAGGAACCCAAACATATGAGAATGTCCTTAATTTTAATACAGGTCTTTTGAGGCCATTTTAGGCCTAAAAGGACTTTTACTACCTCAAGGGATATACCAGTCCAATGAAGATATTGAGTATCATTAATAAAAAATTATACTCCTATTCTTATTCCCTTAAATAACCCTTTATCATGTGGCTTCTCTTGAATCCTACACACATGCATGTTATTGCATATTTAGGCCTAATAGGTATGTGTGGGCCATTAGGACCCTTCTTCCTCATCTTAAATGGATATAAAAATTCTTTGAGGGTTAATAAATTTGATAAAACAAATAATATTCATGAATACAAGTCCCCTTTTACCATTATGAAACATATACACTCTTTAATCTAATTATTTGTATGCTTAGGCCTAATTAATCCTGATTAGGCCATATGGGTCCTTTATTTTATCAAAGGATCAAATAGTTTGTCAAAGACATTGAGGATATTTATTTATAGATCATTAAATATTTATACACCATAAATTTTATGGAATTATTATTCACATATCTCTCATTCTACTTATAGGTGATAGATTGGCCCTTGACTGTATGTGCTCTCTTAAGAGAAGATTGGCTTTTTATTGTTTCCTTAAAGAGCACCAACATTTTATTTTAACTTATAAATATCCTAAATCCATTAAAACCTCTATCATATTCCAAATATTTATTAATCATGTTGTCACATTCTTTAGTATGTTTAAAGGTGTTTGACTGAGCTTACTTCCCATTAAGGTGAACTTGGTGCATTTGGATTCTATCTAACCCTGACTCTTTATCTCCATGTCCTCTCATACATATTCATTAATCTTCAAGTCTTAAACATCTCCCTTATTTTATACCTCTTAGTCAGCACTCCACCCTATTATCTTATAAAAGGGCATGTAGGACTGCAAGTATAAGCATTTTTAGGGATAAAATGTGTGTGTTTGATCCCTTAGATGAATTCAATATGTTGAAACCTATACACTATTATTTATAACTCCTTAAAAATTCCCTCAAATTATTTTTATTCCATCTTGAACATTTCATTTTGAAAGAACCATCATTGCCTAGAAGGTAGATCCTAAGCCTCCTAATTGAGTTAGTTTAGATTACTTAACTATCTTGTTTGGGGTTTGAGGACCAGTCACCTACATATGATTCTCATCATAACAATATGTGGATAATAAAGGATAAATGAATATTTGAATATATATATATATATATATATATATATATATATATATATATATATATATATATGTTGGGTTCTTTTCAACCTCCACACAATGTAAAATGGGATTTGGAAGATACTAACATCCATATATAGTTCTACAAACTTATGGGTGGATAAAATAATCTTAAACCTTTCACTAATAGATCCTAGGTCTTATCTCCTTCACACACATCCTCAATGCACTAAAAAAATCAATGTAATTATGGAAGTTAGGTGAAGACCTTTATCATCTTGTATAGATGTGGAAACTTTTAAGATGATCATATAATCCTTATGCAAGTTTCAAACCTTTGTATTATGCCTACTTACTGTGTGTTTGATCAAGATCATAGATCAACACAATTATATGGAAGTCTTGGATCATAAGGTAAGTGAGGGAATGTTTCATAAACACAATAGGGTGTGTGAAAGGTATTTAAGATTCACCAATATATCTTTAACCATTAGGAACCCCAAGGCACTGAGAAACCATAGTTATCACCTTGTAAACTACTTATAATGAGGATTTATTAGTTCCCTAAGATCACACATGTGTGATAAGGTTATATAATGGTTTGGGAAGGTGGAGTAGACTCCTAAAAAGATTTATAATATTTCATTTCTCTGTCACCATGCTTAAAAAAGGAGAAAACATGGAAAATTGATAACTTGATTGAATGGACAAGACATTGAGAATGCTCTACATTATTTATGATTATTCATAATAGAGGTAGAGAAAAAGTGAAAACAAATTCCCAAAGATATAAGATATCTAAGGTCCCTTTCTTTTCCATAAATTTTAGACCTTTATCTTCTCCCTTATATCTATACCATCTATAAACCTAAAGGGCTCTACCAAGATGTAAAGGAGCTTGATGAAGTAAGAAGACCAGTTTTTAGTTTGTATTGAATCCCTTGATAATGAAAATTAACCAAGATACCTGACAAGAACCCCCCTACAATCACATAACCTCTCCTATATATATTAACCGTACAAGTCTGTACAACTGCAAGGAACAGATGAAAAAGTCTCTTTTCCTACATTTTCTCTAGATCTCTGACCTTGAACCTCAATTAAAGGATGAAAAGAAGGAAAAAAAGAGTTATATAAAAATTTAATTTAGGATATATCATAGGGTGAAGTGGGAGAGACACATTTTGGCATGTGTGGGATCCACTTGAGAAGTAGGAAGTGAATATGAGTTTCAAAATGGCATTTAAGGATATGAAACACATATTGATGATTTGGAGACTCCTTTAAGGTCTTTATTATATAATGAGACACTTGAAATATCACCCCTTTCCAAATGTTTAGTAATTTATTTGACCAACATGAGGTATTTGGAGGGCCACTTGATTACTTTTGAGGGGTTATAAAGGTTTAAAAATGCTTGAATGGATAAACCATGAATAATGATATTAAACACATCAATAAACATTCATATCATGACTAGAACAAGGTTTAGACACCCTTCATATTGTTTATAAATAATATCTCACAAGAAAATGGCTTGAAAAAGAACCATATACCATGAGAACTAATAACCTTAATCTTGTCAAGTTACCGTAATTCTATCAAAATATCCTTAATATAATCAAATAGGGCTAAAATCACTCATTAGAAATTAAAAGACATCTTTAAACTCTCCTCTCTAACTCCAATATCACTATAACCTCTATCACACTACCAAAAGACTAAAGACAACCATGACATAATGGATTCATAAGCATGCTCTATGTATGAATTAAATTTATACATGTAAAGAAAGTAAAATTATAATCTAAGTTAATTCAATCTATGGTAGAATAACAAACAAAAAAAAAACAATCACAAACTTTATGCTTTGAATGCACAAGCTTTCTCTATTGTGATATACATTAGATTTTCTCTTTTAAAATATGTTTTGCTCACTCCTCCAATGCAATAGAGAATGCGTAGATTATTGGTACAAAAATAATCCTTTGATTTTCCTTGAGTAATTTTAATTCACTTGTGTGTAGAGTTCTAATTTTGTGATTGTGATTGATGATTTCAAGATTTTGTGATTGGATCTTTGAAAATGGAGATTTGCATGTTTATTTATATATGTTTTGAGAATGATCCAATGGTGGAGGATGATTTGGAATTTTTCAATGATCCAAATGATCAATGGTGGCTAATGATTCCTCCCCCATGAGGATGAAGACCATTTAAAAATGGTTTAGAAAAGCATGGGGTTGGTTAGTTGAGTCATCATGACTAAGCCAATTTGCTTGATGACTCAGGGGATGATCATAAGAGGTTGAGAACTATGTGGATTTAGTTGGGATGAGGAAGAAAAAGGTGGGAGATGTTTGGATGAGATGTAAAATCTAAATTTTTATATTTAAAATAAGGATCTAAAGTGTTCATAATTATCTAATTTAACTTATTTAATTATTTGAATTAAGAATAAATGTGATGAATTAATTTAAGGAGAATTATTAAATAGATTTAGGTTCATTTTGAAATTAAATGAATTTAGGTGTCTATATTTTCCCCTCTTTGAAATAGTGTTGTGAAGCAATATGGTTTCAAAGAATAGTAGAAGAAGTAGTGTTTGATGATTAAAAAGGAAAAATTTGCTCCAAATAAATGAAAATGAGTGTGATGATATCCCCTTGAGGCTTTGTGAGACAAAATGGACAAACACTCAAAATTGATGAAAAGAGGAATTAGTCTAAATGATGTGAAGAAATGATAAATCAAGCTATGTCAGAATTGATGTCAAATTTGTAATGTTTTTATTGTGTAAGATGGTTTCCTCTAGTTAATTAAAACTAGATTATGGTTTTGAAAAATAATAGTTTGACTATTCAGAGATTGCACATTTACTATTGTTGTTAATGACATGGGGGCCAACATAGTAGGTGTGGGAATGATATATCCCAATAATAATAAATTATGGATTTAAAATAGAAAAAATATATAGAAATTTCAAATGATTTTGTCGATTTCATGCTAAGATATTGTTTCAAGATTTTTAATATAAATTTAGAATAAATTGATTTAATGTTTTTGGAAATTTAAAAAAATAAATGGATGAAAAATGAGTTGGATAAGAGGATGGGGGAGTATTTGGTAGTATAGAATAATATAAGTAGAATAAATGGGGATTAAAAAATGATTTATGCAAATTTATTTCCATGTTTATTAGCTAAAAATTATGATTTGCGATATTTGCTCTGAAATGTGTGAGGAAATATGGACTATATTTAGCACCATGAGCATTGATCAGAGTGCGTAAGATGATTCTAGAGACCTAAGAGGAATGGGCCTCTAGTAATGATTTGAAATTTGAATTTTTTTTTGTAGTTATTAACATTTATTAGGGCTTAAATTTAGAGAAAACAAAACCATTGCTATCAAAATGGTGATTTTGGTATCAAAAGTAGTGATTTCTTAGGGGTAAACAACAATTTTGCTAAATATAATGAAAAAATTATAGAACAAGGTAGAAAAAAAATTTATGAGAAATTTACAATTTCACTATTTTGGGTAGCATCAAAATCACTAAACATGGCAGTAAAATTGTCAATTTGAGAAGCGATTTCGCTAGGTGTACCAGTGATTTTGTTAAAAAGGGTTAAAAGTGAATTTGTAAATATTAAGAGAATTTCCAAAATGATTTTACAGAGAATGATAAAAGTGAATGAAGTTACATGGATTGAAATTTTTTTTGTTTGATTTATTTAATTTTGTGGTTAAATATTTAGAATGTAGCAATAATAATGAATATAATGTTGAGTAAAACTAATTAAATGCTAACTTTTTTATTTGCATGAGGTATTACTAGTGCTTTTGATGTGGGAGTAAAGATTTATAGTGATAGTGCAGATGGTGAGATTTACCAAATATGACTTTGGTGTGTTAAAGGTGATTGGATTTTCCTACATTTCATAAATTTTGGTTATTCAAGTGTTTATATCTCTATTAACAACATTGGCAAAGAGATGGCATAGTGAGATGAGCACATTTCACTTATCGACATAGGAGATAACCATTACATTGGAGTATGTGTATCAGATTTTGGGTATCTTAATATGAGGTAGATGTGTTTACTAGGGACAAGGTCCATAATCAATTAATTTATACTATATTTTTGGTGAGGGTTTGATTCTATTTTTTAAAGGTAGGATCGATGTAGACTATTATACCAATTTAGATAGTTATTCTTTGACTATCATAATCATGGCTATTGCTAGTGGCATTTTGCTTCCTAATAAGAATGGGAGACTATGTTGTATTGGTCTATTGTATGTGATTAGAGATAGGATGGATATGAGAGAGAGGTTTGCATGGGTTCTATGTATTTTATCACACTTAAACCATGATTTACATCATTTTGTGTATTTAGGTCAGATAGAGATTGGGCCATCTACATTACTATAATTTTGGTGCTAGGAGCACATTATGATTGAAAGGCTAATTAGACATTTGAGCACATAATCATAAGATGAGCCATTATCATATAGATGGCATTTGATTATTGGGACACACAAACCACACTTAGGATATTTATACTTTTATAAGAGGGTGATGGATGAGGTAGGTGATGACCAGATCACCTAGAGACCTTATAGGGATATTATGTTTCAATGGCCACATGAGGATTTTCACATGGACTACATGATGACCCCTTGATACATCATAGGGATACATGACTATATCATATAAATATATCTTCCAGAGAAGGTGATGAGATAGTTTCATGTGAGGTAACATATACTAGCTAAACCACATGTATATGTCATTCTATAAGGAAGAGATCACAGTCAGGTATGATGATTGATCTATACATCACTGATCAGATCTAGGCATAGTTATAGACTATTATATGGAGTGATTAGAGATATGTCATTGAAGATAGAGTGGTTGATGGATATGTAGATTGGTGGGCTTAGTAGAGATCATTGATATTAATTATTCCATATGTACCATCGAGGATGTGTAGGAAAAAATTGGTGTCAAGTTTGAGAAGATATTCATGAGGTATAGAATTAAGAGCCTAGATTAGGAGGGATATTATAGGTGATAGAGGATGATCATGAGCATGAGTACAAGGAAAAGGACACGTCGGGGATGCTAGTTCATTGCATGATGTATAGATCATAGATATGGAGAACATTGAGATTTTGCATGAGGTAGGGTTTGACATGGATGTTGATACAAAGTAGAGCATTGCAGGAGATATTCCATTACTATAGGTAGAGATAATGTTGAACATTGTTGTTGATTAATGGATAAATTGTTGAGCATTGTATTTGATTATTACTCTTTGATATTTAATGTTATCATTGATGTCAAAGCTTCTTATCAAGTTGCATGGTTATTTCGTTAATGTCACTATAATGTCATTTGATGTCAAAGGTTATTGTGAAAATACTTAGTCAAGTAAGCCTTGAGGTATGTATCATGTTTTTTGATTGTTAGCATAATAAGTGTGTTTATTTTATGAGAGAATGTTATTTGAAGAATGTTATAATGTTAGCCTAAATGAAATAATTAAAGAAAATCCTGAGTGAGTATAGGTTCATATAAGAAATTTAAATCATCATGTAATGATTTTTCTAGACCTTGTGAGATGGTATTTACAAGTGGCAAGATGAAATGAGTAAGCTCCAAAGAAGAAACTATGTGCTTCGAATATCTTTGTAAGTAGTTTTGAAGATGCTCTGAATTAGTTACGAAGATGAGAATGACCTAAAAAATAACTAAAAGTATTTAATAATGAGAGAGATTTTTCGAGGTTATATCTAAGGTATTAAGGACCCTATAATTTATTACAAGGTTAGCTCTAAGGATATATATATAAAACATTGAATATGCTACAAAGATCCCAATTAAGTTCTAAAGATCTATAAGTAGCTCCAAATAAGTTTTGTTGAAGCTCTAAATAAGAGTGAGTGTATGGGATTTCTTGAGAATACACAAGATTCATTGAAACATAGGAGATTTTTAAGGTGAAAACTATAGAGTGACTAGAATGTTAGATTCAAGGACTAATAAGACTTGCAAGTCAAGGCTTACAAAGCAAGAAGAGAGATGGTGGCTAGATGAGGTAACAAGATCAATTTACATGGCATAGTGAGAAGGTGAACATTTAAAAATGTTATTCTAGTTTTTTAAATAATGTACATGAAGTTTTAGATAAAGGTTTGAAATAAAAGGCTTGAAAAAGTTTTTCAAGGTTTCCTGAGTGCATAAAATAAAGATTTGTCTACCTGATAAGGTTTTCTCAATGATCATTGGTATGTGCAACATCTGAATGAGAACCTAAGTTGTTCAAGGTATATGAGTAAGGGTTATATTTAAAAATTTTAAGAATTAGTTTTTGGAAAGAGGATCTAAGTTTTATGAATAATCATTAATATTAGAAGATAGTCTAAACCCTCAGAAAACCCTAACTGTGACACGATATTGAAGATCTTATTCTAAAGAGCTTAGAAAAGTTTGATATGGTAAAAAAATGATTGGAGGTTGAATTAAACTCTCCTCTACATCTATAGGTGTTATTGGTTTCTCATATTTTTATATAGGTTCTATATCTTAGGTGTGCAAAGTTGGTGATCAAAGTTAGCCAATTTCTAACAGACCTTATGCTGCAAATAGTAAGGAAATAAGATAAAAGTGAGAAGATGTTTGTTGATATGTTTTCATGTGAAATTGAAGCATTGAAATTAATGATTATTTTATTTTGGTATTTAATGATCTATTCATGCTTTACATAAGCTTTGAGTCCTATGTAAGAGTTTGAAACATTGAATCCAAAATGGATTATCTGACTAAGTAGAGTTTGTGAAAGAGAAGGTCAAAATATTGGTGTAAGACCAATATTTTTCATTATATATCATGATATGAATGATTTAGGTTACTTTTAGGCTATTATAAGATCATTTCTATGCATTGATTAAGATATTCAATCATATATCAGATGTTCATGTTTCCTTGTTTGTGTTTTGGACTCAATTTGCAATTTTGAGTGACCACCTTGTAAAGAAGTGTTTGAGCCTATTACCCTGAGTTGAAGCATCAGATGAAGTTTGTGATGACTCTAAGGTCATGAGGTTTTTTAGTATGTAATTATTTTCCATAACTATTTTGAAAAATTGAATACATGCCTCAATTATTCAAGATAGAGTTTTTGTATATGTGCATACCTTTTATAAGTAGTGATTTGAGTAAGGGTTTAAGTGGTGATTGGACCTAAAATGTGTTTTAGAACTAAATTGATGTTAGATAAGGGTTATCAGAGTGGCTTATGATGTTTTCCTACCATGTGAGGTGTTTTTATATGTTTCAAAAAGGATCAAAGGGTAATGTGTTGTTAAAAAGATCTATTAGGTCTCTATAAGCCTAAAAGAGGACTAAGGGCTAAATTATGTATGGCCAACCTATTGTAGTGATTAATTAATTATTAAGGCATGATATGTTAATATGTAAAGACTTATTCATATCTAACCTAATTTATTTTAATATATATCTAACCTAAAAGGATATTATCAAGTGATTTGTATAAAATCAAGGCAGTTAGGCCTATTTTTTGTTTTCTTAGAGAGAGAGTAAAAGAGTATAATCAAATGAGATAGATCATTTGTGAGTAGAAAGAGGTTAAGAAGACCATCATAAAACTATTATGAATATATAACATAGGTTTTTCATAAGAGGATAAAGGTAAGCAGACCTAATCAAGCCATGAAGATGGATACTTGAGTGAAGAATGTTAAATGTTAATTTGAGAGGGACTAAAGTGAGCAAATAATTAAAGGAGAAGATCATCATCTATTGTAAAATAAATAAGGGGTTATAAAGGTTATCAAAAAATTAGGTGGCTATGTTGGTGCTAAGTCATCAAGGGGGTTGATACCTCCTTATAAGTTGGTTCTTACTAAATCCAAGTGGGTGCTTAGTAAATTAGGGGTTGGTGTTCCTTGTTAGGTTGGTGCTCAGCTAAAGACTCTATCATGTTGGCTCTTGATAGATTGGGGTTGGTACTCCAAGTTGAGTAGGTGATAAACTAAAGATTGATGTTTATCTTATGGAACTATAGTCCATTTTCTCCATCAGTGGGTTTTCTACCCCTAGAGGGTTTCCCATATATTTGTTGTGTTCATATGTTTCATGCTCTTATGTTTTGATGCTTATGTTTGCTATGATATACATTCCTGATTAGAATGGTTCATGTCTGGTTAAGTGGATTTGAATGAATTTTTTTGAAGATTGATTCACCTCCTCTCTCAATCATATTGTTTCTAATAATTGGTATTAGATTAGGTACTTTAGAATATGTTTGACAACCTAAAGGAGATCCTCAGAAGTAAGGATGACTAGTCAACAAACTCAAGGTGGTTTCTCTACTATCAAGATTATGTTATTCAATGGATTTAAATATGCCTTCTAAAATGTTAGAATGGAGATATATATGATGTCATAAGGACATGATATATGGCAGATAGTTATAGATGGTTATATTGCACTTCTAATTCCACCAACAAATGTAGTAGGTAAGAAAGCTAGTGAAAATAACTCCAAGATAATGAATGACATTATGTGTGGCCTATAAAGGTAGATATTGTAAAGGTAATACATTATGTTTTAACCAAAGACATATGTAAAAAATAAGGACCATCTATGAAGGGGACACCAAGGTAAATATGGCCAAGTTTTAGACTCATAGAAGATAGTTTGAAAGCCTAAAGATGAATGAAGATAAAAAATTACATCATACCTATTAAAGGTTAATGAAGTAATTAATATCATAAGAGGATTGGGATAAGAAGTGAAATATTATACTATTATTCAAAATTTATTGAGATCAATAACTCCTAAGTTTAACACTAAAGTGTTTACAGTATAAGAAAACTAAGATTTGGACAAGCTAGAGATGGATAGGCTTCACAGCATCTTGACTACCTATGAGATGAGATCAAATGAAGGAAGACCTCTCAAATAGGAAGCAAATTTCAAAGTTTAAAAAAATTCAAAGGCTAATAAGGTCAAATATGAGGTATGTTTAGATATTGATGATGATGAACTCATTTCCATGTTTTATAGAAAGCTAAGAACATGTTTAAGTATAAAGGTAAGTTACCATTCAATTGTTTCAACTATGGAGAAATTGGACATTTTAAAAACTAGTGTCATCATAATCAAAAGACTAAGGATGATGATATAGATAAGAAATCTTATAGGTCTGATAAGAGCAAGAAGAGTTTTATAAATAATGACAATGAGAAGAAGTCATTTAGGAACAAGAAGAGCTTCTATACCAAATAAGATAGCTCATTTGATGTGAGTGATTTAGACACATCTGAGACTGATGATAATGGGAATGAATTTGAAATTAATAATAATAAAATTACGTTTATAGGTATAGAATCATATAATGAGGGTTGTTCAAATGGGAAAGGCCTCATAATTTATTTAGAATTAGATGAAGAGGTATACTATGACAATGAAGAAGGAGAAACTGAAGTGGATATTTAAACAAAGATCATAGGTGCCCCAAAAGAGTTAAATCTTGTGAAGAAGAAGAATAATAAATTGAAGTCATTAGTTTGGGACTATGATGAGTAGATTGGATTCTTTGAATAAAGGTTGATCAAAACTTCTAAGGAGTATGAAAAGATCATCCAACAAGTTGAAACCTAGAATGATATTTTAATAACAAGCCTAGAGGTTAAATAAGAAGATTGCAGCAGATATGAAACTAAAATAGAATCTCTAAGAGCTGAGATGGATGAAGTATCTAGAAATGTGAAGAATTTTGTGAAGTTTTAGAATAAAACTAATGTTATAGATGATATTTTAAGTAGTTATAAGCTTGAAAGTGACAATAATGGTCTTGTATTCAAAGAAGATCAAAATAAGGCACCTCAAGTTGAAGATAAGATAGTTGAAGACAAAAAGGTCAACATGAAAATGCCTATCAGACAACCCAATACTACAAAGCATGATAATTATTTCAATGATTACTATTTTACATGCAATTAATTTTGACATAAAGTAAGATAATATAGAAGACCCTCCAAGATTGAGTACTCATGGAACTATAGAAGGAGAAGCAATTAGTCAAAGGGATATCATAGTCATCATCAATCAAATGGTATGTCTATAGTGGTCTACTATAGCTTTCATAGTGTAGGATATATTCAAATATTTTGTCCTAATAGAGTAATAAGGTCATTTAATCAAGACATGAAGGTTCATAGTCATGCCACTAATAAATGGATCAAGAAGACAAACCTTGTAGATAAGGTACTAGTGGATTAAAATACTAAAGAAGATGATTGTGTGAAAGCTCAGAGTATGGATAGTGGTTGTTCAAGCCACATATCAAGAGACAAGAAATGTATTGGTTCTTATATTATTGATCAAAGTAGTAAATATGAAGAGTTGACTAAGAAGAAGAAGGATGACAAGGTGAGTCATTATCAACTTATAAACCAAGGTGGGATGTTTGCTATTGTAGATTAGAAATCAAGTAAGGAATGTCAAGAACACTTGTTATCTACATGTTTTGACAAGATAGTCAAAGAAAAGAAAGATGACAAGGTAGATGATGAAGTCAAACCTTTAATGACCATCAAGTTAAGAAGAAGAATGTTGAAGAATATTTAGTCTTGTGAAAAGGATATGGAGATCTAGAAATCTCCTAATTTTATCTTGTTGTAAAGCCCTATGAAAAAGGGGTGTCTCCATTAAGCTTCATAGATAGATTTTTATATCAATAAAAGTGTGAGGGTGTAGTCAAAGGTCTCTTTTGAGAAGATTCCAAGTTATCTATGTTGAAAATAAGAATATAAAGATGGATCTTATTCATTCTTGTGTTTATAGCTTTGTGGTTTGAAGTATAGAAGGTAGTGTGATGAGAGATCCAATATTGGTATCTAATATCTGAAGTCAAAATATAGAATTTGACATATAAGAGGTAGGCTTCTGAGATCTATTTATTTTGAGTAATTAATCTCTATCTGAATAGAAAGGGGAAGTGCCTATTTCTATAATTGATATCAGTTAATATTAGTTGGTATCTAGTATGGGATAGCCTTGTGTGTAGTCAAGAGTTTTATATTCTTATATCATATCAAGAAAGGTATGTGATCTTGAATTCCTAGTTCTTATAAAGATGATATGCTTGGTCTAAGGGTAGCTTGGTAACTATTTTTTTTTCCTCAAGAAAAGTGATTACTTTTATATACATGGATATAAGGAGATATTGTGTCTAATGTGTGTCATAGACTCTATTTTTTATCTGTAGATGAATCAATTGGGAGAGTAACCTAAATTATAAGTTTCTAGGAATGATTATCATAAAAGGTTTCCCTAATTTCTGAAGACTGTGTGTCATCTAATGTATTTAAGAGATAGTATCAACTCATAAGGATAAGAGAGTGATTTTAGAAGTTGTAGATGATATTTGATGTCTACTACTAATAGAAACATGGTGGATGCTTAGTTTGAGGGGGAGTTATTCAAGTTATGGACTGAGCCTGATTTATGTTGAAGAGATATTGTAATATAAGCTCATTATAAAAGAGATGATAGTTGTATAAGTCATTTTTCATTAATGTCAAAGGGGGATAAATATTATAAAAAGGATGAAAATATCATAAAGGTCATAAAATATGAGAAAAGGGGCAATATCAAAAAGGGATAAAGAAAAGGCAAGAACTAGGTCTAAGAGATGATTGCCATCAAGAAGTGGTTGATAGAGTTTTTTTAGTGTGTTTTCTATCAGTGAAAAAGGGGGAGATTGTTTACCATTATCATTGATTATGGGAGAGATTGTTGATAGGATGTTGTTATACCTCTCATTTAACCAATCAATGGATTGGTTTCATTTTCAACTAAAGTAGTGTTTGATAGTTGTTTGTAATGAGATCATTGGATATTGGATTTATACAGTTCATTGTTTGGGGGGTTTCACTTCTATTGTGCTCTCTAAATCTTAAAAATAGTAAAATAAACACTAACTCTAGTTTAGAGGAAAGTAAATCTAAACTATTTGTTAATCATTCACATTATCAACATCTAAAACTTAAACATCTAGCATAAGACTTATAATGTCCTCACTTGACTTGCCTACTTGGGTAGGACAACATGATCTTCATAATTTGAGAATGTTGTTTATTGTCACTTAAACAACATCTATTCAATTTTCAATATGAGATGAATTAACAAACTTAATCTAGTTTGAAAAACACAGTCTCATATAAAAAAACTATTTGTATTGAATTGAAATAAGTCTTACATGTAAATAAATTCATATTTGCTTTTGGAAAAGGAAATCAAACTTACTTTTGGAAATGAAATTCACACTTTCATTTAAAAATAATCACTCTTTGCTTGGAAGGGAAATCACTCTACATTAAAAGAAATCACTATTGTGGTTAAAATGAAATTACAATATGCAGTGAACAAAATATGTCTGAATTAAAGAAGTAATTTATAAATTATTAAACTAAAAAGTACCAATTGATCTTGATCCTTGGAGAGAAGTGGAACCTTGCTCCTTCCTTAGAACAAGAATTGCTTTACTCAGAAATAAAGGAAAATATTTCTCTCTATTTCATTCAAAAGAACATATACAAATATGAAATGTTGAATTATATTTCCAACTTCTAACTTTTCTTCAACTTCAACAACTAGCCTCTAGGAAATCCTTAGAATGAGAAGGATATGTGTATTTAAACATATCTCATCATCTATTCATAGGATACAAAATCTTGGCTATCTTAATGCCCAAATCTATTTATTCAAAATATAGACAATTTAGGAGTTGAATCCCATGATTCTAGGAAGGTGTTGGACCAGAATAACTAACTATAGATATAAAATAACTAACCTAAATTAAAGATACTTATCTAGTTTAAAAAATGAAGATACAAATATATCTAAACTATTTTAAGCCATTATTATGAATGGTAATGTATAAAATAAGACATCTAAATATAGAAAGTCTATTTATAGATATTTTTAAAATTAATATAATGAGAAGTAGGATCTAACTGGTCTTCAAATCATGTTAAGGTATATTCAAAGCATCTTATACAGGTCTTTTAAGCACCTTGTATAGGTCTTCAGATAATGCCTAGACTTCTTTAAAGCATCTTGTGTATGTCTTTAGATCACACCCAGAGCATCTTCAAAACACTTCTAAAGCATCTTTGGAATATATTTAGAGTGTTAGATCTTTGGAGCTCACTTGATGAATCTTCATAATTTTAGCCAAAAGAGTTTTTAAATTTGTGTGTTGCCTTCTCAAAATCACCCCATCACTGAGATGTGTTTCTATACTTAAAACTATGTTATTCATCCAAGTTAGACATAATAACAAGGTAAAGAATCAGTAATAAATTTTTATACAAATAAAGAATAAATTACATTCATATCCTACTTAGATAAAACTTTAACTATTAAATATAAAACAATATATAACCAAAGCTACCACTTTATGGATAATTTATATGACTATGATGAGATATATGAAATTCTCATCATTTCTCCCCCACACTTTACATTTTACAAGTCTTGTAGATAAATAGGATGATTAATCTTCAATCCAAATTTCTTGATTCAAACATCTGGCTCAGATCATAAACTTGAAAATGACACCCAAATCATAGTGGCCCCTTGAAAAGAATCTAAAATATTTAACAATTATATGTAGCCAAGTTTGAAATTAAACTTCAGCTTGAGAACTCTGACCCTACCATGGAGATAGAGTACATAGAATGATAGGATGCCTAAATCTCATCCCAATCCATATATCTAAACCTCTTCCCTCTAAGGGCTGAGTGATTATCTAGGCAACTATTATGGATCTTCTTAAACTCCATCAAATATTGGTGGGGCTTAAGAATTCCTTGTGCTTCAACTCAATAGGTAAGGTCTCCCACCTCTCAAGACTAGCATTGATAACATTGGTATAATGGTGGTTTAGAAAAGTTCTAAAAGCAAAAATATTAGATCTTAATAATTCATGATACTAGTTATTCATATACATATGATACATAGGTTGAAAAGTAGAAATAAGATGCTTTGCTTCTAGAAATTATGGTCTCATGCATAACCCAGTGGTGCTTTGTAATTCCAAAAATATATTATTGGCATGATCCCATGCCATTTGGTTCTTAGAGTGGAGAGAAAGGCACATAATTATTCCTCTCCAACAAATCAATTTATTAGAAAACTAGATTAATATCCAAATAGCAAATTAAAAGTATAAAATTCATAAATGGCATCTTGCCTCTCTTTAGTGTTATTTATAAAAATGTCCATAAATACATTCTCATCTTCAATGATATGTGAAAAACTAAGGTAAATTAACTAAATCTTCCACTTATAAAATTATTCATGTAAGAAAATAACATACATGGATGAAGGTTACCTGCATGCTAATAATTTCTTAGAAATAACACATATGTGATGGATAGAAGCTTGTGCCTTTCATAATTATAGTTGGTATTCTACCAATTGCTTATGATATTCCTCCTTATGTTTTGAATTTTCATCGATTAACTTCAGAATTTTCTTCTATGTGTTGTAACAGACTAAGATTATTTTGTGTAATGGAGCAAGGAATAGTTCTTGTCAGACCTTATGTCTAAACTAAAATTTATCTTATTTTTCTTTGCATTACTTGAATATAGGCTTGTAACTTATAATTATGAGTGGTAAACACTCTTATTCTATCAATATATTTGGCTATCACTACATTTATATCATCAATACTTTCTCTTAGATTATTCCTTTGATTATGCTTATCAATATTGACATTTTGCAAATCAATAATTTGAGTATCCTTGATAGCAATTTTTTTTTGAAAATTTCTCAACTCTTGAGTATGTTAAAACACTAAATTATGGACCCTAGTCTATTCATCTTGGATTCCTTTAAGAATTATTTCTTGTTCATTAACTCTAGTAACATATTTTCCCATCTTTGTTTCAAATTAAAAATCATCAAATCCTTACCTTTCAAAGTTGAATGAAGAACATCTAATTCTACCTATTATTACTTGATTATTTACTCATGGTGTGAAATATCCATGACATGATTCAATTCATTGATATAATGAGAAGATGGACCTTCATCAATCAAGGGTGCCTTACCCTTATCAAAAATAGAGGGCATGATACACTCTACTTTAGTACAACTTTTGTTACAAGGGTTTCTTCTACAAATAAAATTTATTGTTGTTGGGGTTCCTTTGAAATAATTACTTCAACATATATAACATCAATAGGGGAGCTTAAGTTTTCTAGAGTCTCTATGTCCTACAATTCTTCTTCTTCTTCTTCTTCTTCTTCTAAAATAAGTAAGTGACTAGACTAGAGCTTAGTTGGAGGAGGATGAGGAGTATCCAAATAAATTCTCATTTATTACTTCAATCTTTGGTATAGTATCTTCAAAACCAATGGTGGTAAAAATGGTCGTTATGAAATCTAAACTATGGGTTATTCAATCTAAACTATAATAAGAGGAGAGGCACGGCATGGTGTCTTCTTAGAAAAAAATGGAAATAACTTTTAGAGGAAAGAGGACCAAGCCTTTTCACCCCTTGGTTTTCTTAGAAAATAATGGACATAAATGAGTGTAACCAACCCAAGATGGTAGGTAGACTTAGTACCTCTTCTTAAATTTTGAGAAAAATTAATCATTATATTATGAAGGGAAGAGGAAAGGTTTACCTTATATTCTTCTCTAATAGATCCTTTCCTCAAATTAAGAAGGATTCTCATAGCATCTCCACCCATTACTATAAACTGACCATCCATCACAAGTGATATATTTCATTATCCAAAAAATAACATTTTACCAAGGCTGAGGAAGACTTTATCTCAAAATTACCTTGGCCACTCCTTGTGGGGTTTGGCTAGTCTAGGGTAAATGTTTATTTCCTTCAACAAACATATAAATTAGGTTAAAAAAAAACTGATCTTTTCAATAGAAATGACTTTCTCCTTAAGAATCCTAGAGAGAGCATTGATTATAGAGAGATTTACTGGAATGTTCTTCCCTTTGATGACAACATGATCTTCATCAAAATTCTCATATAATTTTTGTATAATTTCTTCATGGAATCCCTAAAATATTTTTATTAAAATAAACCAACCTATAGATTCAAAAACATATCTAGCTGCTTCATCTTGTAGCAATACATCAAAGGATTATGGTTCCCTCTTTTTCTTTCTTCTACCCATATTAAAAGTAAGCACTGTTTAATTAAAAAATTGACTATACTACAAAAACACAAAGCTCAAATTTGCATAGGAAACATGGGAAGGTAATAAGTTAGGGATATAACATAATCGAGTGATAGAAATGATAATACAAAATGAATGGAAAATTAGGTTATATGATGTGATTATGACAAGAATGATGGTGGTAGTTATGTCTATCTCTTTCAAACATGCAATATCGAATGTGGAGGTACTTTATCTAGTCAATACTAATGATGTGTCATAAACGTCATTATTGGTAATACTTGGAGTAATAATTATAATGAATTGTGTATCATATCAAATATTTTTGAAAGACCCTCTATTTAAAACATAGTCACATTAATTTTATTTGAAAAGACCATTTGGAAACATCGTCATATCAAATATTTCATAGGAGATGTTTTGAAAATAAAATCACATTAAATTATACATTGCAATGATGATGTTGTGGAATCATCATATCCACATGACTTTACCAAAATGTGTCCATGTGTAAAGTGTTGATTGCCTAACAATTACACATGCATGCATAAAATAGTAAAATGTCTAATCCTTTGTGAAAACAATACACTTGTAACTTACCATACAAATCCACACCTATCTTTAGGATATACCATGTGTCCTACAAGGATAATTTTTTTGAAAAGATAGGTTAATTGACAACAAGTTGATTTTATTGTATAATTTTTCTTCTAAAAAGTTTCATTTACTAATTTTCACCTTTTGGTTTTTTTCAGATTTCTATATATATTAAATTCACTTTTTTTAATTCTTTATTTTATGAATTTTTAAGTGAGGAGAACTACCATTTTCTAGTTTTCAACAATCCTCTTTTATTATATGTTTGCTACAAAGATCATTTGTCCTTAGTGGAAGAACCAGGTTCTTCCACAAAGTCAAATTGGTCTTGGTTTTGATCAATAGACTCTTCCTTGATAAGAGGTCTTCTATACATTTTAAGCCTCTGACCATTGACCAGAAGTGTCCTTTGGTTACCATTAATGGATTAAAATTATACAAATTTATTATTGAAAATGGTTTTGATTAGGTATGGTCCACAACTATCTTGTCCTTAGCTTACCCTTAAAGTTATATAATTTAGAATCAAATAGGAGTGTCCAATCACCCTCTTGAAATTATCTATCTCTCATGTGAGGGTCATGCCACTAATTTTTTTGCTTCTAAATCATTTTGATTTGAGTGAGTACATATATCTCAATTCATCCATAGTTGTATTATTATTTATTTTTGTGCTTCATCAATATTTATTCCCATGTAAGTAACTTTATTTAATGTCTATAGTTCAAATTTTATAGGTAACAAAGGTTTCATTTTGTATAAATGTTCATATGGATAGAATCATGTAGTTGTCTTATATGTTGTATTATATGCCCATGCTACTTTAGGTACTTTTTTTTTCAATATTTTTTGTCGTTGTTCATAATCTTGGTTAGGATGTTTTCCAATTCTCTATTGGTGACTTCCACTTGATCATTGGCTTGGGAATAATATTATGAATATTTTATATGATTGATCTGATACAACTCTATAAAATATTGATCATATTAGACATGAATTGGGGTCATTGATCTAAAATAATAGATCTAGGAGATTCAAATCTCAACATGATTTTATGGTATATAAAATTAGCAACCATTTCTTCCCTACCAAATGTGAGTGCCTGCACTTCAGCCCAATTAGTAACATAGTCAGTGCAGGCTAGTAAATATTCTTTCACTTGAGATGTTGGGTTAATTATTCCAAAAAATTATAAACCCCATTTTTCAAATAGTTATAAAATTATTTAAGGATGAAGAGGAATTTCAAAAGACAAATCAAGCTTACCTATCCTTTGTCAAGGATCACATTACCATACATACCTTTTGATAGACTTGTGAAGAGATGACTAGTAGTAACCTACACTAATGATCTTATGAATAGTCCCTTTTGTTGAATAATTTTATCTTCCTAGTTCATTATTGTATGCTATAATTACATCATACAACTCATATTCTCTGACACACCTACAAAGTATATGATTAGATCCAATTTTAAACAACATACCTTTAAAGCATTTGAAATGAAAATTGGCTCCAACCAAATATTTTCTTTCTTTAGAGGTGAAAAATGAGAAAAAATCCTTATTTCCAAGTAATTTTCCATGTCTTCAAACCATGGAGAGTATGTGGATACGAAAAACAACTATTTATCTATAAAAGAGTCCACATGTTCATCTTCACTTGTAGTGATCAATTTGAATAAAAAATCAACAACAACATTATACTTCCCTAGTTTGTCTATGAGAGTAATATAAAATTATTGTAACATCAGAATCCATCTAATTATTCTTCCATCTACTACTGGTTTATTCATTAAGTACTTAAATATTTAATGACTAGTATAGATGAATACTTGATAACCAGTAATATAATGCTTAATTTTTTTACAGGATAGACAACAACAAGAAACTCTTTCTTTGGTAGTATATTTCTTCTATGTGGGGATAAGATTCTTGTTGATGTAATAAATGGCATATATATTTCCATCCTCATCTCTTTAACCTAAGACTACTCATAATGTATTATTAGAAGCATCAATATAAACATGAAAAGGTTTTTCCCAATTAGATCCTTTTATTTAATATCTCAAATGCTTTTTGTAATTTATCAGTCCATACAAATTCACTATCTTTTGATAACAAAGAAAACATATGGGTAACTATCTTACTAAAATATTCAATGAATCTTCTATAATATCTTACATGATCAAGAAAAGTTTTAACATCAATTTGTGTTTGTGAAATGGGGAGGTTAGAAATTACCTCAATATTTTTGAGATCTACTTTTATTCCTTGAGAAGAGATATGATGGCCTAAGAATATCCTTTCATCATCCATTATGATGCATTTCTCATGACTTACAAATACTTGTTTTTATTCACATATAGTAAGCACTTTACCCAAGTTATTCAAATATTCATCAAATGTAGTACCATGAATAGTGAAATCATCCATGTACACTTCCACATAGTCATTTTTAAGATATAAAAAGATTTATAATACTTCTCTCTAAAAAGTAACAGGTGCATTATATAATCCAAAATGAAGGACTGTATAAGCATATGTTTTCTAGGGGTAGGCAAATGTTTTTTTTTGTCTTGATCTTCAAGTGCTATTATGATTTGGTTATATCCAATTAATAAATCTAACAAATAAAAATATTTTTTTCCTACCAAATTGTCCAAAACTTGATTGATAAAAGGCAAGGGAAAATAGTCTGTTATGGTGGCCTTATTTAGTTCTATGTAGTCTACACAAAATCTCCATTTACAATTATTTTTAGGCACAATAACCAAAGGTGAAACCCATTGGGTATTAGATATAGGATAGATAAAACCAACATCCAATAGTTTTTCTATTTCCTTCTTGACAATTTCCTTCAAAGCTGGGTTAATCCTTCATTGTGGTTAATAGACTGGTCTAGCATTTTTAGTATACCATTAGGATGTATTCATTTTATGTCACTATAATCTTTAGCAAAAAAAATTATGTGTTTTACCAAGACATCAAATACTTTTCTTTCCTAATAGTTAGTTAACCAACTATTGATAGTTGATAGTTTCCTTAGTTGAATTGCAATTTGATTAGTGCCTAGAACAATGGAATTCAATTATTTGTATTCACTCATCAAATAATTCAATGGACAAGTGTGTGGTAGTAAAATTTAAAGTGTGTCTACATATTTGTAAAAAATTTTACTTGTGGAAAACATATTGGTTAATGGAAAATGCAAATCATGTAAAAATGAATTCTACCTATTTTGAGCCTGATCAACTATGGTTTGTTGAATGTCTTTTGGAATGGATAACATGTTTGGTGTTCTTAATATATTTATTTGATTATCAATAATGGACGTGTATTCTTCCCATTCATTATTTTTTATCTTTAAATCATAGCTTTCAATCTTTAGAGCTAAGTCACTAGTCTTCAGAGCTAAGTTACTAGTCTTTAGAGCTAAGTCATAGTCTTCAGATCAAAAAGATCAAACTTCAGAGAAATCTATCAAAATTTTAAGAAAAATTGTTGGAATTTAGAGAAAAAACATCAAACTTTGGAGGTAAGATCTCTTGGTATAAATCTTATAGTATTTATTCTTTAAATTCTTGGGCATGTTCTTTGATGGTAACCATGGCTAAGGAAAACACACTAGTCTAGTTTTATTCAAGTTGATCAACCCATATTTATTTGAAAAGACCCATGGAAGGTGTAGGAGGTGGATAGAGAGATATTTATTTATCATGAATTCCATTAGAAATGGTCATATTTCTATATTTATAGTCAATTTTTATTGTAACTATAGCTAACCAAGGTCTACCAAAGATGATTAGATACACTACCCTCTTTAGTTTAGGCTAGAGGATCATGAAATCAACAAAATGATGACTTGTAAATTCTCTGTGGTTCCTTCATGAGAATCCATGGAGGTATCTACAATTTGTAAGATTGTTATAGTAAGTTGAATCCCTATAAGAGATAAAAACTCTATTATGTTGACAATCATTATGTTTATGGCAGTACCTAGATCTAAAAACACATTTGGAATGGACTTTTTTCAATTGTTATAGTCATCACAGGACTGATACAATCTCCATATTTAATAACAAGTATGTTTCATGCTAATAGATCAATATTTTTTGTAGTTACTTAAATTAGTTTGGGGTAATACTTCTTTCTTCTTTGTGCTTTGATGCATAATCCTTTCATGATTTGATTTATCTTAGAAATGTATTTAATGGATCTTAATAGTGGAATTTCAATCTTCATTTTTTTAATCAATGCAACAATTCTAAATCTTCCCTAGGTTTCTCTTCCTTAAGTCTTTTAGGAAATAAAACAAAAATGGGTTTGACATGGTTTTGGCTTATACCTTTTATTTAGCTAGTTCTTGGACTACATGTGGCTCAATATTATTTACATCATTAGGAATTTAAATTATGGTAATGGGTGTGTCTCCTAATACCTTCCTTGATCTAAGTTGAATATTATTACATTCAATTAAACCACTTACAATGTTACTTTTTTAATCATCTCCATAGACAGGTGGATTTGTCCTATTCTTTGGATTTACCACTGATGGATCAGGTAACTATGGTTGGTTAACATGTTATTAAATTATTTATGGATAAGTTTGTGGAGGCATCAAGGCCTATTATGGAGGAAATCTTCTTTGTGTCTGATACTATTGATTTGACTATTGAGGTTGTGGTTGTTGTACCCAATATGTTTGTTAATTTTGTTGTTGTGTCCAAGGTTGACTTTGAGTCATTCCCCACATATATGGAATCCATTATTAAGTACCCCATATTCATGGTTGTGGTGGTCCCCAGATTTGTTGTGTGACTTGTCTAACCCATGGTTCTATCCATGGATTGGGAATAAATTGTGGACCAAATTGATTTTCAAGCTAGGAGTACTAGTTTATTTGTCTTTGAATGAAGTTTACTTACTCAGTGGTATGTGCTACTTGTTTCAATTAATTTATTACATCCAAAATGTGTTTGAAATTTTTTGTATCATAATCTATGTCACAAATTCAAAAGACCTCTATTTTTTCTAAGGGGAAATATTTTATCGCATGTTTAAGTTTGCATCTAAGACAATAGATTGACAATTGTTTAGTATTTTTAGTACTAGATTTTTCTTTGAGGCCATATAAATTAGATGTCAATCACACTAGAATATCCATCTTAAAATTAGCATATTATTCCATTATTTTAATAACTTTAGGTGATATTCCTAACCTTTATTTCCTTATATTATGTCTTGTTCTAGAGTAATTGGTGCATAATGCTGAAATTTAATAAAAGGTTAACTTATCAATCCCATGAGATTCAAGGCATCCTATGCATCATCATCTAACCCTTTGATAAATTTTTTTTTGACAACCTCCCTAGTGAGATAATAACCATGCCTTTTTATGGGTGAATATAAACCTATCAAGGTAATCTTTTAAGGTTTCATATTTATTTTGTTTGATCTTGTAAAAGTCTTGATTTCATTCTCTTACTCTAAAATTATCATGATATTTGTCCATAAATATAGTTTCCATTTCATCCCAAGTGGTTATGTAATTAACATTAAGGCCCATGAACCATTTCATGGCTATATCATTTAGTGTTGATGGGACTAATTTCAAATTTTGATTATTTATGACATAATCATAAGTTTGGCAGAGAACCTAAAACTCAAAGAGGAACTAATTTGGATCCTTTAAGGATTTACCTCTAAAAGTGGGTTAAATGTATGGTGAGATATTTTTCATGAAATTTCTACCATAAATACCAAGATTGATTAGATAAGATAAAGTTATATCCTATTTGGGTTGATGGTTAGGGTTTTCCACATATGCCTATTCATCTCCCATGTCTTCTTCCCAACTTTGGTTATCAATCCAATCTAAATTTGATTCTTGGGTGGTTATCCTATAGTCTATCTCAAGAGGAGAATATTCAATCATCTCTTATCATTATATGTATTATGGATAAACTATTTTATAAATAGGATTTTTAGGATCAATTCCACTTATAGGAGAAGATGTTCAAAATATGATCCTTCTTGTAGGATCTATTTGTGAGGATGAACCCTGTTTAAGAGAGGAATAAGAAAAATGGGTTTTAATTGAATTTATTTCACTTCATGATCTTTCCAACAAGGATTGGAACCTATCTTATTCTTTATTTATTTGGGATCCCTTAGAGATAAACCATCCTTGATAATCTCTTAGCTGATTCATAAATCTAAAGACTCCTAAATTATTTTTGTGTTGTTATGTTTTTGAATTTTATGAATGTTTTGTATTTCCCTATATAACTCTAATGTAATATCTCAGTAACATATATTGATGAATTTTTGTCCTTGTAGATGGTAATAAAAATGATAGGCTATCGTTATACCTCTCATTTAACTAATTAATGGATTAGTGTCATTTTTAACCAAGGTAATGTACAATGGCTATTTTTAATGAGACTATTGGATATTAGAGTTGTGCAATTCATTATTTGGGGGGTTTTAATTCTACTATGATTTATAAATCCTAAAAAATAGTAAAATAAAGTCTAACTCTAGTTTGTAGGAAAGTAAATCTAAATGGTTTATTAATCATTCACACTATTAACATCTATAACTTAAAATTTTAGCATAAGACATATAATTTCCTCAATCAACTTGGCCAACTAGGTAGGGCAGCGTGATGTTTAGAATTTGGAAATGTTGTTTATTGTCACTTTAGTAGCTTTTGTTCATTCTAAATATGAGATGAATTAAAAATCTTAATCTAGTTTGAAAAACACATTCTCACATAAAAGAAACTTATTTGTATTGAATTGAAATAACTCTTTGATGTAAATAAATTCACATTTGCTTTTTGAAAAGGAAATCACACTTGCTTTTAGAAATGAAATTCACACTTCAATTTTTTTTAAAAATCACTCTACATTAAAATAAATCACTATTGTGGTTAAAATGAAATTATAATCTGTAGTAAATGAAATATATCTAAATTAAAGAAATACTTTCTAACCAATTGATCTTGATCCTTGCAGAGAAGTGAGCCCTTGCTCCTTCCTCAAAACAATAATTGCTTTACTCAAAAATAAAGGAAAATCCTTATATTTATATCATTCCAAAGAACATATAAAAATATGAAATGCTAAACTCTATTTCCAACTTCTAACTTTTCTTCAACTTCAATAACTAGCCACTAGGAACTCCTTGGAATGAGAAGGAGATGTATATTTAAACACATCTTATCATCTATTTATAAGATACATAATCTTGGTGATATTAATGCCCAAATATATTAATTCAAAATATAGAAATATAAGAGTCAGATCACGCTTCTAAGAATGCATTGGACTAACTCAATTAACTATATATACAAAATAACTAACTTAAACTGAAGATACTTATCTAGTTTACAAAATAAAGAAATAAATATATCCATATTATTTTAAGACATTACCATGAATGGTAATGTATAAAATAATACATCTAAATATATAAATTCCATTTATAGATATTTAAAAAATTACTATTTCAAGCTATAAGATCTAGCTAGTCTTTGAAGCACATCCAAGTTTCTTCAGATCATCCTATATAGGTCTTTGGATCACCCTATATAGGTCTTCAAATCATGCATAGAATTATCTAGATTATCTTATGTATTTCTTTAGAGCATACCTAGAGAATCTTTAGAGAAATTTCAAAACCTCTTCAGAGTGTATTTGAAGCATTAAATCTTTGGAGCTCACTTACTAAATCCTCAAAATTTTAACTAAAAGAGTTTTCAAAACTATGTGTTACCATCTCAAAATTACCCCATCACTGGGATGTATTTTTATACTTAAAATTTTGTTATTCATCTAAGTTAAACACAATAACAAAGTAAGTAATTAGTAATAAATTAGATACAAACAAACAATATATTGCATTCATATCATACTTATATCAGAATTTAACTATTAAATGCAATACAATATATAACTAAGGGCAATAATTTATGGATAACTTATATGACTATGATGAGTTATATGAAATGTTCATCAATTATTTATCATTATCTTTGAGTGTTGAGCTTTGATATTTAATGTCATCATTGATATCAAAGGTTCTTATGAAGATACATGGTTATTTTATTAATGTCAATCTAATGTCATTTAATGTCAAAGGTTAATATGGAAATGCTTAGTCAAGTAATCCTTGATGTTTTTATGATGATTTTTTATTGTCAGCATAGTAAGTGAGGTTTTATGAGAGAATATTGTTTGAAGAATGTTCTAATGTCAGCTTGAGCGAAATCATTAAAGAGTAACATGAGTGATTATAGGTTAGTATACAGAATGTAAAGAATCTAGTAATTCTTTGTCTAGACCTTGTGGGATGGTATTTGTATGTGGCAAGATGAATTGAGTGAGATTTGAAGAATAAATTGTGTGCTCTGAAGATCTATGCAAGCAATTCCAAAGATGCTCTAAATGAGCTATGAAGATGTGAATGATTTGAATAATACCTAATAATATTTAAGTATGAGAGAGATTGTTTGAGGTTGTATCTAAGGTGTTAAGGACACTTCAATTTATTAAAAGGTCATCTTTGAAGATATGTATGTATAGTTTTGAAGATGCTACGAAGATCCTAGTTGAGATCTAAATATCTATAAGTAAATCCAAAGAAGTTATGTTAAAGATACAAAGAAGAGTGAGTGTATGAGATTATTTGAGTACATAAGAGGCATTAAAACATATGAGAGTTTCAAGGTCAAGACTATACAGTAGATAGAAGGTCAGATTCAAGGACTAATAAGACTTGCAGGTCCAGGCTTAAAAAGTAATAAGAGAAATGGTGGCCAGATGAGGTAATAGGATCAATTTTCATGATATGAGTGAGTAGGTGAACATTGAAAAAGGTGAGTCAATTTTTTTAATAATTTTTAGGAATTTTAAGATTAAGGTTTGAAAGAAAAGGCTTGAAAAGTGATTTAAGGTTTCTCAAATGCACAAAATGAAGAGTTGTCTACATAAGATTATTTTCTCAGTGCTTGTTGCCATGTGCAATATATACATGAGAACATAATATATTCATAGTATATGAGGAATTTTTATATCTCAAATTTAAAATAATTATTTTCTATAAAGAGGAGATAAGTTTTATGAATGATCATTAAGACTTGAAGATGGTTTTAACAATCATAAAACCCTAACTATGACATGATATTGAAGATCTTGTTATAAAGAGCTCATAATAGTTTGATATGGTCAAAAAAGTTATTAGAGGTTGAATTTAACTCTCCTAATAGTCTCTAGGTATTATTGGTTTCTCAAATTTTTGGACAAGTTATAGATCTTATGTGTCCAAATTTGGTGATCAAAGTTGGTTAGTCGTTAACAGACCTTGTGGTGCAAAGAGTAAGGCTAATTAAAGAGAATAAAGAATATGTTTCCTAATGTGTTTTCATGTGAGAGTGATGAATTTAAATGTATGATGATATTTTTTGGATCTTGCATGATATATTTATGCTTAAAAAAAACTAGGAAGCTTGTGTAAGAGGTTGAAACATTGAAACCAAAATGGCTTATCTGACTGAATATAGTCTGTGAAAGAGATGGTCAAAATATTGGTCTATAAGACCAATAGTTTTTAGTAGATCTCATGGTATGAATGATTGAAGTTTTTATTATTATTTTATAAGATCATTTTCATGCATTGAAATCCCTTGAAGATATTCAGTCATATATCAAATGTTCATGTTTCCTTGAATGTCTTTTGGATTCAATTGGTAGTTTTAAATGAACATCTTATAGAGAAGTGTTTGAGTTTGTTAACCTAATTTGAAGCATCAGATGAAGTTTTTGATGACCATAAGGTCATGAGGTTTATAAGTATGTAATTTTTTTCAATGATTTTTTGGAAAAATTGAGTACATGACTCAATTTTTTAAGATAGAGTTTCTATATATGCACAGGGCTTTTATAAGTAGTGATTTGAGTAAGGGTTCAAGTGGTGATTGAATCTAAAAGGTGTTCCAGACTTAAATTGAAGTTTTATAATGTATAATAGAGTGAATTATGATGTTTTATTATCATTTTAGGTGTTTGGATATGTTTCAATAAGGATTAAATGGTAATGTATGATTAAGAATATCTATTAGGTCTTTATAAGCCTAAAAGAGGAATAAGGGCTAACTGATGTGATAACAACATATTATATCCTATTGTAGTGATTGATTAATTATTAAGGAAAATTATTTAATATTAAAATACCTATTCATAGTTTATTTGAATATGTAGCTAACCTATAAGGATATGATCAAGTGACTTGTATAAAAGCAAGACAGTTAGGCCTATTTTATGTGTGCTTAGAGAGAGAGCAGAAGAGGATAAGTAAATGAGGTATACCATTTATGATCAAAAGGAGGTAATTCATACCATAAAAAAAGTGTTATGAATATCTAACATAAGTTATACATAAGAGGATAAAGTTTGGAAAACCTAATCAAGCCATGAAGAGGGTTAGTTGAGCGAAAATGGCTGAAGGTCAGTTTGAGAAGGACTAAAATGAGTGAAGAACTGAAGGAGAATATAATAATATATTATATAAGAAACAAGGGTTTATTAATTTTATAAAATAATTATGTGGTTGAGTTGGTTTTTATTAATCTATGGGGTTGGTTCCTCCTTACAATTTGGTTTTTGCTAAATCTAAGTGGGTTCTTGGTTAATTAGGGGTTGGTGTTCCTTATTGGATTGGTGCTTAGTTAAATAATATATAAAATTGGTGCTTGATATATTGGATTTGTTCTATAATTATAGTGGGTGATCAATTAAATATTTATATTTATATTATATGATTGTATTTTATTTACTTCATTACTGGGTTTTCTGCCCCTAGAGGATTTTCCTTGTATATGTTGTGTTCATATGCTTGATTTCATGTTTTGATGCTTATTATTGTTATGATATAAATGATTGATTATAATGGTTTTTGTATATTTAACTATAATTTAATGAAATTTTTTGAATATTGATTCACCCCCTCTCAGTCATCTTATTTCCAATAAGTGAGGATGATGATGCAACATAAGATAATACCATGAGAGAAACATAGGTCACACAAGAAGATAGATGGAACGTGGTTGGTTATTAACATAATTTGATATATTTATATCAACATGAATTTATTAATAGACTTTGAGAGGAGACTATGGTTTAGGATAGAGAGATTGATGGAATGTATCAGGGGGTAGCTAGATTATAGGGTGTAGTAGATGGTAGAGGGGATCAGACTATGGAGATCATATGATTATAGTCTAAAGTGGATATGTTATATGGTATTATTTATGGGATATATGGGTATTTCATGGGTATATGATTGGTTACTCATGATGTATATATGTATACACTAGATTATACAGTGCATACACAACACTATAAATAAGAAAGAGACACATCTCAGACTAAGCTTGTAGATGATAGAGTGTTATTATCTGAAGAGGGACATATATCTACTTTGGATAGGGTCATGTATGATATGGATAAATGCACATAATATAGAGGCTTATATGAGGGGATTGTATCATGAGACTAAAAGGTACCATCTTTTAGAGAGTACACTATGAGATGATCAACATCTAAGGTAAGTGCATAGAGTTGGGAGACAATTCCATGCACATTTTACATAACACAATCAATTTAATAAATATTTTGATCATTTTATTTAAATTATGTCTTAGTAATTACCTATCCATAGCATGATCACATTAATGTATAATGTGATCGCATTAAAAGATAATGTGATCACGTTATTGTAAAAATAATATGATCACATTAATATTATTTTAATCATTAAAACAATGAACATGTAGATAGATTGAATGTTTTTTAATAGGTAATGTGATCATTTTATTAATAATACGTTCATGTTCTTGTTATTTTACACATAAAATCATGTGGGAGTTGCAAATGAAGGCAACTTTGACCATAATCTTATATTTACTACTCTAAATGTTAAGTATATAAATGTAAACTTATACTCTAAATTTATTTTAGTAAATATAATAAATTAGGGTCACTCATTATTTGATAGATTTGGTCTCATTTTTTCATGCCTTACGATATGTAAAATAGTTTTTAAAATCCAATCTAGGTGGTACTTAGGCATTTTTAGGGTTTAAGTATTAAACCTAGGGATTTTAGGGCATAATTTTTGCAATTGATGTCTATTTTTGGTAAAAATGTAGTCACTTTTTTAGGTTTTTGTGCCTTATATATTGATTCTTAGAATTTATAGGAGTCATAATTTTGTCAAAATTGAAGTTTTCAAACTAATCAGTTTGAAATTGATGTAAAGTGGTGTGATTAGGGTAGCATAGGTCACACTAATGACCTGCACACATCAAATGACTACTTTTTATTAATTTCACTTCTTCATCATCCCTCCTTCATCCCTGATCACTTCTTACTCATGCCTCATCATCCCTAATTACTCTCCCATAATTTTTCATTGTTCTTAATAACTCTTTCATTAACCCTCACCATCCCTAGTCATCTCTAATCACTCCCTCATCATCCCTAATTACTACCTTATTGACCCTTACTATCCCTCATCATCCCTAATCACTCACTCCTTATCCTTCATCATCTATTATCACTCCCTCATTTACCCTCAACATCCCTTATCATATTTAATCACTCCATCATCACCCCTAATCACTCCCTCTTTCGCTCTTATCATCCCTCATCATCCATAATCATTCCCTCATTGGCCCTCACCATCCATAATCACTACTTCATCATACCTAATAACTCCTTCCTTGTCCCTCATCATCCCTTATCACTCCATTATTGACCCTCACCATTCCTCACCATTTATAATCACTCCTTTATCATTCTTAACCACTCCTTCATTGACCCTCACCATCCCTTATCATCCATAATCACTACTTCATCATAACTCAATATCTCTAATCACTAATTCCTTATCCCTCATCACCTATAATCACTCCCTCACTGATCCTCACCATCCCTAATCATCCCTAATCACTCCCTCACTAACCCTCACCATCCCTCATAATCCCTATTGACTCCCTCATCATTTCTACTCAATTCTTCCTCATCCCTCATCATCCTTAATCAATCCATCTAATACCTTGATGGTGGTATTTTTTGGGGTTTTAAAAATCTTAGGAGATATAAGTGGAGAGTTGAGTGTTAGCATAAAATATAAGACATAGTCATCAAAATTATATGAAGGCAAATTTTAAACATAAATATTTAACACTTATCAAAAAATATGGGCCTATTAGAAATGATGTAATTCAAATTTAAAATCAACTATAAAAAAGAGAAGTAAAACCACCATAGAACCAAAAAATGGGTAGTAAATACATGAAGATCACCAAGATATGTGATTTCTTAAAACTGACCAATTTATTTCCATATGAGTACATTTTATGATCTAAATAATTACATTTAAGGCCTTTTATTTGTATGTCTATTGATTGAGTAATCATACCAAATAGTGGAAAATGATTTTCAAAAGATTAGAATAAGTAATCCAACATTGGAAAGTGGTGCTTAATTCATAAATTCAATATTTAATGTAATCAAGAGTGTCACACTATGAGCTCTCTAATTTCACACATCAAGAAGTGGGTAAAATTTATCTAACACTATAAAAAGGTAAGTAGATAATATATTATGAACTTAATGATATGGCCAGTACTAAAAATATCTCTACTTCCCCCAACAAGAAATTATATGATTTAAAAATATTATTTCATTTACAAATTTAGATCAATGGTAAGTTAATACACTCAATTATTTCAAATGGAAGTTACAAGAATTTAATTTCTCCTAAAGCATATTTTTAAAAATTGAACTTGAAATTTATACATCATCCATAAACATACGCTAGTGTATGGTCTAGTGTACACGTTAAGAAATGGATCACCTAGTAGTGTCACTTGGTGTACAAAATCAAACTTTTTAAAGATGAAATTATTTGAGACATATCACCACATGTGGTCAACCATATATTTACTATTTACATTTAGTCTATGAATTAAATCCTTAAAATGTTGTGATAGATTATAATTATCTAAAATACCATATATCATAGTTAGTTCATAAGCTTTTAGTCATTAGTGCTAGGAAGTGCAAGAATATTTTTAGTTATAGTAATAAGTATACTCTTTATGGTAAGAATTAAATGTAATAACATCCTTATGTCACCATATAATAGTGTAGCTTATCCAACAATAACAAAGAAAAAATAATTGAACCATAAACTAGATGAATACAATGATATCTTTCAGTCACCTAAACAAGTTCCTCCATATTGTACACTAAACACTACTATTGATTTAATCCCTTAACTATCTATACCTAAAACCTCATTATAAAACATATCATTTCTAGAGAAAGAATAGATCAAGTGGTAGATCCATGAAATCATGGATAATAGACACATCATGCCCAAATTGCTGCCTTACAAAATCCTAATTATGTTTGTGCCAAAGTTGTGAATACATTAAAAAAATATTAACAAGATTAAAGTGAATAACTATTATCCTAATTTAAATATTAAGGCATTTTTATGCTATATCCATTGATCTTAAGTTTTGGTATCATCATGTTCATGTTAAACCTTTGGAAACTTAAAATATAGTCTTAAAAATAAAGGAAGGATTGATTTACTAGTTGGTTTTGCCTTTTATATTAACTCATATAAAAAATTCATCAATTTTAAGATGTTGAAAGACATCCCTGGGCCCTTTACCTATGTCATTTATTAATATACCTTGATGACATATTAATTTTTAGAAAACATGGGATGAACATCTATACCATGATGAAATAGTGTTTCACATTTTGTAGAAACATATTTTTATGATAAAATGAATAAATGTTCATTTTTCATGAAAGAGATAAAAATATTTAGGACACAATATACACACAAGGAGTTCATGTGTGATCCTAACCAATATTCAAGTCATATAGGAATTGGAAACACTAAATAACTTTGCATCTAATTCAACTATTCTTGAAATTAGAAAATTATATAAGATATTTGTGTTTAATTTTTATGTTTTGAACTAAACTACCAAAGGTGAAACTAAACAAAGTTTCATCTAGTCCCATTTATAGCAAAGATAATTTGATGAACTAAAATTTAGACTCTGTTTTGTGTTATTACTTATGTTACTTAACTATAAATTTTGAAGATCATCGAATTCATTTAATAATAAAATTAACTATCATAAATGGTTATTGACAACACAAGTCCTAGAAAAGAGTTAATTTATATTATAATGGATTAAATAACATATGATTGGAATCAAAGATATCTTTAGAGTATATACTTACATCAAATGATTAGGGAGAAATTAGGGATGGTGAGGGTCAATGATAAAGTGATGAGGGATGGTGAGAGACGGTGAGGGTCAATGAGGGAGTGATTAGTGATGATGATATATGAATAAATATTGATTAGGGATGATGAAGGATGTTGATAATCAATGAAGGAGTGATTAGAGATGATAAGCTTGAGTGATTAGAGATGATGAAAGATAATGAAGGTCAATGAGGGAGTGATTATGGATGAGGATGGATGGGGAAGGAGTGAATAGGGATGATGAGTGATGAGAAGGGAGGGATTAGAGATGACTAAGGATAGTGAAGGTTAATGAGGGAGTGGTTAAGGATAATGAGGAATGATGAGAGAGTGATTAGGGGTAATTAGGTATGAGTAAGAAGTGATCAAGGATGAGGGAGGGATGATGAATAAGTGAGATTAACATAAATTGGTTGTTTGATTCATGTAGGTCATCAATATAACCTATAATACCACAATCACACCACTTTAGATCAAGTTCAAAGTGAGTGCTTTTCAAACTTCAATTTTTACAAACCTAAGACTCTTATAAATTCTAGGAATTAATCAAAAATGCACAAAAACTTAAAAAATTACTATACATTTACCAAAAATGGATATCAATTGCAAAATTTATGTACTAAAATCCCTAGGTTTAATACTTAGACCCTGAAAATGCCTAAGTACTAATTAGATTGGATTTAAAAAAAATATTTTACACATTATAAGGAGTGTACTTGTGAGTCCAAATCAATCATATGTTGAGTGACCATAATTTTGTTATATTTAATAAAATAAATTTAAAGTATAATAAAATAAATGTAACAATATAAATGTAAACTTATAATTAATATTTACAGTGGTAAATATTAACTTCTTGCCAACGTTGCCTTCATGTGCAACTCCCACATGTTTTAGGCTGTTGAGAAAATATAATATGATCACATTATTAAGTAATGAGATCACATTACTTGTGTCAATAACATGATTGTGTTATTAATGTGATCATTTTATTTGAGTTTGAATTCAATTCCCATGCCTTTTGGCTTGATAATGGCCAATGGCTTGGACTATCAGTGTACAACTAAGTTTTGAAAGGTATGATAAAAAATAACAAATTTCAACTTTGATTTATAAATACACTAATAATTCAAACATGAAAATTCAAAAACTTAATACTATCATGATGAGCATACTCTCCTCTTTCCAAAAATATGATTTTAAAAATTTTTGGATTAATTTAATGTTTCAAACTATGTTAATTTTTAACTACAATTTTTTTAGGCCATTACATGCTACAAACATACATGCCTATACATGTTCATGTAATTTTTATTTTGTTGATCCAAGTGAAAAATAAGTTATATAGTAACTAACTAGACCTAATTCTACACACATTCAATAAAAGATTTGATTTTCATTTTTTTATAGGTAGTTTGGCATGTCACGTGGAAAATTATCCATTTTTGTCAATTTTTTAGATATATTTACTTGAAAAATTAATAAAAAAGAATTATTTGAAAAAATATATAAAAATATAAGTGACATTTAGATAATATATTATCTAAATTTTCCCCAAAGGGTTTCAAATAATATTAAATATTTCACAAAAAATGGTGCGCAACATGACCATATATTTACTATGTTTTCTAGAAAAATAGGAGTTTTTCTTCAAATTTTAGATATTTTACCTAGTTATACTTAAATATTTATAAAAATAATTAGTGTTTTGAAAACTAGACTTGAAATTTTACATTTCATTTTCGTATACCATCTTCAAATTTGGAGTGTAGATATCTCAAATTATCTACAAAAGTTCATATTTTTGAAATTTTAGGGAAGTCATGTCCGTAGGTAGGCCACTTTTTATCTCCCAAATTTTAGGGATATTTTGATAGATGTATTTCATTAATGTATACATATTTTGATATGTAATTATTTGTATAGATGTATTTGATATATATATGTATATATATATGTATATATATATATATATATATATATATATATATATATATATGTATATGTATATATATATGTATATATATATGTATATATATATATATATGTATATATATATATATATATATATGTATATATATATATACATATATATATATATATATATACATATATATATATATATATATACATATATAGATATATATATATATATATACATATATATATACATATACATATATATACATATATATATACATATATATATATATATATACAAAAATATATATATATATATATATACATATATATATATATATATATATATATATATATATATATATATTCATGATGATTTATAGGACTTTATACTATAGATATTGGTCATTGATGGATGGTTTATCGATTTACATGTATTTATGAATTATGATTGACAGATGTATGGATATATGGTAGCACTAATTATATTTCCTACATTTTGAGTTATGTTAGCATGTAATTATTCTTTCACCATATTTATTATGTATGTATGACTTATGTATGATTGGATGATGTGTATGGATGTAGAATATGGCATTATTGCATATCTTTTGTTTTTTTTCTTTACATTGGATTTCCAATAGTATTGGAGATTTAAGCAACCTAATTTTTGATATATCATAAAACATAATTCCACTAATGATATCGAATAATCATGACGAATGGTGATGTTTTTTGCATTTGAACAAAAATAAAGAATAAATTGTGTTTAAGAAAAGTATCATGATATAGTCATAACCATAATGCTATATATGCATTTCATAAAATAATATTTATAAACACATAGAAAACAACAATGAAAATGAGATGTCAAACAAAAGATTAAAGTAAGTGATTGAAACACACACACAAAATGTTAATGCAAACAAATATAATCTAAATGATATAATTATATGTGAAAGATTTGGAAACAAGAATGACACACATAAATAAACAAAGAGTAACTTAAAAAGGGAACATACTTGATAAAATAAAGGAAAATAACCATCAAAATGGCTAGAGATAAAAATGAGGTGAAATAACCAACTTAATGGATAAGGATAAATAAAGGTCTAAAAATAAACAAGTGAATGGTTAGGGATAGAAAAAAAATAATACAACAATGAAAAACAAACAAAGAGTTTAAAAAGTGGAAATTTTGAAAAGTTGTTAACAAAGACAAAACTAAACAAAAACCAAACAATTATAGCCAAGAGTAAGCCTAAAAAACTAATAATTGAGGGACAAGTTGAAGGATAAGCTAATCCATGTTTGGGGAAATGGATGATGGGGAAGGTGATAACCGAGCTGACCCTAGAGACCCTATATCTCTAAGTATTACCTACATAATCCACCTTAGATAAAGTATATGTAGGGATATCAAGTCATATGTAGTTCTCCCAATATGGGAAGTGATGAAGAATGTTAAATGTTTTGATGAAAAATATGCACGAGTGACCCACCTAAGAATGAGCAAATGATTTGGAAGATAGTTTAGAATGGTAAATGATTGAGATTGATGCCTTTGGAAATGTTTTTGTAATGTTTTGGGGTTGTTTTATGATATTTTTTTGTATTTTTTGAGATTTTTAAATAAGGGAATAAGATTATTTTCCACAATCATGAGCAAGAATGTAGGCTAACATATAGAAATAACAACCTTGAACTTTAGCATTCTATAAGATAAATGACTAACAACTGACAAAATGATAAACTTGAAAATATAAAATGGATGACTAATAGGTGATGACCCTAAGTAATTAGGATAATTATAGATAATTTTTTAAACATGGTGCTATAATATTGATTTTCACCATGGTACTTATCTAAAGTGTTAATAAATTGGTTTTCATAATTGGATTATCTATGTACACATATATTTTAGGATTTATTTTTTAATTTTTGACCTTGGATGTAATAATAATAGCATATAGAACAAGTTTAGGCATAAAATAATTTAAGATACATGATGTTGATAGGTTCATCAATCTCCTTTCCATCTTATGTGGCTAATTTATAAGATCCTGATCCATATTTGGCAGTAACAATAAATGGACCTAACCAATTAGGTTTAAATTTTCCCTTATTTCTTTCAACATTAGTGTTTCATTGATTCTCCTTGAAAATAAGATCTCTAACTGAAAATTTCATGGCTTTATTCCACTTATTATAGCTATGATGAAGGAGATTATGGTAAAATTGTAGATGGTTTAAACCATTGAGTAGTTTCTCATCTAAGAGGTTAAATTAACTTAGGCGTGATGTTTGAAATGATTTTTCATCTATGATTTATTGTAATGATATTTGGAAATATAGAATATCCTCTATGGGAAAAATAGACTCACTACCATAAATAAGAGAATAAGGGTTTGCCCTCATGGATGTGTGAATACTAATGTAGTATACCCAAAGGGTAAGAATATAATTGATTGTGCTAATCATGACCAACTTCATTGGCAAATCTCTTAGGAATGTGTAGAATATTTTCATTTATTTACTCAACTTGGCCATTTCCTTATAAGAAATAAGGAGTGGACCATCTATGTTTGATATGATAGGTGTGGCAAAGATTCCTAACATTTTTATTTTTGAATAATTTACCATTGTCAAAAATGAAAGTGGAGGGAATACTAAGGTGAAAAATAATATGGATAAGGATAAACTTAGAAATTTATTTTCCAGTGATGTAGGTAAGTGGAATTAATTCTACACACTTGGTAAAATACTTAGTTATGGTTATAATGTGCTTATGTTCATTAGAAGAACTAAGATGTATTTTCCCAATGAGGTTTAACCCCCCATGTGGAAAATGGCTAAGGTGTTATGATAATTTTTAAAGCTTGTGAAGGCCTATGGATAATATCTCCATGTTTTTTATAGGGTATACACTTTTTGACATAGACACATGAATCATATTCCATTATTTCCCAACAATAACCTACCCAGAGAAGCTTTTTCATAAGGACCACACCACTTGAATGTACTCTACAAATACCTTCATGAACTTATCTAATTATAGAAGTAGACTCTTTAAAATTTAAATAGTTTAGAAGGGTTCCATCATAGATATGATGATATAAGGTGTTGCTACAGATAGTATAGTAGGATGTGTAATAAATAAAGGATTTTCATGGGTTGGAGGATAAATTATATTGGAGGGTATGGTTATGAAGTTATGTATAAATATTAGAGTACCATGGAGAAGTGGGACCAACCACCTCACAAACCATTTTTTATTTGGGTGTATCATAAGCAGGCATCCTTAAGTACTCAACCAAAAAGTTGTGTTTTGTGTTCAAATCTAGTAGGGATCCAATTATAGTCATAGCATCTGTTATTTGATTATTTATTCTAGTTACTTGTTTGAATTAGATGAATTCAAAGTATGTTTTCAATTTATCCACCATTATATTATAAGGTATTAATTTATCATCATGTGCTTGAAATTCATTAGTTACTTGATTAATGATGAGCTTGAAATTACCAAAAATAAGTATATGTTGGATTCCCCAATGAATTACCATCTTGAGGCCTGCTATGAGCCTTCATATTTTGTTATGTTATTTTTACAAGGGAATTCAATCTAGAATGCTTTAGGTATACAATCAGCATTAGGTGTTACCAAAAATATTCCTTCCCTTGACCCATGATTTTTAAAATATCCCTCAAATAAAATTTACCAAACTAGGGATTCATCTATCGACATGATTACATCATCTAGGAATTCTATAATGAGAGGTGCCTTGATATTGAGTGGTGCTTCCACAAATACATATACTATAGCTTGTCCTTTTATTTCCTTTTGATTAACATACTCTAAATCAAACTTGATAAGAATCATAACCCACTTAGCCATCTTGCTTGTTAGATAAGTTTTAGATAGGAGATATTTAAGAGGGTCAATTTTGGCAATGATTTTTGTTTTGATTTTTAAGCATCCAATGATGTAGTTTTTGAGAAGCAAAACTAATTGCAAGATAATATTTTTTTATTTGAAAGTAATTTAACTCATAAGATATCAATGTTCTGCTTAATTAGTAAGCAACTCATTCTTTTCCATTATCATCAAGTTATTCTAACAGTGCTCCAAGGGTATATTAAGTAGCTAAGATGTATAATAAAAAAGATTTAGCTAAAATTGGTGGCATCAACACTGATGGATTTGAAATATATTACTTCATGATATAAAATGCCTTTTCAAAATCTTTGGTCTAGGTAAAAGGCATATCTTTTTGCAAAAAAAAGGTGAAAGAGTAATAGATGTCTGAAAGCTAAGAAATGAATCTTCTGATTGCCTATATTTTCCCTTGTAACTTATAAGTTACTAAAATTTTTGAGGTATAGGCATATCCATGATAGATGAAACTTTTCAAGGATCAAATTCAATACCATGTTGTGAAATAATTAATCCTAACAACATTCCTGATGTGATACCAAACACACATTTTTTCTTATTGTATTCGTGTATACACTTAAAAATATAGTGAAACACTTGAGGATGATCTGCCCTAGATTTAGACTTATCTAGAATGTCATCTACATAGTCCTCCATAATATCATTAAACATGTTATGAAAAATAACAATAATTTACCTATGATATGTTAACCCAATCCAAAAATCATCACCTGATAATATAATATCCACATGGAATTGTAAAGGCTCTTTATGTTGATCTTCTATGTTAATTTTTATCTGATGATAGCCTGAAAAAACAAAACATTAAAGATAGCATCTCATGGTATGTAGTTGAATCAATGATCATATCTATGTTAGGTAATGGAAAGTCATCCTTCCATCATGATTTATTTATATCATAGAAATATATGTATACTCTAATCCCCTCAGGTTTTTTTAACACTGGTATAATGTTTAATATATAGTCTAAGTAGTCAATGGGGTGTATAAAACCTAAAACCAACTATTGATTTAAATCTTCCTTTACTAGTAGTGCTACCTTGGGATGCATTTTTTTAAGCTTTTATTTTACTTTATTTTCATGTAAATTCACCATAAGGTGGTGGACTAATAATTCTATATATAACCCTATAAATTAAAGGTTATGAATATTTCACTTGAAATTAAAGGACAAATTAAACATACACTTCTCCAATATTCATCTTCTCACATCAATGTTACATTTTAAGGTTATGGATGAATGTGCAATTCTAGGAGGACTAAAAAGAGGCCTATGATGGAAATAATGAATATTATAACTCACTAAATATTATACATTTTCTATAACACTTCACATGCCCTACAAGAAAAAGCTTTCAAAGTGCAAATAGATGATAGAATGACAACAACATGCTAAGGAATCCATAATCTTAACTTACGTAAAATAAAAAATTCCAAATGAACACATGAATAATATTCATAGAGGAGGTAAAAATTAGTAGTATTATTATTGATAAAAATGTATACATTTGATTAGGGATTTACTATAGTTAGGTGGATCATCTAATACAATGCCAAAATGGCTAGTTCTTATAGAACTTGAGAGAGAGAAGAGAAGAGAGAAGTCCAAGGTTAAAAAATACACTTATAAATTTGAAAAAATTATTTAATTTTGAATTATAAGAGGATGTAATATGAACCATGTAACTTTAGAATATAAAAGTGTCAATCCAAGTCATAAACTTCATGAAAAGTAGCAAGAAACTCATCATTCTAGATTAAAAAACTTGCCTACATGATTAGCCCTATTTTAACACCTTATAAATAATTTGGACTAGGTAAGATGATTATAATTAAGTGTAAATAAATAAAAAAATGCCTCTCCATTAATTGGTTGTAATCTTGGTCATCTATAATCACCTAGAAAGGGGCAATCATCATCTAAAATCTAATAAACACTCCTTTCATGCACCTTGCACACTTGGATTCTAAAAATATATCAATTAATAATGAAAATAAATAAAATTCAGTGAATTACATTTTTAAATTCACTCTATGTACTTATATTCATCAGGGACACCTTAAAAATCCATCAACTTGAATCTTTCACACTTCTCCCTAGCTTGTCCATTAGACCAGTTTTGACTAGTTGAGTTGAAGCACTTAGTTTAGACACTTAATATTTTCTTCAAGGAATTAAATTACTATATTTAGTTATAAAAATTATATATATTCCTCCAAAACATTATTTCATATTCAAACTCTTCCTATATCCTGCACAATACAAATAATGGTCAAAAGTCGCATGTTTCCCACTCTATCCTTATATGTTCATACAACTAATCGACATGTGAGGGATATTGAATGAGTCATATGGAAGTTACAATAGGTTTCATGAGAAATCAGTGCCATTATATCATCACATATATATGTTCTAATGGGTTTAAATGCTTGTCTAGGACCAAAAGTGTGAAGGACCTCATCGTAGGACACTAATCCTAATCCTTGCCTAGTAAGCTTGCCTACAATATTGTTGTTTAGACCATATAATTGAATATATTTTAATTTAAATAGATAAAAAAACATCTAATATTATCCCATAGGCATGCCACAATCAATTGGAAAGCTCACCCAGGGTTAGAGTTGAAATTAGCCCCCTGTTTGGCCTTTAGGTATACCCATGCCTCATGAGTTTGTTTGCAACCTTAAGAGATTTAGATCTCTATATTAAAAATATACCTTATTTAATTGGTTTATTATTTTTTCCTATGTTCAAATAAACTTCTCAAATCTTATTAAAATGTCTACTAATCTCTTTACCTCACCTTAACACCCTACTTCCTCAAACTGACAATGTATACATAGGAGAAAGTACCCCCTATCTGAGACAAAATATGGGGTACTTCCCATATTTACTCAAAAAAAAAAAATTATAGATGATTATATAGTTATTAAATAATTTATATACAAAATTCCATCTCTTAGTCATGCTTCTAGACCCTCCAACTCCCTCCATTTCCAAGACCGATTGTATGGAAGTTGACTATGTAGGGTTTACAATTTGTACTATAGTAATGCATCATAAAGAAATTTATTATTATTATTTTAAATAATGGTAGTTTTAATAGGTTTATATTATTTTTATGAATATTTTATAACCTCCAATCATACCTCAAAACCCTCATTCTCTTTTGCTCAGTCAAAACTAGGTTACCCTACCTATCTATGTTGACAGTGAAAATTGTAGGTAATATTTACATAATTTAGGTTGAAAAAATGATTAAAAACTATAATTTAAAATTAAATTATAATTTATATTGCCTTTTTATCCATTTATCACTTTTTTTGACCTTAGACTATCTCTTAAGACCTTAATCCTGCTCATTATTTATTCATAGTCATAAAGTAGACTGTGTCCTTTGTAAAATAGGGGTCCTCCACATGTTTTTTTACATTTTTTAACTCAAAAATAATGTAATAAACCTCATTTGAGTTTATATACACCATTACTTAAATTTATGTTTTCCTTTTTAAATTTTCCACACTCAAAACCACAACCTCTATGTTCACTACTTGAGACAGTCGACCCTAGCTATAGGTGTATACAAAAGGTCTTAAGTAGGCTCATTTCCTATTTCCAAGGAATTATATAGGTAATATTTATATTTATATTAATTTTCATAGGATACTCTCATCATTCCAACTTACATGTACCCCTTTTCTACATCTTAAGCTCACTAATTGAGTTTTTCCTTAACTGACTATAAACCCTACTCGTAGGTCATTTTACTCCTTAAGATTTAGGTTAAGTCATGAAAAGGTTTCCATTTAACCCATATATAGATAATTTTTATCCTTATACCTTGTAACTATTTTTAGTGTTTTAAAACCAAGCCTAAAACTCATATTAGCTCACTATTTGTTGATTGGGGCACATGTCTTTTTACCCATATTATAGGTGTATTTTATCTACTTGGACTTGGTGATAATGATTAGAGACTCTCCTTGAAACCTTGAAGTCATAAAATGTTTTATTACACCTTAATTAACCTTATATATACTAAAAAATTACTAATGCATCATGTTTAGGTCACTATCTTGTTGACTGGCTGTAGGTGAGTATTAGACCTATGTACAGACTATAGATGCTTGTTGAAGAACAATGACATCACTTGTTATCTTGTGTTGATGATATTTAAGTAAAAATAGTTAAATTTTAACCATTTAAACCATTTAACCATGGAGGTAATTTAAAATTTTCAACCTTAGTGAAAAACATCTCCTCTTCCTCTCAAGCCTGTATGTGACAATGCCTAAATTCAGTGTTTTATAGGTAATTTTAGGCCTCTCAAAAATTGATCTTCATTTATCTTATTCCACTAAAAATTGTAAGGATATTATCTTATGTGAGAGATACAAGGTTATCATAATATTATGTATTATAATTTCTTACAACCATGTAATATGTTAACTTCAAAACACTCTAGGATCACTATTTTGCATCTTTAGGGATTAAAGCCCTGAATCTAGTCACTTCATCTTTAAAAGGCATTATAACCTTATAATTTCCATCATATCTATTCAAAATGGTTTTTAATGAGGTTGATTCATGTTATGACATGAAGGAGAGTTTAAACATCAATTTAAACACATCATAATAGTTCTTTAAATCTCTGTAAGCACCTACAAGATGACTAACTTTTGAAGATATAGCTAGTAAGGTTAATATAGTGGGAAATGACCATGATTTGACCCTAAAAACTTATAATTTTTTATTAAAATTATTAAAATAATATATTATATAATAAAAACTTTATTAAGGCTTCTATACCTTGTTTCAATGCTTGAAATCTCCTATAGGTACATGTCAATGGAAAACTAAAAGCAAAAGTAACCATAACTTCATATTCTCTCTTTTTGTATCAAATGAAGGCTTGAATCACAATTTAATGATGTTTAAGGATATACAAAGACCTTAAAACCTTAAATACACTCTTTTAAGCATGCCATAAAGGTTTAAAACATGTGACATATCAAGACTAATTATGTGTGATAGTCATAGGGTAAACAAGCAACATGATCCTTGCAAATGCAATCTCATGAAGTATGATTTGGAGAAAGAAAATTTAGGGGAAATAATATCAAAATAACATTTTAAAAATAATAAATAACCTATCACAACTCATTTAAACCATGAAAAAGCATGAAGATATAGAACATGGTGAAAACTACCAACATAGAATGGTACTAGTCTACAAACTTAAGGTGATTAGAATCTCAAATCAACTCCAAATTTGAAAAAAATAATGGGAAAATTAGATAAGGAAGTAAAAATAATATATAATCAAACTCAACAAGTGGTTTGTATGGACCTTCCCAAATGAGAGTAAAACTTGCAGTGTACATAGATTAACAGGCAAATTTGAAAGGTCAACTTAATGAGGATGGTTCATGAAGCACATGCCACCATTTTTAAAATATTTATATTTAAATTAATTTATTTTAGTTTAAAACAATATCCCAAAATAATTTTCCCTAAAACATCTTGAGCTATCTGTACCAAGCAAAAACTTGCAAGTCACTTTCTTTGCCAAGAAGGGTGAAAAACGAGTAGAATGGTTTTGAGAAAGAAATGGAAATTTCAGATTAATAAAAATTTATAAATAATATTATGAATATTAATATTAAATATCTGACCATTTAACACATGGAATTCTTCCCAAAGATAATGTACTATACAAGTTCTAACCTCTTCTTTTCCTTCAATAAAATTGCCCTTTCTTCTACGTAACCTGCCATATTTAAGTTATTCAAATTAATTAAAACATTTAAGGAAATATGGGGAATTAAATCATATTTTTTAACCTTCATATTTCCCAAAAAATATGTACAAAGCATTAAATGCACCTTTTTAAACCTAAAAATGACTCAAAAGGACATGTTGGCTAATGCAATTTATGACTAAGGCTAATATATAATTGAATAACATTAAATGACCTATGAAAAACCTCATGAAAAGATGTTATACCCCATAAAACATATTAAAAACCAATTTTTTACCTAGGGGTGCCCCAATTTGATCTAAAAGTCAAATTTGGTCAACAAATTGTTGACTCTTAGGGGGAGTATGCTTGCTATACTAACTAGACCAGTAACCTTATCAGTCTATTGGGATAAGGATTCATCTAAATTTTGATACAAACAAGGAAACCTTTGGTCATTGACTTTGATCAAAATAATACCATTAATTACCTTAACCACTCAAAGCAAGGACACACATAAAACAAGATAACAAACATGTGCTTCATGAGAACTTATGGAATGCACACACTAAACTAGACTAACTAACTCAAAAACTAATAAACCTGAGATGATAGCTCCTTCCTGGATCAAAGGGAAATTTCAAAGCTCTTCTTTCTTCATGACATGAATCATTTAGTGAGACATGTATCCTTTTGATCCTTGACATTGATGTCTCTTACTTCCTCATGATGTTTGCTAGCTCTATTGGCATGGTTTTCATTGAAAATTGGGTAGATTAAAATAATTTGGCTATACAAATTAACTCTTCTTTCATCCAAATAGCCTCAATATTCTCATTTGGATCTTCAATTTTGACCTTATCCTTGATTTCCATAAGGGTCTCAATAAGATTAGGTTTCTTTTTAGTTGCAAGTTTTTCTATCTCATGAAGGAGCTTTGCATACTCTATCCAATATTGATCATTGTCCTGCATGGAATATTCCTTCTTCACCTTGTCATATAATTGACTCTTAACTTATAAAAGTTCTTCAAGATCTTAAAAGAGCTTCATTTATAGCTACCAATCATGTTTGTCCTCTTCATCCTCTAAAACCACTACCTCTTCAATCTTCCCTTATTGATGTATTATGTCATCAAGATGATGTTCTTCAATATCCAATACATTTTATGGTGATTCAATATTCGGCTGATGTATTGGATCATATTCAAGAACAACAACTCCCACATTGGTCTCAAAAAATTCTTCTAAGATTGCCACCTCTTTGGGGATGACTTGAGACTATTCTCCATCCTTAATAGCACATTAATCTTAATGTTGGAGGTGATCATCCATAACCTTTTTATCAGATATATATTCTTCTTCAATGGCTTCAATATCTTATATCTCTTTTTCAATCATGGTGATGCTAAGACTAGGCATCTTGAAGTCATGTGACCTAGTCCAATGAGGCTACCAAGGAGGTATGTCTTCTTCAAGCAAGAGTTATTATTCTTCATCAACCATATTCTCCTCTTTATGTTCCCATACCATAGGTCCATAATGTGAAAGGGTGATGGGATGAGGACAAAAGGAACTAGCTGGTGGAGGTGGAAAATAGGGCTCAAAATCATATTGAGAATTCAAAGTTGGGAAATCTCTTAAGTGCTCTTGAGGAAGGGGAGGAAGACCTTGGGCTAAGAAAAATTTATTTTCTTCCCTCCATTTGTAAACCACTTCATTCACATATTATTTATCTTGAGACTCTCTTGAGCAAGGGTGGATGGGGTGTGTTTAGGCATAGGATCTTATTTTGGGTTTAAACCTTCCATCACACCTTGATTTAACAACCTCATCTTTGACTCTAACTCAACTTACTTGGATAGGTTTTCTTGGAAAAGTTTCTATTGAAGTTTATAAGAAACATTAGGAGCATAAGTAATACATGAGGGCTGACATGGGACATGAGAAATTTCTTGAGGAAATGTAGGAGGAACTTGTAAAGGCTCAACTTCATTCACCACTTCACACTCCTTATCAACCAAACTTCCATACTCTTTCTTTCCACATGATTTTACTATCTTACTCTAGCTTAAGATGTTAGTATTATTAGTCTTTTCTTGAGGAAAGGTGGGAGGGGTTTTTATAGGATCAATATTCTTCTAAACTTCACACTCTTTGTCAAGAATTTTCTCCTCTTTCTTTCCTCAAGACTCTACAATATTAATCTAGCTTAGGATGTTAGGATTAGAGATCTCTTTTTGAGGTGGTGGGGATGTAATATGAGAGGGAAATTAGGGCTTGAACTCCACTTCTTTGGATGATAACATGGACTAATACAAATGAATATTATCCAACTTAATTTTCCTATTAAGATTATCTTCAAACACAAGATTTTTCCTTTTAACTCTCTCCTCCAACTGATTGGTAAGATGATGAATTTGATATCTTTGATTTTGCTCATGATTAGGGGTCATATATAACTGATAAGAAACTTGGGGAAGTGGGTATGAAGGATGATAGGTATGTTAAGTTTGCCTTTCATGAACTCATATACTATCATCTAAGGAAGAAACTATACCACTCACATCAAGAATCTCACTTTTGAGCCTTTGCCAATTGGCTCTCTCAATAAGTACCCACTTTCTTTTGATCAAATATAATTCTCATCTGAACCTATGAATAACATCAATAGGAATATCTATACCACATCCCCTTTGAATATCAAGATCCAACATATACCTTTCATATCCCAAGAGTGTCTTTGTGAAGGTGGAAATGAGTTGGCTTGAGGAGTGGCTAGGTTGACTAAGAGCAAGACATGGATAAGGTTGATTATAGGACTAATATACTTCATGCATGGGCTGATAAGGATCATATTGGAGATAATTAAATTCATATTAAAGCTGGTATGGATCATGATAAGATTGACCAAGGACTTATTCATATTGATAGGGAATATCACAAGCTTGCAATGTCTCATGAACTTGTAGAGAACAAAACTCAATACCAAAGTCAGCCATGAAATTTCATTGAAATAAAGAAAATATATAAATAAATTAATAACAATATTAAAATTATAACTTGGGTTGATTGACCAGCTAACATCTCTTTATATCTCTTCAGAGTCGCCATTGATGCTTATATAAATGCCTCTAAAGGCTGATTATTGAAAGACAACACCAAAAATATCTCAACCTCTTAGACTGAGAGTCCCACTAAGTGTGCCAAAAACTATTATCACTTATGTTTTCACTATTTTATTATATGGATAGTATATCCTCATCCAAGTGACACAATGGAATCACCTCTAGGCTTGTGGGTAGCCTAAAGAATGAGTTGAATCTCTAGATAGGGCTAGATCCCATGATGTACCACTTTGGACTACAACTACTACTAAACTTTGGAGGTGAAAAGGGAGAGAAATAAATAAAAACAAACTATCCTAAGGGAGGTGATACACCAAATATATTGATGACTTGAAACCATATACATTTACACTTGAAATAAAAGGACACACTAAACATACACTTCTCTAACCTTTATCTTCTCATATCAATGTTACATTGTGAGGTTATGGATGAATGTGGAAATCTAGGAATACTATAAAAGAGGATTATGAGGGAACTAATGAATATGATAACTCACTAAATTTTATACATTTTGTAGAACACTTCACATGCCTTGTAATAAGAAGCTTTCAACTACAAATAGATGATAGAATCAAAATAACATGCTAAAGAATCCATAGTCTTCACTTATGAAAAATCAAACATTATAAATGAATGCACTAAGAATATTCATGTAGGAGGTAAACATAATTATTCATATTTATCAAAAGGTATGCATTTGAGTGGGTCTTTGCCATACTCTGATGGAACATCCACTACAATGCCAAAAAGGCTAGTTCTTATATAACTTTTGAGAGAGAGAGAGAGAAGATAAGAGAGAATTCAAGGGTCAAAAGGACACTTGTAAATATGATAAAATTAGTTATTTGTGTATTATAATATTATTTTATACAAACCATGCAAGGTCATAAGATACAAGTGTCCATCTAAGTCTAAACCTCATGAAAAGTGGTAAGAAACTCCTCATTCTGGCTCAAAAAAACTACCTACATGATTAGACCTATTTAAATTCATTATAAATTATTGGGACCAGGTATTATTATTATAATGAATTTTAAGGACATCATTCGTGCCTCACCATATATTGGTTATAGTCTTGGTTATCTATAATGACTTTGAAAGGAGAAATCATCATTTTCAGTCTTAAAAACACTCCTTTCATGTGCCTTACACACTTGGATTTCAAAAAGAGATAAGTTACTAATTAAAATACATATAAGGTATTGAATGACATGTCTCAATTCCATTCATGGACTTAGAAGCATTAGGGACACCTTAAAAATCCATCCACATGAAGCTTTCACACTTCTCCCTAGCTTGTCCATTAGGCTAGTTTTGATTGGCTAAGTTGAAGCACCTATTTCAGACACTTAGAATTTTATTCAAGGCATTAAATTACAATATTGATTTATAAAAATTCTATATATTCCTCAAAAATTTTATTTCATCTTCAAACTCTTCTTGTAGCCTACATATTATAAAAAATGGTCAAAAGTGACCTATTTCCCACCCCATCCAAATAGGTATATACAAGTAATTTACATGTAATGGATCTTGAGTGATTAATATGCAATTTCCAATAGGTTTAATAATCAAACTATTCCATTAGATCAGCTTTCTATCTCCATCTCTATCATCAGGTCTCTACAAGGGTTTAATAAGGGTTTTAAGCCTATTTTCCCTCTTAAGCTTCATTCGTTAAATATTGATGTCCAAGTTACCAAAAATTTTAACTAATTTGATTTTTAAGGACATTAATAGCTTCCACAAACTCCTTTGGCTCCCATGCAGATCCTCTAAGATGATATTAGCATTTCAAGTTGCCTATTTGAGCTTATTTTCTTGTTTCTTGCATTCTTAAGTTGCTTTTAGACCTAAAAATGGTTTATTTTGGTTTTCTCTACCTTAAAATGGATTTTACAAATTTTTAATCATCCCATCCATATGTTCAACTAGGTTTAAATTCTTTTCTTGGACCAAAAGTGTGAAGGACCTCATCTTAGGACACTAGGCCTAATCCTTACCTAGTAGGCTTACCTACATTCTTGTGGTTTATACCATCAAATTGAATTTATTTGTATTTAAAAATCTGAAACACATATAATATTATCCCATAGGTATGTCACAATAAATTGTAAATCTCACCTATGGTTAGAGTTGAAACTGACCCCCTATTTGGCCTTTAGACATACCCATGCCTCATGAGTTTGTCTAAAACCTTAAGAGGTTTAGACCTCTCTATTCACAATATCCCTCCTTTAATTATTTTCTAAGATATTTCTATGTTGAAATAAACTTTTTACATTTTATTATAAGGTCTACTCATCTCTTTACCTCACCCTAACACCCTTCTTCCTCAAACTGACAGTATATGCATGACGGAAAGTACCCCCTATCTGAGATAAAATAGGGGGTAATTCCCCTATTTAATCAAAATAAACAACCATTAGAAAGGATTATTTAGGTATTAAATAGTTTATTTACAAAATTATATCTCTTGGTCAGGCTTCTAAACCCACCAACTCCCTCCATTTCTAAGACCAACTATATGGAGGTTGACTATGTAGGGTTTGTAATTTGTACTATAGTAATACATTGGAAATTTCTTCTAATTGTTTTCCATAATGGTAGTGTTACTAGGTTTATCTTATTTATATTAATATTTCTTAACCTCCAATCATACCCCAACACGCTCATTCTCTTTTGCTCATTCAAAACTTGGTTACCCTCCCTATCTTTATTAATAGTGAAAACTGTAGGTAATCTTTGCATAATTTAGGTTGAAACAATGATAAAAGACTCTACTTGGAACTTCCATTATCATTTACATTACCTTTGGATCCATGTATCACTTTGTTTGAGCTTAGACTATCTCTTAAGACCCCAATCCTACTCATTATTTGTTCACTGTCATAAAGTAGACTATGTCCTTTGTAAAATAGGGGTCTTGCACAGGTTGTTTTGCACATTTTAAATACAAAAACAATGTGCTCAACCTAATATGAATTTATATACAAAATTAATTAATTTTACTTATTCCTTTGTGTATTTTACACACTCAAGACCATAACCTTTATGTTCACTACCTGAGCCAACCGTAGATGTAGGTGTATACAAAAGGTATTAAGTATGATCTTTTCCCATTTCCAAGGGATTATATAGGTCATAGTGATATTTATATGAGTTTTCATAGTATTCTTTCATCATTAAAAATTACATTTACCCCTTTTCTGCATCTTAATCTCACTAACTAAGTCTTCCCTTAACTGACTATAAACCTTGCCTATAGGTCATTTTGCTCTTTAAGGTTTAGGTTAAGTCATGAAATTTTTTCCATTGAACTACTATGTATATAATTTTGATCCTTCTATCCTGTAACTAGTTTTAGTGTTTTAAAATCAATCCTAAAACTTATATTAACTCATTGTTTGTTGACTAGGACACGTCTTTTTACCCTTGTTGTAGGTGTATTTTATCTACTTGGACTTGGTGATAATTCTTGGAGACTATCCTTGAAAATTTAAAGTCAAAAAAATTTTAGTATACCTTCACTCACCTTGTATATCCTCAAACATTACTAATTCATCATGTTTAAGTAACTATCGTGTTGACTGGTTGTAGGTGAGTATTAGGGCTATGTACAGACTGTAGATGGTTGTTGAAGAATATTGACATCACATGTCATCTTGTGTTGATGATATTTAGGTGATGAGAGGTCAATTTAAACCATTTGAACCCTTTAAACATGATTTTAATGTCCAATTTACAACATTAGTGAAAAAATTCTTCTCTTCCTCTTAGGCATGTAGATGATAATGCCTAAATTTAGTGTTTTATATGCAATTTTAGTCCTCTAAAAAAATGATCCTCATTTCTCCTCTTCCCTTAAAACTTGGAAAGGATATTGTACTATGTTAGAGATACAAGGTTATCATAATATTATGTATTATAATTTCTTTAAACCATGTAATATCTTAACTTCAAAACATCTAGGACCTCTATTTTGCATCTTTAGGGATTGAAGCCCTGAATTCAGTCACTTCATCTTTAAAAGGTAGTCTAACCTTCTACTTGCCATCCTATATATTTAAAAGGTTTTTTCATTAGTTTTATTAATTTTAAGACCTGAAGGAGAGTTTAAACATAAATTTCATCACCTCATAACAGTTCTTTAACTCTTTGTAGGTACCTACATGTTGATTGAATTTTAAAGGTACATGGAGTAAGGTTAATGTGGTGGGAAGTGAACATGATTTGAACCTAAAAAATTATCCATGATTATTAAAAGGATTAAAAAAAAGTATCATAATCTAAAAACATTATTAAGGCTTATATATCTTGTTTTAATGCTTAAAATCTCTTGTAGGCACATGTCAATGGCAAACTGAAAGCAAAAGTAACACGTAACTGCACATTATCTCTTTTTATATCAAATGAAGGATTGACTCAAAATTTCATGATTTTTAATGATACACCAAGATCTAAAAACCTTTAATATGCTCTTTTAATCATTCCATAAAGGTTTTGGACATGTGACTTATCAAGACTAACTATGTGTGACAGTGATAGGGTAAACAAGCAACATAATGCCTGTGAATACAATATCGTGAAGTATGATTTAGATAAATAAAATTGAGGGTAAATTAGATAAAAATAAAATTTTAAGCATAATAAATAACCTATCACAACTCATTGAAACCATGAACAAGCATGAAGATACAGAACATGGTGAAAACTGCCAACAACATAAAATGGGACTAATCTAAAAACTTGAGGTGATTGGACTCTCAAATAAACTCCAAAATTTAAAAAAAGAATGGGTAAAACTATATAAGGATTTAAAAATAATATGGAATCAAACTTAGGAAATGGTTCATACAAACCTTCCCAAATGAGAGAAAAACTTGTAGGGTACATAAATTAGCAGGCATATTTGAAAGTTTAACTTCATGAAGTTATTTCATGAGGAAAAATCCACCATTTTTAAAAATATTTATATTTAAATTAAGGTATATAATTTTTAAAAAACCTCTCAAAATCATTTTCCTTGAAAATTCTTGAGTTATCCATACCAAGAAAAAACCTACAAGTCACTTTTGTTTGCCAAGAAGGGTGAAAAGGGAGTAAAATGGTTTTAAGAAAGAAATGGAACTTTAATATAAATAAAAATGTATAACTAAGATTATGAATATGAAGAGGCATTTCCTAACCATTTCCCATGTGGAACACTTCTTAAAGAGGCCATACAAGTGCCAAACTCTTCTTTTCCTTCAAGAAAACTGCCCTTTCTTCTACATAACCTGATATATTTTAGTTATGTCAGTTACTTAAGACCTTTAAGGAAAAATGGATCATTACATCATCTTTTTTAATCTTAAAATTTCCCAAAAAACTTGTATGAAAAATTAAATGCACCTTTTTGACCCCTAAAATGACTGAAAAGGACATATTAGCTAATGAAATTTATGACCAAGGCTAATATATCATTTAATAACATTAAATTACCCATGAAACACCTCATTACAAGATATTATTCCCAAAAAACATATATAAAACAAATTTTTTACCTAGGGGTGCCCTCATTTGACTTAAAAGTCAAATTTGGTAATAGATTATTCTTATTTTGATGTAGATACAAAATTGATAGAGGGATATAATTTTTGTTCCCCAAAATATGTTGAGTATAATAGTTGTATTAGAAAACCTTTTTTATGATCACCTATAGGAATTCAATTTTTTATTCTCAAGAATTTAGATATAGCTTTATCATTTTGATAAATGGTTGAGTTATAGTGTAGATTGTTGGTCTCATTGGATGAGAGAAGGATATGTTAGGTCAAATGTAAGAATTAAATTATCATGGAAGAGGTTGGTAAGGGATAAATATTCAAAAAAAAAAATTATGGAACCCATCTCAATGTCCTAATAATCATATTCCAACTCACTAGAAGAGTCACTTTGGGAGATTGTAAGATGCACATTAAGTGGGTTAAATCCTAGACCATGATTTCCTTCATTGGCTTTTAGTGTTATTGGTTCAATGGAACCTTGTTCACAAAGATCGAGATATTTACCCTTGTAATTAATTTTTTTTACATGATGTATTTTACAACAAGATATCTATTGGTGGAAAATCAAGAAGATAATTCATTAAAATAGAGCTAGAAAGAATTTGAATCATCAATATGCTCATTGGAAATAAGTCCTCAAAGGAATTTTGTTTGACCAAGATTTTTAACCATTATTTTATCCTTTAGATGGTTTGGTATATCATATTAATTTATAGTGGAATGTATTATGCTTGTATAAAAATATTGAATGATTTACTCATTCATGCCTTGATCAATGATTTTGAAATGGGAAGAAGTAGAAGAGGATGTTTTATTTAAGGATGATAGATTGGATATTTTCTCAATGGATGGATTATTGGAAGCTTGCTCAATGGATGGTTGATTTGAATCTTTCTTAGATAATGAATTTGAAGCTTCTTTAGATGGTGATTTTGATATGTCATTGATTAACACTTTTTCAATAGATATAGAGGGAGTTGGAGTATTAATCCAACCACTAAGGGGAGATGTTTGAGATAAAATTTTAGGATTGACATAATTTTCAAATGAAGGATAATCCTCAACAAGGGTAAAATTATCATTTGTGACTGGTAGATAATTATATTTTTTATATTTACCTTCCAATAGTTGTAATATTGGAAGATATGAGGATCACCTTGAATAGTTACTTCCATTCTTTCATGGGATAATTTAAAACACTGGTGAAGAGTGGATGGGATGACATTCATGGAATGGATCCATGGGCATCCAAGGAGTATATTTTATGGCAAATCAAGATCAAGAACATGAAAAATAGCTTCCTTAATGACAGACCCTACCATCAAAGGAAGATGGATTACATCAATAGATTTATATTCATTATTATCTTATCCATTTATGGTTATGATATTTACTTTTAATGCTATTACTGGATACTAGAGATGTTTTATGAGTCTTAGTGTACATAGATTAAGGGACAAACCATTATCTATAAAAAACTCTTTTTACCTTATGCTTAGAAATAATAACCTTTAAATACAATGGGAGGTTATGCTCTTAACCTAAAGGAGAAACATCAGAATGATCAAACATTACTTGATTATTTATTTCCAAATAACCTATTAACAGTTGGAAGTTTGTGGGATTAATGTTTTTGAGAAACACTGGAATCCTAGAGGACTTTATACAAAATATATTTATACACAAGGGAGATCTTGAAAAGGTCTAAAATAGAGATATTGTCAGGTGTTTTCTCAAGATGATCTATAACATTGTCTTATGTTCAACATTAGAGGAATATGCACTTGGTAGGGTAAGATTTGCATGTCTTGTGGTGACAACACATTCACACTTTGGAAAAGTGAAAAAATTAACATGTCTATGTACCATATTAATACTTTTGATTATTGAATCAAATGGATGACTAGATTGGTTAACATTACCTGATTTTGGTTGTTATTTTTTTGTTTACCCTTACCTTGCTCATGATTAGAGAGTGGGTCTTGGTATATCCCTAATTTCAAGTTGTTAGATTGTTTTGATGATGATTTTTCAAATACTATGTCACCTTTATTAATAATATCATAAACATAATGTTTTAGTCACATACATCAATTTATTGAATGGCCTCTAATTTGATGGTATTCACAATATTCATCCTCTTTGTACCAATTAGGTTTGGGAACATTTTATTCAAAATGTTTTATGTTTGGACACATAATCATGTTTTCATGGGACCACTTTTGGCAAACATTTTCATAAGTGTCACCCAATTGAGTGAACTCACGTTTTGGTCTCCCTTGTTTTAGTTACCCACCAGGGATTGTGATGTTGTGAGTTCGTTAGTTATATGTTTGTGGTTTTGGATTATAAATTTGTTTTACATTGGTTAAACCATCTTAAATAAAAAATTTATTTTTGGTAAAGGATTTGGGTTTGTTTATTGGTTTCAAGGAATTGGTATTTTTTATTTAAGTTAAAGGGGGGATTTTTTTGAACTAGGGTCCCCAAACCCTAGGAGAAGTTCAAATACAAAAGAGACAATAGGCCAACCAAGACAAGAAAATAAACAAAGACTAACATAGTATAGAAACATCTAAAAAATATCCTTGAAATAACCACAAAACAAAAAAATCACTAATCTAAATCTAAACTTCAAGACACAACTTCCCAGCATTTCTTTATCTTCTTAAGATTCACATCGATCTACATCAACAAGTTTTCATGATCAATTGTGTATTGGGAACCATTGATTTGACCATTTTTGCTCTTCTTTTTACCTATAAAACTAGGTTCAAATATTTATTTGAGATGTGCCTGAATGTTTTCAACATTATGGATTCCTTCATCCATTGCCACTTTAATAAAATTAATTAAACAACTAATCTTATTATGTAGGTTTTCATTGACATGTTCCAACAACTCCACTTTGAAATTTGGTCCCTAAATTGAGTTGTATTCCTCCTTAGTTTCCAATGTTTGTATCAACTTTCATTTTCCTACTATAGCAAATTTACCTTTCCCTTTAGCTCAGTAATCTCACGCATAAACCATCTCATGATGGATTTTTATAGGTCAAATTATTCCACAATTTTGTCTAAGAGTTCCTTGACTTTGATCAAAGAAACTAAGTTGTTAAAGGCCATGAATTGATCCTTATAATTTAGGAAAGTATCCCCTTTCTCTAGGAAGGTGTCTTTTGTCTCCCTAAATCCCTTTTACTTCTCTACTACTTTTTATTCCTATTCAGGTTTACTACCCTGATCCAATTCCTTTCAATACTCTTATGTATCATCAGTATCCATTTCCACATCAATGAATTCTCCTCTCCCCTATTATTCTAAAAATAATATTAACTTTTGTTCCCTATTTTCTTTGTTTCCCTTTGTTGGGACCTAAGTATTTTGAAGCACTTATGAGCCTTTTCTTAATATTACCTTGGTATTTTTTGTTTTTTAAATCTTCTTGACACTAACATTCTCAATAATAAGATCCTGCTCAAGCTCCTTGCATACTTTATCCACACTTTTTTAAACTTTATAATATCTATAGGCCCCTCCTTAGGCTTCTTTTTTAGGTTTTAAGAGATATTAGGCATGATTTGGTTCATACCTTTAATGTACTTAAAATAAGGTAAATTACTCCATCATGTCTAGGAGTGGAGTATTTTCCATGACTGAATTTTAGAATAAACCCCTCCATAGATTTTAAGATAAATAAAGTAAGGTTAAAAGGCACTCCACATCTAAAATAGTTTAACATTATAAATAAAGACCATCTCATAACTTTATATCTACCTTCTAAAGTAACATATTGTATTAAATGAAAATCTACCTCTACAAATAGCCTAGGTAAGGATTCCTTATCGAATCCATTTTTTAGTTAATCTCATTTCTCACCTTCTTATATAAAATTCTCTTTTTTACGTTTGAAATCTGTTGATGTATAATATCTCTTAGTCTCCTCAATCACTAGACTAGTCACATGGGATATAAGTTCCTCTAGAATATTGAAAGTGACTCCATAAATGGTCATTGATCTATCTTCCCAAGCCTTTGTAAACATGATAGGGAAATGTCTATCAAAAATTTCTATCTTTTTAATAAAACTCATCAAGCCACCAACCTACAGAGTAGCTTAAACTCTTTCATTTTTTCTAAGTTATAGCAAAAATTTTGGTTCAAATCTATTTGGTAGACCCATTTTTTTCTCTTGACTCCACTCAAGCTAATTCTATTATCATAATTGTCCCAAGTGAAATATCAAGAAATATACCTTTTAGTTGTGTTTTATCCATCTAAAATTTATTTTAGATATTCCAAAGGCTTCACCTTTGAACCCTTAAGATTAACATCAAAAAAACTGAGTCCCCGACTCACCTTCGAAATAATCAAGTCACCTTTAGGCATTTAAGGGTAGACCCATATGCATATAATTATTAGAATTATTATTTATTTAATTATTAACCTTTAAAATTAACTCCATAAGGATATCCTCATGGCCTATCCAAGTTTTTAAACCCACATTATTGACTCCCTTATTTACAAATTAGTCAATAATCCCATTCCCTTCCCTATAGGTATGATGAATGCTCACATGCTAGAATGAGTTCAAAATGCCTTTAGCTTCATCTATAACATGCTTGATAGACCATATTATAACATTTTTTCCAAAAAAATAATTGACAATATTTAGAGAGTCTCCCTCTACCAATAAGTTTTTAACATTTATTTGTTTAGCCAATTTGACCCCCCATAATAAAGCCAAAACTTCTTCCCAATGATTTGTCCTCAACCCCATGTATCCTACATAATCAAAAATAAAATTACCCTAATGATATTTGATAATTATACCTCCCCCTATTATTCTCAAGTTTCTTTTTGAAGATATATAAAAATTGAGCTTCATCCATCCCTCGGGAGGAAGTTTACACTACATTCTTTTCCTAATTTCATCCTTAGGGTCTAGTTTCCCTAATTCTAAGGAGTCTATTTGCCAATTATAGGATGGTATTTGTTCAAAAGGGATAATATTTTTATGGATATCAACAAAAAGACATTTTAAATGGTCATTTCCAAAAATAGAGTTAGTGGACATTTTCTTCAAAAACTTAAACTTAGATTTGGGACATCACTTGTTACTTCTTTACCAAAGATATTTTGATGAGATTATTGAAAAGGGAATTCATTATTTCTTGGGTACAAATAGGATCCATAATATAATTTTTGTAGTCTTGGAGGAGTCCTTTTCAAAATGTTCATCTCAAGAAGATATGGAATTTGACTCTAGCTCACATTATATTAGGGATTTAGGGAATAAGGAATAATAGAATTTTTCAAGGGAAAAAGTTGAAACAATAATGTAATCTCAAAAAGAATCTTAAATTTCATTAAAGATAATTATGTTTTTGTTTAAATTTAAAATATATTTAAAGGAAATAAGCAAAGGTTTTGTCATATCATTGTTTAGTGTTGTGCAAGTCTAGAGTGGTCAAGTCTTTTTCAATATTGTAAGAGAAGTTTTGGAAAGACTTTTTAGATAAGTATTTAAAAGTGAAGATACATCCTTTCAAAAGTCTTGAGAACCATTCAAGGGCTTGGCCCTTGAATATTCATGTAAATAAATACAACATGAATTCATTACTATAAACAACATATGCACATGTGTGATAGAAGCTAGTTTGATATTCCTTGGGATCTCATTTACCTTTCTACTTATCAAATTTTGAGAGTTTAAAATATTTGGGAAAAAGTGTAGTCATTTTACTCACATCATATGGATATGAGAAAATTTATTTAAACTTAAATTTTTGTTGTTAGTTATAAGAGCCATATCTTGCAAGCCTTGGACTCTATCCTTTATATTTTGAATTTCTTGCATGAGAAAAGGGGATCATTGGTCCATTTGAATTAATGGATTAGGTGGTTGATTTTTGAATTGAGCGTGTGTCGGGGAATGTTTTGATTAAAATTATTGGGAGTTTAATTATTGTAGTTGAGATTTTGAGGTTGGTAAAAGGTATTGGGGTTATAACTAAGGTTATGATTTGTATTGGTACAAAAATTCATTTGATTTGAGTTCAGGATAAAACCAAAATTGGTTTGATTCAGGTTTTTATTTGGATTGTTTGATGTGTTAGTGTTGAAGTTCATGGGATTAGAATTGGTATTTTGACACAAGTTTGTTAAACACACTTGGATTATTTTATTGTGGAAAGATGTTAGAGTTTAAATTAAATTGATTAAAACCTAAGTTTGAATTAGTTTGGTTTTGGTTTTGGTCAAATATTAAATTAGAATTTGTGTTGGGATTGTTAAAGTTAAGGTTGGAATTAGATTGAATTTGTTTTTGGTTTGAGTTAATGTTGGGATTTGGGGTAGAATTAAATGAAGGAATTGGGTTAGAGCTTCATTAGTTTTAAATTATGTTGGGATTTTGATTGGATGGAACTACTCTAAGTAATAATTGATTTGGTATACTATTATTTACATTTGGATTATTGAATGTGTATGAAGCATTATTCAAATTAGGATTTGATGATTGATTGGGCAAGTTATAATAGGTATTAAAGATTTTATTTAGATTGGATATTATTGGTGAGTTATGGAAACTCTAATTTGGATTGATTGATGAGTTTTAATAAAGATTTACACTCAGATTTATTTGATTATAACTTTGAGAATTTGGGTGCATACTCAAATTTGGTGTAATCAAATTTTTATCAACTAAACTTGAATTAGATAGGAGACCCATATTCAAGTTTAAATTATTTTGTTTCATAATGGGAAAAATTGAAGTAGGATTCATATTTTGATTGGTGTGCTGCATGAGTGATGATTTTGAAGCCATATTCAAACTTAGATTGTTTGGATGGTGTTGTGAAGGTAAATTCATATTTACATTAATGTTGGTATTACCAAAGGGATTATTTTATTAATGATATTTAAATTTAATAATATCTTGATTTCCTTGATTTGCATAGATTTTCATGGAATAACCATGACTACTTTGAGATGACTCCTCATGTGAAATAGTTTTCCCTTTATCTTGAGAGACTTGGGGATGAGATTGTGAGGAAGGAATGAGATAATTACTACCTTATAAAGAGCATTATGATATTTTTTCATTAGTATTGGAAGAATAATGATCTTTTCTTTCAATTAGATATTGCAAATTATGTACATAAAAATTGGATGGTACCTTTGTACCAAAGCCCAAGACTTGAAGTAATACTTTATTTTTGTTGGAGATGATATACTTGTCAAGGGAAGATGGAGGTTAGATAGCTTTGGGGATACCTTCATTTTGGTAATCCCCTCCCTCTTATTTTTAATGCTTGTTTATTTCATGTATCTCTACATGATGCTCTTGACCAATGACTTAAAAGGGGTCATTTCCAAAAGTCTCTTCCCTTGCATTGGGAGGATTTAACATGTCCATTTGATAATTAATAGGCATGATTAAAAAAATGAAAATGACTCAAATAAAAAGGATGTTCTAAATTAATAATACAAAAAAAATGGATGAAAAAAATTGAATTCTTGAACCAATTATTTAAAACTTTTGATATGAAGACTTAATATTAGGATGTGATTTGAAATTTATAATAATTGGTTTTCACATAAGGATTTTCAGTACATGGTAAACACAAGGAAACAACAACAAAAAATTATATTTTAAACAATCAAGAATTTTGCACATAAAGGGTGAAAAATAAGATGAAGGGTTGTGAAAAATTATTAGGCCTTCTATTATTATTATTTCATTCATGCTTTCAGTTGTGGCCTAATATTTAAAGACACTAACCATTAGTCAATGAACCAAAATTGAATGGAAAAAGAGGTTATTCTAAGCTTAAAGTTTAAACAAGATGATCTAGGGGGAAAACCATGGAATAAATTGATAAAGTGGATGCACACTATTGGGTCATGTCTCAAAGTGACCAACATAGCTATAGGGGTCTCAATGTGTTGACAATCAATAATATTTTATTTCAAGGTAGCTATTGAAACCCTAGGTATTGGAGCACGAAATCCCCTCACATCATAGTTTTCTTAAAACACAAAACCACATATGAAATTAAAACATCTAGATCTTGATTTATATACCCCACTAATAAATGGGGTTTGGCCTAATATGTGGTGGTGAAATTCATGATCAATATATCCTCTAATAAAAAATAAATAAAAGTATCTATTTTTTATTTCTAAGTATTATCACCATTGTAACACCAAGGAAAGAGCATACATATATACTAGTTGGGTAACACAAATAATTATGTAAACATTTTTTATTTTTGAGTCTTGTCACTAATGTGATGCCAAGGAAAGAGCATACACAATTTCCACAATTGCAAACAAAATATTGAAATGAAAATTTATGTAATTACTAATAACATTGAAAATAAAAATCAAAAGCATGAGTAAAAATAAATTATCTTTTTTTTAATTTTCTTTGACAATCATTATGCAAACAAGTTGTTATAATGTTTTTTTAATATTGGAGAAATGTAACCTAAATAGAACAAGTGAAAACTTTGAAAACAAAGTGAAAAACACCTCTCTATTACAAAATTGCAATTATGTAGATAGATAAGAAATGTGAAATTATAATAAAATCACACAGGAAAAAGACTTAAAGTAGAAAGTATAAAATAAATAGACCCATGCTTACAAAATGATTTTTATATCAAGTATAATGATTTCACTACCAATAAATATGAATTAGATGCTATTAACGATGATTTTACTACTAAGAACAATGATTTTGATGAAAAAAGAAAAATTTTATTATTGAAATGGATAATTTTGTTGTTAATGACTAAATTACTACTGAGAGTGAAGAAAAAATTATTTCCTAAAAAATCATTGTTAACCCTATAGACATAATTGGAAACATATAAAATAAAAATAGAACAATTTTGTCATGTAATTAAACAAATTCACTGTTAAGGTCTATGATTTCATTGTTGATGCTTCCAAATTTGTTATTATGTAGAAGAGCACATAGAACCAAATATAAAATACGTAATAATAACATGTAGCTCATACTATCACTCACAAAGGCAAGATTTAATGAAAAATCAAACATAAGCAATGAAAATAAAATTAGAAATGCTATCTAAATGTAAAAATGATGATCAAAAGATGAGAGAAAAGTCCCATCGGGCATGCCATAAATGTATGAGCTAAGTTTTCATGTGAAAATACAGAAAACTAATTCTAATCTAAGATAAATTAAAACTATGGTAGAGAAATAAATAAAGAAAATAACAATCACAAATTTTACGCTTTAAATGCACAATCTTTCTCCATTACGATATACATTCGATTTACTCTTTTAAAATATGTGGTTCTCACTCCTCCAATGAAAAAGATAAAAAGTAGTGTTTTGGTGAAAAAATAAGTCTTCAATTCACCTTGATGTGTTTTGATTCCTTTATTTTTAGATCTTTGATTTACTGATTGTGATTGATGATTTCAAGATTTTGTGATCGGATCCTTAAAAATGGAGATTTACAAGTTTATTTATAGATGTTTAGAGAATGATCCAATGGTGGAGGATGATTTGGAATTATTCAATGATCCAAATTATCAATGGTGGCTAATGAGTTCTTACCCATGACAATGAATACCATTTCAAAATAGTTGAAAAAACATGGGGTTGGTTAGCTAAGTTAATTGGACTAAGTCCATTTTCTTGACAACTTAGGGGATGAGTCATAAAAGGTTGAGTTTTTTTTGGATTTGGTTGGGATGAGAGAGAAAAAGGTGGGAGATGTTTGGATGAGGTGTAAAATCTATATTTTTATATTTAAAATAAGTATTTAAAGTGTGCATAATTGATTAATTTGACTTATTAAATTATTTGAATTTGGAATAAATGTGATGAATTAATTTAAGGAGAATTATTAAATAGATTTAGGTTCATTTTGACACTAAATGAAATTTAGGTGTCTACACTCTATAACACACAAAACAACTTCTAAGAGTGTTATCAAGGTTCAGAATAGGATCAATAAGGACATAACCATATAAGTGATCACCATGAGTAAGCTTAAATGATTATCATAGAAAAGTTTTTAATTATATGGGTTGTCATTTTGCCTTGGGAGGATAAATTACCAACAATTAGTTTATACCAACTAATCTATAGTCTCAAGATCCACCAAAAACTAGGGTCCATCTTACTTGATCTACCTCTTGACACCTTCTCAATGTGACAAGGTGTTCAGTAGCTTGGTCATTATTTATTAAATTTCCAATTTTAGATTTTTGGTCTCCTTCATTTGATTGAGACACTCACTCACTTTATTTTCCAAACATTCAAGTGATGTAGAAGCATCCTTATGAATGCCTTCAAGCATGGTGACCTCAACAATAACCTATCCTTAAAGTGCCATAAATTTTGAGTTTATTTCCTTTTTGTGCATGATTATTATTTCCTCCATAACCTCCACATCCTTAAATTCTTTGGTGTGCTCTGAGTGTTATTTATTAATAAGTATTTATTAGCCAACTGATGTTGTTGAATCTCTTTCACTTGGAACTAATCTCTCAAATTTTTGTTTGGCCATGATAGCTTATCAAAACTCCATCTAAAATGGGAATGATATCTAACACTATGCAAGGATCTCTTGTACACTTACATAACTTATAAAAATTATTAGTCTCAAGATCCACCAAAAACTAGGGTCCATCCTACTTGATCTACCTCTTGATACCTTCCCAATGTGACAAGGTGTCTAGTAGTATGGTCATTATTTATTCAATTGACACATTTATTTATTGGTCTCCTTTGGTTGATTGATACACTCACTTATTTTATTTACCAAATATTCAAGTGATGTAGAAGCATCCTTGCGAATGCCTTCAAGCATGGTGACCTTGACAATAGCCTATCCTTAAATTGCCACAAAGTTTGAGTTTATTTCCTTTTTGTGCATGATTATTATTTCCTCCATAACCTCCACATCCTTAAATGATTTGGTGTGCTTTGAGTGTTATTTATTAATAAGTATTTATTATCCAAATGATGTTGTTGAATCTCTTTCACTTAGAACTAATCTTTCAAAATCTTGTTGGGCCATGCTAGCTTATCAAAACCACATCTAAAATGGGAATTATATCTAACTCTATGCAAGGCTTCCTTTTACACCTAAATAACTTCTAAAAACTATTAGTCTCAAGATCTACCAAAAACTAGGGTCCATCCTACCTGATCTACCTCTTGATACCTTCCTAATGTGACAAGGTGTTCAGTAGCATGGTCATTATTTATGCAATTGCCACTTTTAGATTATTGGTGTCCTTCGGTTGATTGAGACACTCACTTTATTTACCAAAAATTAAAGTGATGTAGAATCATCCTTATGAATGCCTTCAAGCATGGTGACCTCGACAACAACCTATCCTCAAAGTGCCACAAAGTTTGAGTTTATTTCTTTTCTATACATGATTATTATTTCCTCCATAACCTCCACATCCTTAAATGCTTTGGTGTGCTCTGAGTTTTATTTATTAATAAGTATTTATTAGAAAATTGATGTTTTTGAATCTCTTTCAGTTGTAACTAATCTTTCAAAATCTTGTTGGGCCATGCGAGCTTATCAAAACCCTATCTAAAATGGGAATGATATCTAAATCTATGCAAGGCTCTATTTTACACCTACATAACTTATAAAAACTATTATGTCACCCATATTTTCTCATCTTAGGGCCAAGTTGTTATTTTAATTATTTCAAAAGTGGGTCTACTAGGGTCTCTAGCTTATTTATTGCCTAACTAGATAGGGGGAATATGTCCACTAGCACTAGGTCTTGGCTCAAGATTTCCTTATATATTTTTAATTTTTTAACCTTGATAGTTATCTCCATCTCTAATTGGCACTTAAGTTTATCCGGCTCTTCCTCTACATTCATTCTAGTTGTGACCTCTTTATTATACAATGCCACCATCTTGGAGTGTTTCCTTTAGACCCATCATGCATCAAACTCTATGAAGGAATTTTGCCTTACAACCTTGAAGGCCAATTTCAAGAGTTTCAAGGTATCCTATATAGAGATAATTTATTATGGATCTACCCAAAGGTTATTCAATAATTCCATTACTTCTAAATCTAATACAAGTCTATTAGAAGGCATATTAAATTGGTTTTATTCATTATGCATATTGAGGAAGAATGATATTTCACATTAGGTCTAGTTAGATGCATATTATTATGTAATATTAGATACATATACAAAAACTTATCAGGTTTCTCTTCTAATATTGGGTGTATAGGTTCATGGTTGCATTGTTCTTGTCTGTTTGTAGAATGGATTCATCAACTAGATCCTTCCCCTTTAAAAGATATTGAATCCATATCTTTCTATTAGAAAGTAGTCCCAATGTCTAGGAAACTTAGTACTATATCTACTTAAAAACCATACCCATATTCACTAAGTATATATTCAATCTCCATAGGTGCCTCTTTGAGGGTGGTCTCTTCATGCCATGTTGGTGAAGGTGTCTTCTCATATTAGTGAGTGACTTACTCTTCAATAATGATTCTTTATGGTGTATCTTCTAGAAACTCTCCTTACTCTTCCAAGTCACCATCCTTAGGTGTCAATGACTCCTATTCCAAAGTAACAATCTATGTTTCTGGCTTCAAGCCTTTAGGTTGGCTAGTTGGTGGATCTTACCTCAATGTTACCTAGGTAGTAATTTGCCTTTTTTAAGGTTCTAGTTGAGTTATTATACTGGCATCATGACCATGGCACTTTTGCTTCTTTTCTTGCACTAGTTTTAGATGGAGTCGCTCTTTCTCATGCTTTGTTCTCCCTAAAGATTTATTTTTGGGCCTTAACATATAGAATAAATAATTAATAGAATTTCCTACCAAAGTTTGCTAAACTTATATATCAGTCCTATCCAACTCAATATTTTATCTATAGGATTTATTCTTAGGATATATGTATAGATGATAGATGGTGTGAGTCTCAAAATCAAACTATTTTGCAACAATATTCATAGGTTGTGTATGATATATCTAGTTAATAGAGTTCATTAATTATTATTCCATAAAAGCATTTGGAAACTTAATCTATGTAGAAAACTCTACAGAGGGAGCCATTTAGATGCGTGCAAGGGAGAAGTTCTACTTAATTTGAAACTTGGATTAGTCTCCAACCTATGTAGGTAAGTATTTTGAAATGTGCCACTCATTCTAAAAGGCTTCCTTCATCTCATCATACCACCCTTTCTTCTTGATTTTTCATGATGAAGTGATTGGGCCAAGTAAAGTGAATGCCTTGTACCACTCTATAAGAGTATTTATTATTAGGTGGGTATGCCCATTTAATATCTCAAAAATTCTAGTTAGGTACACTCATAAAAAAAAATCAAAAATATAAATTCACCCCATGTAAACCTCTAGTTAGGTACTTAGTGGGCTTTTCCTACATTTTCTATGATTTTGGCAGGAAAGTAATGCACCTAGTTATAATTAAACCCCTCAGTGACCTATTGTGAAATATACATGTGGGCCATATCCACCAATTTTCATATATCTCTTCATCTAAAATTTTTCATTATGATTCTTGTAGCCACTCAGAGGGAGGGATATTGAAGACTTGTGATGTGAATGGCATGGCCTTGTTTTTGGTACTCAAGTGTCATGTCCATCTTCACTATCTCATCTTGGTCTTATAAGTCATATGTAAGGCCTATGTTTGAGCAATAAAACCCTGATGATTTACTAATTCATTTGATTATAATCTTCATATGATACCCAATGAAATAGATGTAATCCTCATGCACTCATTATTGGTAATTTGGCCTACCAAGGCCAAATTCTAACCCCTAGAACTAAAAACTTTTCATATCCTAGTTGTCTTGGATCCTAAGTGATGTGTTTGATCATAATGATTTCACATACCATATTTTGAATGGATTATGTCTTATTATTTTCATTGTCATGTCTCATTTCAATTGGTGTCAAGTGTCATGTTTTTTAAGAATGTTTGGAGGTTCTTTGATAATGAATTCAAGTGGCCTTATGTTCTAAGATGCCTTGATGGAAATGTATAAGAGGTGGTAGATGTTAACTCACTATGAGTTTATTTGGTATTTTTAGTATATTATAGAATGAGGCTGACTATAAGCCTTGACAAGTATGATCAAGATACATAGAGGCCTATTTAGGACCTAAAGAAGGATATAAAGTACTTTTCATGGTATTCATTAACAAATTTTATTTGTAAGCTATATGTGTGATTATACAAGAGAACATTTTAGTATTAAAATGATATTTTTGAACTCATAATTCCAATAAAGTATTCATAATTCATTTAATCACCTTCATGATCATGACCTTGCTTTAATCAATTTTTTTATGCTTTGAAAATATCTCTTCATACAATTTTAAAGCATAGTTTTACTCTCCAAAGAGCTCCCACATGTCAAATGTAGCCCCATTTTTATCTCAAAAGACTAATTTATTATTTTAATATTCCAAAAGACTTGTAATATTCATTTTGTTTCCCTAAATTGTCATTTCAAAGCTTGAAGTGTGGAGAAAATTCAAGAGAAAGTCTATTTCTATGTGTTTCATGAAGGAAGTATGGATTTGTACAAAATTTTCCATATAGAAAAGGTCAAGAGTTTGAATATGGAGTCATTATAAGATTTATAGAAAATATTAATGTAAAAAGGATCTCAAATAGGCTCAAAACTAGTACATAATCATCACTATGTTCCCTTGCCCCTCAAGAGAGCCCTTCAATTTTTTAGATGGTATGACCATGAAAGAGAATATCAAGATCTATAATTTTGGGTAGAGGAAGGGTTTTGAGAGAGATATTATATTTAGGCATTCGTTTTTATTATAGATCTCTCTTTTATAAACAATCCTCTACAAGTTAATGCACTCATAATGTCTCCTTCATCTAGGTAGGCAATCAATTTATCGAATTTTCTCCTCTCCTAAGCGTGGTGATATAAGAATGGAAGTTTAAGGAGATTTTAACGAGTATGAAACACCTTTATATGACATTAGTTAACATCATACCACACAAGTGAGGATATTGAGATCATATTGAACATGTTGAAGCAATGAGAGGTCCAATGTGGTAGTTCAATGTACCTTTTTCTAATGGGAGCTTGTTGTTTCCTTCAAGTACAAGCCTATAAAGATTGTAGATAAGTTTGAGAGTGCTCAAAACTTTAAATGGGATTTATTACTCTTCTACATATATTCATATGATTTTCATTTCCTTATATCATCATACAAGTCTTTCAAATGGGCTAAATACTCCATCCTTGATGCACAAGCTCTTATGAAGAGGCACTATCCATATTAGTCTATATAGTAGCTTGAAGGTAAGTTGAGGTGACATGATGATTATATTAAGCTATGTGAACTCTTGAAAGACTAAATAATAAGTTTTAATTTCTTTGACAAGTCATGAGGTTTTAAATTCAAAGAAATAATAACTCAATGTGAGGCTCATTCTAAGATCTTCATCTACATCCACCTACAACTAAACATATTGATATGAGTTTCAAGAGGTTTGGAGGTTCTAATGAAAAAATAGTATATTGAATAAACTCAAGTCAAGATAGGGTAATTTCCTTAACTCAATTTTAATCCTTCTCTATCAACTCAACTCAAGTCAAGATGACTAAGAAATCTCATTAGGCCAAGAAGGACTAGGGACTATCTTAGACCATAAAAGAGAAGAATGAGAGGGTTTTCATATGATGAATTCAATTAAGATTGTAAATAAGGTGATCTAATAGGTTGTGAAGATGATAGATTGGATGGATTCATAGGGAACTGCAAGATGACACTAAATTATATAAAGAAACTTCTCAATAGGATGACTAGGCCTATTTCAAATTTCCTAATCAACACATACAATAGTCAAGTTCTCACCACAAGATGCAAAATGTCTTTAATACACCATGGATGTAATCTCAATGCAAGTTCAATGACACTAAGGTAAGGAGTAGTCAATAAAATCAATATGACCAACATGATCTAAGTGAATTTGGTCAGGAGGGGTAAGTTGAGAAGGCAAAACAACTTTGATTCTCCTTATTAGCAATTTTTAAGGTAGTTTTATAAAAATTAAGGTAATTTATGTTCCTTGTTTCTTCTCCATTATAACAATCCTATGGAAAGATTCATAATCCTTTAAGAAAAATGGATCAAAAGGGAGTAACATAGGTATCTTTCCCATTGTGCATCATGAAAATCAACTTTCCAACACCACCAATGGTCTGTACAGAGGTGTCAAAAGACCACCTATGGTTTAGAAAATGGTATGAACTAAAGGTTAGATTTAAGGTAATTTATAATGGAAGAGTATATGTAATATTAATATAAAAACTTAACAATAATCATTATACCTACTTTCTCATTTAAGTCTCCACTTCACATTTTCAAACATGATAACAGTGACATGGTACTTAGTGTGTACAATAAAGTCCAAGAAACACTTATTTACTGAGTTTTCAAGGTTGAAGATCAAGGTTTTTATATTAGATGATAATTAATGATGGAAATGTTTCAAGGTGAATGATGAAAGATAAAATTTGAATAATTTTCAAACTCACCTCATGTTTTAGTCAACCTATTATCTCATACATGGTTTAAATGCACACCTACAACCAAGTCATGGGATAAGAGAGAGGTACAGGGTTCTCAAGGAGAAAAGCTACTTTACTTAGGAATTAAAGGGTCCTTAATTAATCTTACATGAGGTAGTGAGTGGTGAGGAAGGTATGATTGGACCTACTCAAGGTCCTAACCATACTCATTTCCCCATTTAAAGTCAAAGAACTCAATCAAGTCACTTCTTAAACACAGCCAATAGATGCAGTCAACTCTATTGATAGTTTTAGGAGAATTTATCATTTTAAGGCATTTATAAGTGTAATTATGCCTTAAAAATTGGTACAAGTAATCATTATAACTATAAAAATCTATAAATTCTATTTTAAGGGTCATTCTAAAAACAAAAACACTCACTATTCTATCTCAGAAAGACCTAAGTCTATTAACACTCTTATATAAACTAGGTTGGTTACTTAGAGGTTTGAAGTTAGGTTGCACAAGAGACATTAAGCTTCATGAAGGAGTTTTGAGATAAGGAAGAATGATGATAGTGCCTTAAATGTTTTTTAGGGTTATGTAGTCATAAAAAATGTCTAAATTGGTAGTTTAAGTGTGGCTTGTGATACCTTATCCATATATCATTTTTCCATACTCTTGTGACCCTTTTAGATATCTTTTTACTCTTTAATAGCCATCCAAAACCTTCTAAATGGTCATTACACCTCATCTATGATACTTTTCCTAGGTCAATCCTATTCCCCTAGGTCCTAAGCCTATAGGATAGGAGTGCCATACCTAGAATATAGTGATGGATCCTAAGGTATCCTATTTTTGGTGCTCATATCCATTTAAATTTTGAGCCCAAATGATCATTTTCATTTGATTCTTATCTTTCATTATGTCAGCCTAGCACAAATACATCTAACCCATGACCAATGGTTCCTTATAAAATCCTATCCAAATCTTATTTAAAAAAGGGGGAGGTGACAAATGTTATAAAGCAATCAAGAATAGAAATAAATTACTAAGGAAAACTTCCCTATTCTTTGCATATAATCACCCAACATAGTTAGAAACACACTTAAACCCTCATACCAGTCTTTAGCCACCTCAATCACTCTCAATTTGGCATTTTTTCATCTACATTACACTATTGCATAAAACACATTAGGTGGGAGAACTACATATGGCTTGGTCCCTCTTTAATTATTAGTATGTAAGTAGTGTACCCACATAAGTGGTGTGGATTACACATTTAGTGCATTTTACACACTAACACCCCCCATTTTCCTCAAGTAGTTCAAACATTGTTTTATCAATCATGATAAAGGAATAGGGTTTGAATATTAAATAATCTCTAAAATGAGTTCCATCATGAATCATCACTCAATATTTCATAGGTAGGTTCACATAGGAATAATGGAAAAACCCAAAAAGTTTCAGGTCTATGTGACTAGTTTAGACAATAGTGGAAGGAGTGGATTATAATGTTAAACCTTAAAGTATCTTATTTTCAACACTCCTATCCTTTCACTGAATGAAATATAGATTCAGATTCATGACACTATCTTAGTCCTTCATAGCCAGTTTCAACCTCTATCTCAGTCGTCTCAATCTAGTTTCAAGATAAGTTATATTTATCCTTATTTATTACTATTTTTATAAAGGTAAAAAAGATAGATAAACTATACAAATTAGGACTCTATTTATTTTAATATTCTTTACTAATTTATTAATATAGACCCTTAACTAAAATAATAATAAAAATACATTATTCCAAAAAAGTTTAAATCATCTAGTGAACCCGACTTACTTCATTTGTGCATAAAAACCCTAAAACCCCTAGGGAAAATTCTTCACTATTTTTTCTAATATTTTTTAATTTTTCTTGCATATATATATATATATCAAAATTTCCATTTAATTTTTAAAAATTTACCATATTAATTTTAAAAATTATTTATTTTAAACCCTAGTTGAATTTAATAGAACCCTTTGCTTCTTGGGGTATCACCTTACATGTTTGTGAGCTTCATATCCTTTTTATGCATATTATAGTTCACTATTTTTCAAATTCTAGATTAGATTTATTTAATCTTATCTTTCATTTTTCAAGTTATTTTCCTTATTCCACCTAATCTCCTTGCATATCTTTCTTTGAGATGAACTGCAAGACTTAGTAGCAACCCTTTTTAATTCACCCAAATTTATCCAACCCATCCATATACCATAGATAAATAACCAACTCAGCTTCTTGATATAGATCCTACACATCTAAAATACAATAATTTCTATGAAGATAATTTTGATAATGAATAGTAAGAGAATAAAAATGATGATATACACACTGATGTTCATGACCCACCACATCAAGTTCTTAATCCACTTCCACCTATTATTGATAATGATGTTGTCATCAACAAAGACTTAATTTTACAAAGTTTTAGAAAGGGACTTAGGGAAAAACCCTGAGATTATGCCCTTATATTACAATGTATTATGAAAATTAAAAATTATAAGTAAATTGAGTATTCAATTCCTTCAAAATAACCAATTATAAATGACACTATGGGGGTAACTATGTCTCAATAACTCCCTATAATAACACAACATTCTTATGAGGTACCACCAATTATGGCTAGTACATCATTATCTCTTGACGTGGTTGATCTCGTGTAAGAGATAAAATATATTCAATCCAAGGGTCCACATCTTGAGCAAGGTGCCTCTAGACCAACACAGGCTTTAGATTCTTTTGATCTATTTCATACACCATACATAATATTACTTCTACACCCTTGACACCAAGTTTTTTTCAAACCAAGCTCACTCTATATGATGGTAAGGGTGATCTAGAGACACACTTGATAGCTTTTCATGTAACATGATTGGACTATGTGCTAAATGATTGGTTATTAAACAAGTTATTTCTATGGAGTTTAAAGGATTATGCTCTATAATGGTTCTATAGTCTATTGAATCAGTTGATCAATGCATTCAATCCTTTAGATGACATTTTCCTAGCTCATTTCAACATTAATATATGTGACAAGGTTCCTTATTCCCAAGTTACATAATAAAAATAGAGGTCAAATGACCATCTCACAGATTATGTTCTTTGATATAAGACTATCTTGGCTAAAATGACTAGCCCCATAGTCGATCAAGAATTATAAGATCTCTTCAAATAGAGTCTTCTACCAGCTTTACATAAGTCAATATTCAATAGGTTCTCTTCCTTCATTGATTTATATCATACACTAAAGGAAAGGGAACTCGAATCAATTTCAATGGGAAAACTCAAGTAAAGAAGAATATCAAAAAAACAACAAATAAAAGTAACAAAAAAGTCTTATACAAAGTAAAGGTTAATGAAAACAAAATTAAAAATCAACCTATAGTTAATGCCACTTCAGATCCCCTTCAGTGACTAGTTTTATCTATGCCTCCTTGTTGAACCTTTACCAATTTACCAGTAATCTCTAGCTAGAGTCTTATAGTAGCTATTGGAATGCAATATCATATCTCTCCCTCCCATTTAATAATTTGATACAACTCAAGTAAACAAGAATATCAAAAACAACAAATAAAAGTAACAAAAAAGTCTTGTACAAAGTAAAGGTTAATAAAAACAAAATTAAAAATCAACCTATAGTTAATGCCACTTCAGATCCCCTTCAGTGACTAGTTTTATCTATGCCTCCTTGTTGAACCTTTACCACTTTACCAATATCTCTAGCTAGAGTCTTATAGTAGCTATTGGAATGCAATATCATATCTCTCCCTCCCATTTAAGAATTTGATACAACAAAGCCTCTTACATGTGGAGATGATCAGAATACATTTTGTGATTTTCACAGGGAACCAAGCCACACAATGAATAGATCCATTAGTTTGTGACACAAGATATAGGACTTGATATATGGTAACCTTATTAATTTTTCCACTCTAGTTGAGCCTCTTCAGGCAAAGCAAACACAAGACAAGTCTCTAAAACTTTTCTTAGATCCTTTCCCATAACATTCTAAATAAGATATATGGGATGCATCAGGTGTTCACCATACATATCATACACACCCTCCACCAGCTACATACCAAACACCTTTAGTTGAGTCACATTCTTTGAGAAACATGATTGGTGTATATAATTTCAAAGTTTTAGACAGACCTTTGATATCCTTCTCAAATCAAGAGATAGTTGAGGATGATTAGGATTACCATACACTCTTTATTAGATCCTATATTGATCATCATCTCATTCATAGTGTTCTCATAGACAATGGATCCAATGTAAACATGTGCACTATGACATTAATTTAGCATTTGGGATATTTAGAGTAGGCTATTACCCTAATGGACATAGTTATCAATAGATTTAGCAGACACATACGGATTTCATTGGGGGTGATTGTACTTCCTCTATAGGTTGTTCCAACACATGTGGACAAACCATTTACTATTATTCCTAGTTCAAGAGTCTTATACATTTTTCTTAATATACCATGGATTTAGAAACTTTAAGTAGCACCTTAAATAATTCACAGATGCATGAAATTCATTCACACTAATCAAGTTGTTATAGTTGGTAGAGTTTTGTATGAGTTACCACTCCCTACTTTAGAGCCATATCATCTCCTTTTTTAGTTATATTTCTTCCTCTAATTTATATTTAGAAATAGTCAAGGCTTCCCTCACTAGCATAAAGAGTTCATACACTTCCACATAGGCCTCTCTTAGAGTGACCACTATATCAATGACAGTTTTAGGACTCTAAATAGTTTCTAAATATAGTATTCATACTTAGGGTAATATCATTGAGGTATCATTCCTCTACACATATATCACACTTTCAGAGAGATTTTCCTACTACCATATGGGTCCCTAAGAGCCCCATAGTTGCATCCACTTCTTAGAGTTACAAGGGGACCTCATAGTCAATTTTCACGATAGACATTTCATAGTGCTTACAACATACATAATTTTTAGATTCATAGACTTAGCCCTTTCATCATGCTTCATGATCATGAATTATCCCTCTCCTTGATACATGACAAAATGATATGTATTATCTTATGCGACTCATCGATTAGTATCATTTCTTCTCAGCTTACTTGTACATAATTTATCTTTGTTTACTTGTACATAATCTTTCAATTTTTTGTACATAGTTTCCTTACGACTACTTATACATAGCTTATTCCAAAAATACCAAAAAAATATAACATGTCAAAATATAAAAAACATTTAAATAACTCAAAACATCAAAAATATACAACTATATGCATTATCCATGCTTTAAATTTATACTACCATGTTAGACTTACATTTTAATATTCTATGCTATTGTTTGTCAATTTATCTACATTACCATGCTTCACTTGATCTTCTTTGAGTGTGTGTACTGACACCCATATCCTTGATTACTTCAATCTACCCATTGAGGAGGCATCCTACTTTTATATTCGATACATACACTGACATATCTACCCATTGAGGGAATCTTCTACATGAATACACCATATAGGTTATGTCATTCCTACACCACACATCTAGATATCATGTTGATGTACATTACTTACTATCTTACATAGATTACTCTATCGACACTTACTAGTATATATAACTTGTGTATTTATTAGTATATACTTAGTCTTATACTCCATGTTTTGCATACCTTCACTTCTTGCTTCAATTAGTTAGATGCAATAATGTTTTCATCATTTACATGCTTTTATTTCTTGCTTCGAGTAGCTAGATGTGATTGCATTTCTCAGTTCCTCTATTTTTACTTGTGTGTTCCTTAAAAAAAAATCTAATGTCCTTTGCTTGTACTATTTTATGTGCTTATAGACCTCATTCCAACCTTGCTTATTTTCAATTGTATGTGTATGTGGCATTTGAACATACATTGTATTCTCATTTTCCTAATTTTAATGACATGTGCTCATTTCCCTTGTTTATTTGGCCCCTTGGCCTCTTTTGAATGCTTCTTACTTCTTTCCTTATGTGCTTTTTTTCTTGTTTGCTCCTCAATTGTTTTCAATTCCATCATCTGCATCACGCATTATCTTGCCTTCTTGGATGCCATGATGAACATCATGATTTATCCCTCCATTAAAAATAACAACTAACATTTTCCAATTTTAGTTCAGCATACTGCACATACTATTACATCATTACACCTGTCTAGGCATACCCATATTAATCTAACAATCTCTAATACAAAATATTCTATATCTTGAGACATATTTTAGATTATCATTTTTATATCATGTATTTCATAGGATAACACACTTATCAAGATCTTTCTTTTAATGTAAGTCATTGCAGGGTCTTCATTCCTACCCTCAAAAGAGGGGGAAACAAACAGGGGTTTTGTCATAAAGATTAGAGCCTTCTACCAGTCAAAAATCAATTTTTAGAACACTTAGAATAGTAATTAGAATTCGAACTAGGTAGATAAAACTAGAAAGATAGTGATCAATATAGAACAATGATAAAAAAGAGTAAAGGACAATATCATCATACATGGACTACATCATAGGATATCAAAGTGTCTTATTTTTGGTGCTCTTGTCCAAACAGTAAAAAATTAGATTTTCTAAAAATAAACAAAAAAGTAAGGTTAGTTACATTTTTTAAGCTATAATATAGTTCAGATTGAGTAGTTTTAGTAAAATTTTACTTAGAGTATCTAGATATAGGGGCATTATGCATGGCATGATGGCTCTCACTTCTAGTTTTAGATTGGGTAGTTGATATAACTTCCAGATCAAAATCCATGTTACAAACACCAATTATTGGGGACAGTGTGCATGGCAAATCTGACTTGTTTTCTTTCTATTTCATTGTATTACCTAGGTATTTTGAATATTTACATGCCTTATTTCATCTTTAGGTGGTTGGCATCATTTTGGAGTGGCTTTCACATAAGCCTAGTTCTTAGTTTGGAGTAGATTTTATACAAGCCTAATCTCCACCTTTCAGAGTGGCCAAGATTGGCTTAGTTATCAACACACATTAAGCTATACACACCACATTATTATATTATAGAGCATTCATGAGATTTATGAGCCATCTCACATGACACACATTCATATCAGTATTAGTTCACAATTTCACTTAGTGGTCAATGATGGAGCTAAAGGACTAACTAGCCTTTATATTCTTGAGATACCTACTTAGAGTGATTAGACACATGGTCCAAACATCAATTAACACACACATGATCACATAAATTCACTTATTGGGTGATGATGGAACCAAAGGGCCAATCTTTGTATTCTTGAACCACTCTTGGGGAATTGAGCACTTAGATCCATTCATGATATTAATTTTGGTATAACACATACCTAGTATTACTCAACATCACTTAGGATTACTCAACATCACTCAACATCACACATATTCATGAGCTTCACCATTATAGGTAAGTTTAGGTACACTTTTTACTTTTCCTTTATCCTAGTATTTTTCTTTAATGTATCACTAGAATAAGGGGGGGAATGTAGTCATATAAAATGTATAAATTACTATTTTAAGTGTGGATTATGACACCCTATCCATATCTCCTTTTTACATACTCGTGTGACGCTTCTAGACACCCTTTTACTCTTTACCAGTGATATAAAACCTTCTAAATAGCCATTCCACCTCATCTAAGTTACTTTTCCCAAGACAATCTTATTCTCCTAGGTCTTGAACCTATAAGATAGGAGAACCATAATTGGACTATAGAACCAAACCCTAGGGTGTCTCATTTTTAGTGCTTTTGTCCATTTTTTTTTGATCTTAAATGGTCATTTTCATCTGATTCCTATCCTTCATTGTGTTGGCCTAGAATGAATACATCTAACCCATGACCAATTATTCCATATAAAATCCTATCCAAAGCCCATTTACAAAATGGGGAGGTGAAAAATATTAAAAATTAATAATACAAATAAATCACTAAGGCAAACTTCCCTATTCTCTACATATAGTCACCCAACACAGCTACAAACACACTCAAACCCTCATACTAGTCCCTAGCCACCTTAAACACTCTTAATTTTGTATTTTTGCATCCAAATTACACTATTTCACAAAGAAAATTAGGTGGGATAACTACATATGGCTTTATCCCTCTTCAAAATATTGGTATGTAGGCAATGTGCCCACACAAAGGGTGTGGATTACACATTCATTGCATTTTACACACTAACCCCCCCTTTTGCCTTAATTAGTTAAAATATTATTTTATCAAGCATGATGGAAGGTTAGGGTTTAAAAATTAAATTATCTATAGAATGAGTTTCATCATGAATCAACACTCAATATTTCATAGGTAGGCTCATATAGGAACAACATAAAAACCTAGAAAGTTTTAGGTCTCTATGACTAGTTTGGACAATAGTGGTACGAGTGGACTATAGTGCCAAACCCTAAAGTGTTTTATTTTTAGTGATTTTTTCCTTTCACTAAATGAAATAAAAATTTAGATTCATGATACTATCCTAATCCTACATAGCTAGTTTCAGCCTCTATCTTAGCCGTCTCAATCTAGTTTCAAGAAAACTTCTATTTCTCTTTATTTATTACTATTTTTGAAATGATAGATATATTATAAAAATTAGGAATATATTTATTACAATATTATTTAATGATTTATTAATTTATACCCTGAAATAAAATAGGAATAAAACTCCATTATTCCCAAAAAAATTAAATCAAGTTGACAACACTCAGTTTTCAAGTTAAATTGCCCTTGAGGGCTAGCTAAGGAATATAAATCTAAAATAGGTATGTGTTTTAGCTGAAAACCTTTGCTTGTTTTGAGGTTTTTATAAATATGTATGCACTTTTAATAGAGTTTTCAAAGGTTTTTCAATGTTATATGATAATTATAAAATCATTATAGATGAGGTAATGATCAAACTCAATCATTAAGGGCTAAACAAGATATGTCTACCAAAAAACCCTAGGGTAGAAGAATCAAGGATAAATAGGGTATTAGGTGATTATAAGTGGAATAAAAAGGAATTTTACCACACTTAAAACATTATACATGGATTTTAAAATCCATAAAACATGCCTTTTATGGAAGAAGAGCCTATCAAACCTCAAAACCCCAAACATATAGATTGGCAGTGCAATCCTACAGGCATAGTCATGAGAGAGGAGCAGAGTTAAAGTTTGAGTAACTTGAAGGTAGTTTTAGAATTTTGATAATATTTATAAAATTTATTATCATTATGGTTTTTATCTCAAAAAAATATAGGACATCCAAACCTTTAATACTTAGTACTAGGCCTTTTAGACCTAAAATCCAATCTTAAGACCTATAAGCTCCACCATGACATGAAGACACTTTCATATCCTTCTAAGAAAATTCACACCATAATAAGGTATATGGGAATGGTTAAATCCTAAATAATATTTTTTAGATAGATTAAAAATAGTGGAATGGTTCATTTGGTCCTTACAAGCTAACTTAAAGTATGGAGTCCAAGTAGCTAGTTTGACCCCTCATTTTAATGCTTATATCTTTCACCGTAAGAAGACTTGGACCAAATGTCATTACCAATATTTAGATACCCTTATAAAATTTAAATAAATTAATTGTTTATTTTTATTGAGGATATTATGTTTATGAACCATTGCTAAAACTATAAGTATGTCTAGAATGCATGCAGAATACTACAAGCAAACTTACCTATGTATGTATATTAATACACCTTTTACATAGGAACCCAAGATTCTCAAGAAATTTGAATGGTTGTATGGACTAAATATACTTGTAAATAATTTTTGGTTTGGATGACTATAATTTATGAACCATCGTTAATATGGTGGACCTCTAAAACCCTCCCTAAACCCTCTTACAAACTAGTTTTGAGAAAAGTGAAGATTATTACACCAAAACACCCATGAATCACTTGATAAACACTTGAATCATGAATTAAACTTATATATGGTCTATATCATGATACTATGTTATATGGAATTATATAGACCTATCAAAAAATATTATTTTGGGGGAAAAGTGCAAAAAGAGATGTATAAGATAGTTTAAGAAGATACTAATCACTAGATAATGAAGTTTGACACTTGTTCTACCTCTTCAATGAATTTTATGTCTAAACATTTAATATGGTGGACCTCTAAAACCCTCCCTAAACCCTCTTACAAACTAGTTTTGAGAGAAGTGAAGATTATTACACCAAAACACCCATGAATCACTTGATAAACACTTGAATCATGAATTAAACTTATATATGGTCTATAGCATGATACTATGTTATATGGAATTATATAGACCTATAAAAATATATTATTTTGGGGGAAAAGTGCAAAAAGAGATGTATAAGATAGTTTAAGAAGATACTAATCACTAGATAATGAAGTTTGACACTTGTTCTACCTCTTTAATGAATTTTATGTCTAAACATTTGATTTGCCTATTAAACCCTCCTCTAATCATCCATTCTCAAATGTGAAGGGTAAGGTGACCTAGTCACCTATCTTGGTATGGTTACAGGTGTTTCTTGCTCAAAAAGACTTATATCATGATATGTGGAATTTATTAAAGCATAAATTTCACTTGTTAATAAGTTTTGAAAGTTTCATGTAGGTTTTCATGGTCATAAAAACACAAGCCAATCAAGTAAATTTTAAAATGACATAAAAGGTTTGATGAATGAGTTCATACAGAGTAATAACACCAAATAAATTACCCTTAAGTGGCATAATTTATCCTTGAGTTCTAATTCATGCATAACTAATCCTTATTATGAGTTAACTGACCCTTAAGTGATAATCAATTCATGACTAACCTTAAAGTGATAATCAATGTGAAATATAAGGCATAAAATGCTTTAAGATAAGGTGGAGTTAGTCAAATACATACTCAACTACCTCATTTCAATGCCAAATAACTCATTCAATAATCATGTAATATCATCAAACATGGAGAGATTATTTAGAGGATTCGTGGTAACTAGTTTGTAACTAAAGTGATATGAGTTAATGATGGTTATAAATGAGTTTCCTTCTCTCCTCTATACCATTATTCTTGTTATCTCTTCATGTTATATATATTTAGGCTTTTAGGCCTTGTTTTTAGGATCCCTTTCTTGGGCACGAGGAAAATTTTCCAAGATTTAACTTTATAATCTCTTGGATTAATAAATGGACTATTATAGCTTCTCTATGACTGGATTATAGTGTGTCTATTCTTTTTCATATGTTTATAAGTGGTATGAATCTTCCTTTTGCATGTATTTTCCACACCTATATGTTGATTAATTATTTTATGTAAGTTATATGAAGTTTCAAAGGTTGGTGATCATATTTGAAGTGTAACCTAATTAGAAGTGTCTCACAGTAGACTTCTCTCCCTTCACCTCTAAATTAAAGTCACTCACCATGACCTCCATGTAAAACATTATTTCATACTAATCCCTAGAGATAATCTTTTAGTCTATTTCTAGTTCATTAGTGTTGTTAAGAGTATAAGATGGAGTGGATGAATCATTTAGGTGCATCACCATAATTAGAATAGGTTTTACCTTCAAGTTATCTTTCTAAATCTTTTCACCCACAAATAAAATTAGTTTTTTTTAAAAGGATTCAAATTATTTATATCATAGGATCTATCCTCATAATATAGAGGTTTGGTCTAAGTTATAGGTATCCCACAACCTCTATACCAATCCAGTGTTAGTCTAGGTTTGAAAGAGATGTAAGTAATCTACTTCAATAGGGTAAAACTTAGGTTGCTAATAATTATGGCATGCTTGGTGGGATAAGATTTAGATATTGGAGTATTCACATTAGTAGCTTGAATATTCATAAGGTCATCATCTCAAAGGTTTTATCAACTCTTATTCATAATTCATTGTTTTTAACATGTCTTCTAGTGGGCTATGGCAGCCTATGGATGAATGTTTTGGCATTCATCTCCTTATCAACAATCCTATGATCCATCCCTAGTCAATTATGATCCCTATCTATCTCATTATGACCCCTATCAGCCATGCATTCACCCATATCAAAATTATTATGAGCCTCATCAACCCTATTTATAAACTTATCAGTAGTATGGTATCTCATACCAACCTTATGATACTCCTCATGAACCTTGCTACCCTCAATATGAGCCATATTAGTTCCAATATCAACCACCCTTCCAAAACACACATAACTTTTATGATGAGTTGGAGGAGATGAAGAGGATGAATCAAATCATTGATAATGAAATATTATCCTTGAGACAAGAATAATCATGTAAACAATCCCAAGAGTCACTACTTCCTACTGCCCCATGCCATTATCCATGGATTACAATTCCATCTTAGTAGGAAGTTTTTCCAATCATACCCCAAGATGCAATAACTTCAATGTAATAGGCTCATAAACCCAAGTTATAACTTAGAAATAATTATAGAAATCAAGCATAAGCTCAAGTGTTGAGTCAAGGACAAGACTAAAATCATTCAATGCTCATCCCTCCCTACTTAAGAGCCAAAGTCCTTCCCCTCGTATAAATCTATTCAAGGAAAAATTTAGTAGAGAGAGGAAGTAATGGTTATCAATTTTGAGTAGTCCAATGTATAGAATGAAGTATCTATAGTAACACCTTTGAATTTGTCTCACTTTATTGAGAATTTTCTAGGGTCCACCATGCCAATCCTTGAGAAAGAGAATCTTATTTTTGTGATATGTGAAGGAAATCCAGATGTAGTGAAATAAGATGAGAGTGACTTGAGTAGGAAAGAGGAGGATATCACCATTGGGACACCCCTTAACAAGGATATATATGATTCACTAATTCAAAATGTAAAAGAGTATGAGTTTCAAGAGGTTGTTTGGATGTAATATGAGACATGAGAGAAAGAGTTTTTAATTGAGAAAGAAGAAGATGGTTTCCATGAATTCATTGGTCACATGGTATCTTCCCTCAATCTTAATAGTTCACAAAAACTTATAGTAGTGGTAGAAGACAAGTACAAGTCCTCTAATAAAGATGAGGAACAAGTTGAATTTGAGAGCATGATAAATCATCAAGTTGATGTTGAAGATAAAATAATGACCAATCAGAGATATAAAAGGATGATTTATAGCCTCATGACCAATAAAGTGATATTTTAAACTATTATATTCTTTCTTTTGCACCTCCCATTATTTAAATTGAATAATGTCCAATCACAATTGAGCTTGGTTAGAACTAATAAATAGACTTGTTTGATGTCATAAATTTAGGTTACTCTTAACTAGAAGGTGATTTATTTCAAGTTGAGAGAAGCATTTCCATCAAGCAAGAAAGAGTTATCTCTCCAAGCACACTAATCCAACAAGTTGTCCTATTAGAAGATGACTTGTTTGAGCTTTTCAATCAAGGTCATCAACTCCTCACTCCATATTCAAATGTATCTTCACTCTTGGAAGACGGAAATGAACTTAAATGGCCTCAATAAGTCATGAAACTAGATGAATCTCTCTTAGAATCTAGCCTTTCAGCCACAATATAAGAGACACTTCAAGTTATCCAAGATGACCATCAATAACTCATGACTATGAAAGAATTGATATTGTTGATGCAAAAAATATGGATATGGGATGAGTATGACTAGATATTAGACTCAAATGTAAAATACATACACTTGAAAGTGGAACTAAAAGGATGAAATGCTTCCCTAAGAGACCATGAATGTGTTAATTCTCTTAGCTATAAGGAGCTATCAAGATGTGGAAATCATACTTCATGGTGCCATAATAGTCAATCATGTTTTCCATTTGACCCTAAAGGAAATAATATGATCTCAGGTTAGTTATTTTAGTTTGTTGCCCTATTTTAATAAGTAGTTAGTATAAGCAATAGTCTACTACCTTATTTCTTTGTTGTCTTGTTAGTTTCCTTAGGTTAGGTGTGTTTCCTTTATTTTTTGTATTAAGTCTTATTATTATTTTTAGTCATAAGAGGTGTAAAAAAGTACAAAATCTTATTGGTAGTATAAGGTAGTCATAAAAACCATGTTGTTATGTTTCAAAACTACCATTATAATGAAAGTTCAATGAGTTATTTTGACTAGTAGACTAGTTAACCCCTGTGAGTTGCCAAAAAATGTTAGTAATTTGGCCTACCAAGGAAAAATTCCAACCCCTAAAACTAAAAAAAAATGATATCCTAGTTGTATTGGGTCCTAAGTGATGTACTTGATCATCACGATGTCATTGATAACATTTTTAAGGGATTATGTCTTATTCTTGTCATTATCATGTCTCATTTCAATTGGTTTCAAGTGTCATTATTATGTTTGAGAATGTTAGGAGGTTATTTGACAATGAATTCAAGTGGCCTTATGATCTAAGATGCCTTGATGGAGATGTATGAGATGTGGTAGATGATAACTCACTATGAGTTTATATGGTATTTGTGGTATATTCAAGCATGGAGATGACTATAAGCTTTCATAAGTATGATCAAGATTGTTTCTCTATATTTTTCACTAATTGATTTAAGGAAGAAACTCAAGGTAAAAGGTTGAGGGTTTAACGTTACCCAGACTTAGTGTGCACCATATCCAAGTGTTATGGGAGCTCCTCTTTGGCTATGGAGGAAACACCTGCAATAAGAAAGAGACTCAAACAAGGAAAATGTTAGAGGAGGATATGGTGGACTGTCAAGCTACGCGCTTGGTCCTGAAAGTGTAAAGCTCCCTAAGGGATGACAGTCCACTATTTAAAGAAAAGATTTTGTATAAAAATAAATGACAAAAAGACTAAAGAAATGGAAAGGTAGAATGTGTGTACCCCTTCTCTGATTGCAGTCTGAGTGTCTTTAAATGTTAAAGAAATATATCTAAAGGTTTTGTCTGGTCTATGGGCTGTTTGGATAGGTTTTCTAGTTTGCACAGTCACTGACGTCGGTGGGCCTGTCGAGGTCAGTAGGGAATACTGTCGACATCGGTTGGGTTGCCGATGTCGAAAGGGGTAGTGGGCCTTAGACAGGTTTTTGAATGTTTTTATGATGGACATAAGAGTTTCTAGGAATTTGGAGGTTTGTGTAGGGTTGCGGGAAAGTGAATAAGGTTTGAGGAAGGGTAAAGGTAGAGGATAGGTATGAAAAGAGGGTGAGAATAAAAGGAAGGCTTTTCAGCCCCTCCATGAAATAAATTAGGCCTCTCAATAGTGTTTTGAAATATCACATTGAAACTAATTAATAGTGTTTTATAAAACTTTGAAATGGAGACCAAAATACTTAGCTCTATTAGGTGAAGAACCAGAGGTGTCAGAATGCTTATTCCTATTGTGGCTGATGTTGAGGTCCTCATACAATGTTTTAATCCAGTCTATGGAATGACTTGTGCAGAGCTTTGGTAGCTAGGAGGATGATCGTTGAGTGCTTGTGCTTGAAAAATTAGAGTGTGTACATCCAATGTTGAAGAGGCAGGCAACTCAATGTTTAGAGCTTGGATTATGTAACCCATGTCGGTGATCCCATTGGTGTCAGCTGCAGTTGACTGACATCGGCCGAGTGTTGACCAATGTTAGTGGAGAGAGAATAGGTAAAAGGGCTATTTTTAGCCCTTTCCTCATTTCTCCATTTGCCAAGTGATTTTTCCATTGGAAAATGGTCAAAATAATGGCTTATGAGATGTGGAAGTTAGATAAGAAGTTAAGAGGGGGTGAGAATGGGTCATGGGTAGTTAGGATTTGGAGGACTTAGTCTTAGGCTGACTCATAGGCTAAGAAATGGTCTTAAGGTGAGGTGTCTAGGTGAGGTGTCGAGATGAGGTGTCTAGATGAAATAATTAATTTAAAATAAGTAGTCTTTTAAATTAATATGGTGTGGGTTAGGAGTGTTAACATTTAGAAGGGGACCAAGGGGGTTGACATAATATTGGTGTCTACATTTGCCCCTTTTTGTCTTTTGGTTTGTCCTAATAGACTGCAAGACAAAAATAGGTGTAGGTTGCCCCAGATATGAGATGAAGTAGGTGTAGGTTGCCCCAAGTATGGGATGAGGTATTGCCCCAGATATGGGATGAGGTATTCCCCCTCAAAGTGGGAATCAAGAGAAGGGAATCAAAAATTGGGTGCCAATTTGATAGGTAGTGGATGGGTAAGGTGATGTTGGAGTGTGAATGCTGCAATAGTTGAGATTGCGCATATACCACTTCACTTGATAGGTAGGTCAAATTATCGCAGGCAAGGTCGAGGACTAAAATCAAAGTAACTAGTCCCTAGCTTATTAGTGGTAGCTGATTGGGTTAAATGATCAAAGCTATAGCTCCAATGGTTAAGGAAGACTAAAATTGAAGTAACCAGTCCCCAGCTTATTAGTGGTAGTTGATTGGGTTAGATCATTCAAAGTTGTAGCTCTAATGGTCATCATGTTCCAAGTATCTGGGCTTGGAAGTGCTCCTGGAAAACATGAAAATGTCACAGATATTAGGGATCAACTTGGTCGTGATCCAACAATAGGTGTGAGGGGCACATTCAATTTTTCTAACTATTCGTGAGGTAGCATATGCAATGAAAACAACCAAGGCAAAGTTGTCTCAAAAGTGGTTGTGGTTTGAGGAGATAGTCGTGATCTCCAAGGTCATTTGTCGAGTCAGGCTGAGATATAAGTGATCTTGAGTGTTATTTGTTGTGCTTAGGGAGATGTATGTGATCTCTAATGTGTTCCATGAGAAGTCTAAGGTGAGTTCTATAGTGTCAGGGTTGGTTCTTTGGTCATGATTCTGGGTAGTTTTGAGAGAAGACCTTTGTTTCTAGGTTAGATAGTTGGTCCATTATGTAAATAGATGAGCGAATGGTAGAGCTAACCTCAGAAAACCCCATGTCAACTGAGTGCTACCTACATAGCCCCTATTTTAAGGGCCTCAGGCTAATGTAATTCTCCCAAAAAGGGAAAGCGGAGGGTAGGTTATGGATTGGGTTTGACTAGGTTAGGTCATGGTTAAATGTTAGATGGTTAAAAAAGACTAAAAATGAGGTAGTTTAGGATAGGCGGTGAGCCTAGGGTTTGGATAAGTGGTTCATTAGGTAGATGGATGATGAATGGCTAAGCTAACCTCAGAAGACCTCTTGTCAACTGAGTGCTGCCTACATAACCCCTATTTTAAGGGCCTCAGGCCAATGTAGTTCTCCCAAAAAGGGAAAGTAGAGGGTAGGTTATGGACTAGGTTAGGTCATGGTTAAAGGTTAGATTGTTAAAAATGAAGTAGTTTAGAATAGGCAATGAGCCTAGGGTTCAGGGTAGGTAGTGAGCCTTGGGTTTAGATAGTGGGTCCATTAGGTAGATGAATGAATGAATGGCTGAGCTAACCTCAGAAGACCCCATGTCAACTGAGTGCTGCCTACATTAAGGGCCTCAGGCCAATGTAGTTCTCCCAAAAAGGGGAAAAAGAGTTAAAGAGGTTGTTGGTTGGTTTGGTTATGTTAATGTTTTTATCATTTCCCATATGTTTTATCGTACATTGCTTGAAATAATGAGTGTATGATGATGTTATAGCCTTTTCCATATTGTGTGATGGTGTATGCTGTAACATAGGTTATGTGGTTTTTCATCCTTAACAACTTTCCATTTTGGTGATGGTGTATGCTAAAAATGAAATGAGTTTATTTATGCTTCAGCAGGTTTCCATATTGGTGATGGTGTATGATTGACATAAATTGTGCTTGGTTGATAGTTTCCATGTGTATTGTTTTCCATAGAAACTAATGTGAATGGGCTATGATAATTTATATAACACAAATTGGTATTTGCATTAAATAAATCATGATGTTATGCTAGTGGTTAGAAAATGTTTTGGTTGTATTTCATCATAAACATGTGATGTTATTTATGATAAAATTGAGTTGAATATGATGACAATATGCGAGCATATAATTTTAAGACACTGCGTCCTACAAGATAAACTAGCATGTGACGAAGGTGTGTAAGAAGTGAAAGGTGCATTGCTCTTTCATTGACAAAGACCATAATGATAACATAGATAGGGTTTGTGCAAACAAAATCCCCATTCATGCATTACATCTTTGACCATTGGTTTTTGTTAGAGAAGTACCCTAATCACTTGACGTAAAGTGAGCTCAAAATCCCTTAGGTATTTTGGGGTTATAGGTGTGATTATGTGATATGGGAGGATAGTGTAACCATTTTTAGCAAGGATGACTTTGCCCCTTTTATAGGTGACCCTGAGAATGACTATGGGCAAGTCCATGACTTAATAGTTTGTTAGTCTTTTTTTTGGTAGACTGATCAATGCAGGAAGTCTACTTGGGGATGTTGTTTTGTTTTATGGTCATGTGAAGCTGATCAATGCAAGAAGCTTCTAATATGGTGCTATTTTTGTAGAAAAAATTGGGCATAGCCATCCTTTAATGGAGTGGTCTATATTTTTCTTTGTATGTTTTTATGTCTTTGACTAGCTGTCCTTCAAGGGAATAGTCTATTAACTACAATAATAATGTAGTTGTCCTTCGAGGGAGCAGTCTACATTTATAGTTTTTACCTTTGAATATTCTATTAGGAATGCCAATTTTATGGTTTTTTTTTTTGGTTGACTGAACTTTTAGTCATGGACTAGACTATAGAGGTTTAGGGGTTCCCCTTTTATTAGCACAAAGCATTAATGCTTCAAAAAGGGTTAACTAGTTGTTGTAGGAAAAAAGGGTTGAAAGGAATAGGAATGAGGATGACAGGGGTTACTCAAGGGACAAGATCAAATTAATCATCAAGTGAATGATTACTTGGTTAACATTAGAATGGTCACAGATGCAAGGCATTAAGGGGCTCAGGCTCTGGCCAGCCTTTGAGAGAGGACAGATGATAAGTGCCTGATCCATACTTGTGTGTTATTATATAAGGTCTGAGCCAATTAGGAGTGAACTTGCCTCATTTGCTTCTTTCCATATTGGTCACGTGTTAGTTTTCTTTAAGGATGAGATCTCTAATTTTGAAAGATCGCTCTTTTAGATTTTTGTTGTAGGCATGCTTGATGCGATCTTGGTAGATATGAAGATGATTAAGAGTGGCAAGACGACGTTCATCGAGTAACTCAAGTTGTGTTAATCAATCTTGATGAAAGTCATCATTAGAGAGTATGTCATGCAAGGATATCAATAAGTTGGTCAACGCTTGGCAAAGGAAAGTCATCCTTTGGGCAAGCTAGGTTGAGGTCACGATAGTCAATACAAATTCAAATTCCCCCTGTTGCTTTTGTGATAGGGATAATGTTTGACACCCATTATGGATAATCAATGGGTTGGATAAATGAGATGGAGAGAAGATGTTGAAGCTCCTCTTTGACAAGGAGTGCCATGTGAGGATGCATCTTGTGAAGCTTTTGCCTGACAGGCTTAATTTGAGAGGGTGGGATCCTGATCTTCTAGACTGTAGTCTAGAATCTCAGAATCATTGAAGGTGATGGAGGCAATAGTGGGTAATGATTTGACTAAGGCAGCCAATAGTTAGGGGTCTTTAGGTTGGACCTCCACTACCTGCAAAGCTTTGATCAAGGCTTATAGTCCACCTGCATGCTTTGATCAAGGATTTTGGTGGAGGCATTGGACAGTGTTGATGCTAGAAGATTCATCATCTATCATGTCTAGATAAACAAGAGGAAGAGACCTTAATGCCCCACCTAGTTGATAGGTCAGGGGTTCTAAGTGAACGAAATTTATGAAAAAAAACTAGGAGGAATGGAGACCACTGACTCCATAGGTGAGGATGGAGGAATAGGTGAGTTTAAAGGAGAATGCTCTATGACAGTTTCATGGTGAGGGATCTTAGAGGTTTTTTTAGGTTCTTCGAAACCCATGCCATGTCTTTTCTTGGCATTTTTGATTGCCTCATCGTTTGGAGGCTCAATGGGCTGGTGGGAACCTTGTTCATAATGGCCAAAGCCAAAACCCTTCCACACACACCTATAAAGATAGGTGTGATCAAAGCTAGGGTTGTTGAGGAAGGAGAAATTGGAAGTAAATAGTTGGGGTGATGAGAGAGGATTTCCAACAGTAGGATCCCAATCTAGTCCTCCATAGATGAGATTAGTTTGGAGATTGGGAGGACCATATGGGATGACCATTCTGATGCGATGGTCATAGTTGGGGTGGTGACGAAGTTGTCCATATTCTTATGGAGTTTGGAACATGTTAAGGGTAAGAAAATGATACTCCCTAAGTGAAAGGCATTATAAGGTATCTTCCATAGGATCTTTCATGGTCACTTGAGGAGTAGGCGTAGGTATGATCAGTGTTTTTGAGCTTGTTGAGGCTTTCACGGGTGGAAAGATCTGATCAATGGGTTGGATAAAGGAGATGGAGAGAAGATGTTGAAGCTCTTCTTTGACAAGGAATTCCACACGAGGTTGCATCTTGTGAAGCTTTTGCCTGATAGGCTTAGTTTGAGAGGGCAGGATCCTGATCTTCTAGATTGTAGTCTAGAATCTCAGAATCACTAAAGGTGATGGAGGCAACAGTGGGTAACAATTTGACTAAGGCAGCCAATGGTTAGGGGTCTTCAAGTTGGACCTCCACTACCTATAAAGCTTTGATCAAGGCTTGGCGATGTTGCAGAGAGCTTTGTATTAGGTCATATAAAGACATCTTCACAGGGGTTTCGTGAAGTTGTTTCACCATGGAGGCGTGAATTACCTCTGAAGATGTTGGTTGAGATGTGCCCAAGATAGAAATCTTGGATTTTGGTGGTTGGGAAGGCTTGATGAATGGATATGTCCAAGGGGTAGAAACCTGCTCTTTTCCTTTATCCTTTAGGGTTTGGGACATGGTGGCCACATTAATGGTGTTGATTTCAAATAAAGGGGGAGAAGGTGGTAGAGGGACCATAATCTCATGTTGGGATCCTGATTCAAGTTAGGAGGTTTGAGAGGCATGGGATGGTGTCGGTAGTTTGTCAAAAAGATGGTCAAGAGAATTGTGAATGAGAAGGGTGTCATTTTTTAGGTGTTGGCAAATGACAAATTTAAGAGTGCAACAACACTCAGTATCATGCCCAAGTGTGTGATGATATGCATAGATTTGGGTGTCATCGAACCAAGATGGTTTTGATCTAAGAGGTTGGTATGGCTTAATGGGTGGGAAAACGATGCTAGACGATTGCAACAATCAGCATAGCAGCAAAGTATAGGAAACCACTAATGGGTCTGTGCTTGTTGTTGTAGTAGGGGTTGACAACTTCTATTTAGGAGTTGTAGGGGGAGTTTTTCATACCACCTTTTTGGTTGGTGGTGTGGCCACATGTGTAGATGACACTTTTTTGATGAGAGGTGTCAAATTTCTTAGAGGAAATATGTTTTTGATGGGTAGAGGGAGTAATGGAGGTAGTTTGCCTTTGTGAGGTGTTGAAAGGGAGAGCACTCCTGTTAAAGTGGAAGGATGTGGACCCAAGATAAAAGGCAATGGTGAAAGTGGGGGAGGAGTAAACCGACGTGGTTTAGCAACCTCCTTTAGTATGGTGCAAGGACCATTATTATGTGGGGCAAGGTTTAAATCTACCTTCACTTGTGGGTGAGTGAGGTTTGATAAAGGGAAAACACTGAGAGATTTAATCTATTTTAGCATGGTGGATGCCTGTGAGGGTTTGGGTTTAGACATGGAAGGTTGAGCTTCTGAAGATTTAGAAGTGAAAACCCACTCCTCATCAGAGAATTTGGGGTAAATTGTCATGGAAGGGTTGGTAGTATAAAGTGAAGCGAAATGTGTAAGATAAGGAACCTTAAGTCACTCCCATAGCACCTCATGTTCTAGGTTCCTATAATGAATAAATCCTAAGTTTTTTTCCAATCGAGAGAAGGGTTTAGATGACATCACGTGAGGTCTTACAATCAGTATTTTGGAGGATTTGGGTGGTTTTGAGAGCAAATACATGTGGGACGTAGTGATCTCAAGCCAAAGGTGAGAAAGAACCATCACCAGATCTTCCTTAATCGAAGTGGGTGAGGTAGTGAGTTCTTCTCTTGGCGGAGAAGGGATTGGAGAATTTGGCTCTTCAAGCGGATAGAGCATAGGTATGATCATGCCTTCCATGTGTGGTTTAGGAGCATGGAAAGTATGATCCTCTATTGGTGATAAGAAGGATGAGGGTGAGGCCACCAGCATTGGTGCCATCAAAGCATCCTCCAATATGGGAGAGGTCAAAGTAGACTCTCCTACGTGTGAAAGAGGAGTGGATGGAGGACTATCCTCCATCGATGGAGGAAAAATAGGAGAGGAAGGCTCCTCTAGAGGGATGATGGCCCCTTTTACATGAGGGCATGGGGTATGAATGGTAACTTATTCCAATGGCAGAAGAAGATGGAAGGTGGGGCCAAGAGGAACTGGTAATGTAAGATCCTCATGAGGTAGAAGAATGGGTAGAGGAGGTGCTTGATGTTGTGGGGGTGATACAAGTGAAACGGGTTCATCCACATGAGGAAGAGGGTGAGGCAAAGGGAGCTCTTCATTACGTGGGGGTGGTATGGGTAAAATAGGCTCTTCTACCCATGGTAGAGAAATGGGTTAACTAACCTCTTCAGATTGTGGGAGAGGTTAGATAGGAATGAAAGGAAAGACCGTGTTGACCGTAAGTATGTTGCATTCTTGAGGGTCATCGGCCATGGTCTGAACATTGTTCTGACTTGAGGGATGGTTAGGAAATAGTTGTCTAAAGATATCCATTTTTTGGTTGGCCGACACATTGGGATTATCCAAAACAAGGTCCCCTTTGTCTAACATGTCTTGAACAATGTTTTTGAGGGTTTTGCAATTATATGTGTCATGACCCTTGACATGATGATACTTACAAAATTCATTTTCCCTATACCATGCAGGGATGGCTCATGAGGGGTCAAATTGGATAGGTCAGATTTGAGGGAGTTTGACTCCCTGCTTCACTAATTTATCTAATACAAAAGCATATGATTCTCCTATTGGAGTGTATCGTCACTGTTCATGCCATTATTGGAATTGTCTTGTGATGTTTTGTGATTTGGAAGGCTTAGATTGGTTGGTTGTGGTAGAAGATGATGACCTAAGGACCACAGTGTTTGCTGATCCCTTGGACTTAGAAGAAGGTTTGAAAGAAGGGTCATTGGATTTTGTGTTGGTATTTTTGCTACGCAATTTGACCCTATCTTCTTTGATTGCATAGAGTTCAAGCTTTTGGGCCATAGTGAAAGCTTCATCGAATGTATGGAAAGTTTGAACCCATAGAGTGGATGAGATGTGCTTGGCACATGCTCTTGAAAAGAGCTCAATGAGCTCATGTTGAGGTAGTGAGAAGGAGAGTTGGTTGATCAAACCTCTCCAACAGACAACAAAGTTAGCTATTGACTCATCCTCAAATTGTCTAATGGAATAAAGGTCTGTGATGGAGACCTTCTTGGTTATATTGATTGAGAAATGGTTGAGAAATACCTGAGTGAGTTGAGTGAAGGTGAAGAGAGAATGACTGGTAATGAAGCTATACCACTTAAGGGCGGTGCTAGAAAGTGACATAGGGAATGTGTGAAGTAATAACGCATCATAAAACTCTAGTTAGAGTTCTAGTCGCTCTATAGAGAGTCCTTTTTCCCTATATAAATAGAGGGGGGGCTGGTATTGTTTGATTCTTCCCAGTAAAGTAAAATGCAGAGTGCTTGAATTAGGGGGACCACCCTTTAAGTCCAAGTATTCCTCAATGACCGATAGCGTACAAGTACTATGAGGTAGCAAGTGTGGCTAAATGCTCGTAAATGTTGTTGTGGGTCCTCTTTACTCTTAAAGTGAGTAAATTTTGGGAGTTCCCACTAGCTAGGGTATGGTCGAATAAGAACTGAAGGGTGGATAGGTTCGTTACATATTTATTCATATGAAAGAACACTCCTCAAACCTAAAATAAATGTCTCAAGGTTAGACATCTTATCCATCAACATCTTAATTAGATTGGTAGATGGATTGGCATGAGGGGCACCCCCTAAGTTATAGGGTACTTGGAAAGCATTGGACATACTTGGTTGCATTTGTGTAGGTGCAACATATTGATAGTTCATCATAGGGGCTAATGTCGAGGCCAAGGGAGCATGTGCCGTGAAGTTAGAGGGCACAACTTGACTAGATGCCACTAAGGGTGGTTGAATGGCACTGAGACTAGTTAAAGGATGAGCAACCACTCTCATGTTTATGGGCACAAGAGTGGATGGGATAGAGACAATCAAGTTTTGGAAAGGTGTCAAACTTGGTTGAATTGTTTGTGGTTGAGGGGGTACAAAAACCCTAATGGAGGTAGGGCCAAAAAGAATGGAAAGAGAGGCCAAATCTTGAATATTGACCATGGCTAGGTTACTGGTCAGGGAAATGGCTTGATTGACCATAAGTTGGGTAGCGGATGCTGTTGATATCATTGTCACTTTAACCAAATAAGTTGGCATCCCATAAATAAGGTTACCTAAAGGATCTCGTGTTTGGCTTCTAGCGAGATAATGTTGGAGAGCCTTGACATTGTGATCAAGGAATCTCTCAAAATCTTGATCCCCTTTGGGAACAATAGGAGGTTGATCGGGGGTAGGTTGGATAGGAGTATGCTCATCATCTGAAGTATACTTTATTAGATGACTTGGCATGAAAGGTGAAGGTGGGAGTGGCTGTTGACTTGTGTGGTCAACAAAGAATTTGGCTTGACTGTGTGTCAAGACCATGTAAGGTGAAATGGGTTCAGGTTCCAAAAAATTTGTGTTTTAGTTTCAGAAAACTAGAGTTTGTGTTAAATAGCAAGAAATTTGGGTTTTATGCTTGCTTTCTGGAAAATAATTTATTTATTTTTTTGACAGTGACCGATGTCAGTTGTTTAACTGATATCGATTATAAAATATTACCAACATCAATCAGTTAACTGATGTTGGTGATGTCAGTGAAGGAATCGATGTCAGTTTTTGTGTAATTCTAGAAACATAGAAGATTGATTGTTGGTGAAGGTTTGGTTGTTGATGTCGGTGGAGAAATTGATGTCAGTTTCTATGTAATTCCAAAAACATAGAAAATTGAAAGAAGAAGATATTCTGAGTTGTTTTAGACTTTAGAATGGTATGACCTTACCAGATCAAACACTCAGATAAAAATAGCAAAATAGATGATTAGGCAAGCAACCTCTAAAATGTTAGATTCCTAGGAATAAGTTTTAAAGTCGTGGTGGCTTATGCCTTAAGAGAATGTGTTGGGAGTTGGGCTTGTATAACAGGTCCTAGAGAAGAAGTATATGGCTGGTTTCAAGTTATGTAATGGTGCTCAAAAATATCTATGTTAGGTTTAGTACGTGGCCTAGTGCTGGGGCTTGCTCCCTTCACTTCATGAACCCAGAGCCAAGTTGGGCTGCTTAGCCAAAATATACCTTGCCTATAGTTTATACTCTGCCAGAGAACAAAGTGAGTCCTCCTCTTGGTGGTGAAATCCAAGTAGGATCACCAAGTGGGGTAAGGTATCTGCTAGGTGATGAAATCCTAGACGAGCCTTGTCTTAAGTAAGTTTATGTGTTTGATTTGAAATGACTGTGGTTTGGTTTTCTAACATTTTTGCACTTTGATTCATTCATAATGCTTTAATTACTAAGTGGGCTAAGTATGCATCCAAGCAAGAATGAAATGCAGTAGTTTTTAACCCAAATTGAAATATGTTATTCAAATGCAAACAATGGAGAAGAGGTTAAGAGTATTTTTTTCACTACTCTATGATGCATGCAAGAGGTAACAAGAAGAAAAAGAGATGTTCTTTTTAACTTCTGCTAATGATTTATTTTCGAAACAAAAAGATAGAAGAGAGGATGCAAGAAGAGAATACTTTTCTAATGCATCTATATGAAAGTTTGATTTTCTAAAAGAAGAAGAATGAACCCAAAGAAAACTCCAAGTGTCCCACCGGGCGTGCCAGAATGTTTCTCTATATTTTTGCTAATTGAATTAAGGAAGAAACTAAAGGTAAAATGTTGAGGGTTTGATGTTACCCAGATTAGTGTGCACCGTATCCAAGCTTTGTGGGAGCTCCTCTTTGGTTATGGAGGAAACACCTGCAATGAGAAAGAGACTCAAACAAGGAAAATGTTAGAGGAGGATATGGTGGACTACCGAGCTACGCGCTCGGTCCCGAAAGCATAAAGCTCCCTAAGGGATGACAGTCCACTATTTAAAGAAAAGAGTTTGTATAAAAATAAATGACAAAAAGACTAAAGAAATGGAAAGGTAGAATGTGTGTACCTATTCCTTGATTGCAGTTTGAGTGTCTTTGAATGTTAAACAAAGTTGTCCAAAGGTTTTGTCTAGTCTATGGTCTATTTGGATAGGTTTTCTAGTTTGCACAGTCGTCGATGTTGGTGGGCCTGCTGAGGTCGGTAGGGAATGCTACCAACGTCGATTGGGTTGTCGATGTCGAAAGGGGTAGCGGGCCTTGAACAGGTTTTAGAATGTTTCTATGATGGATAGAAGAGTTTTTGGGAATTTAGAGGTTTGTGTAGGGTTGTGAGAAAGTGAATAAGGTTTGAGGAAGGGTGAAGGTAGAGGATAGGTATGAAAAGAGGGTGAGTATAAAGGGAAGGATTTTCAGCCCCTCGATGGAAGAAATTAGGCCTCTTAACAGTGTTTAGAAATATCAAATTGAAACTAATTAACAATGTTTTCTAAAACTTTAAAATGGAGACCAGAATACTTAGCTCTATTAAGTGAAGAACCAGAGGTGTCAAAATGCTTATTCTTATTGTTGTTGATGTTGAGGTCCTCATACAATGTTTTAATTCAGTCTATGCAATGAGTTATGCAGATATTCGATAGCCAGGAGGATGATCATCGAGTGCTTGCACTTGAAAAATTAGAGTGTGGACGTCCAATGTCAAAGAGGTGGGTAGCTCAATGTTTAGAGCTTGACTTATGTAATTGACATCGACAATCCTGTCAGCATCAGATGTGGTTGACTGACATCAGTTGAGTGTTGACTGATGTTGGTGGAGAGAGAATAGGTAAAAGGGCTATTTTTAGCCCTTTCCCCATTTCTCCATCTGCCAAGTGCTTTTTCCATTGGAGAATAGTCAAAATAATGGCTTATGAGGCATGGAAGTTAGTTAAGGAGTTAAGAGGGGGTGAGAATGGGTCATGGGTAGTTAGGATTTGGAGGAATTAGTCTTAGGCTGACTCATAGGCTAAAAAATGGACTTAGGGTGATGTGTCAAGGTGAGGTGTCGAGGTGAGGTGTCTAGATGAAATAATTAATTTAAAATAAGTAGTCTTTTAAATTAATAAGGTGTGGGTTAGGAGTGCTAACATTTATAAGGGGACCAAGGGGGGTTGACACGATATTGGTGTCTACAAAGATACATGGAATCCTATTTAGGAACCAAAAAAGGATATAAAGTACTTTTCATGGTATTCATTAACAAATATTATTTTTAATATATATATGCAGTTGTCTAAGAGAAGATTTTGGTATTAAAATGATATTTTTGAATTCATAAGGACACTAAAGCATTCATAATGCATTTAATCACCTTCATGATCATGACTTTGCTTTAATAAAATGTTTTATGCTATGAAAATATCTCCTCATGCAAGTTCAAAGTGTAGTTTCACTCTCCAAAGAGATCCCATGTGTCAAATATTCCCCAATTTTGATCTCAAAATACTTATTTCTTTTTTTAATAAAACAAAAGACTCATACTCTTCCATGTTTTTCCCTAAATTTTTAGTTCAAATCTTGAAGTGTGGAGAAAATGTAAGAGAAAGGTTATTATCATTTGTTTCATATATGAAGTATAGATTTGTATAGATTTTTACATATAAAAGAGGTCAAGATTTTAAATATGGAGTCATTATAGGGGCCCTAAAAATATTCATGGAAAAAGGATCTTAAATAGGCTCAAAATCAGTCCACAAGCATCATTGAGCTCATTTGAACCTCAAGAGAGCCCTTCAGGTTTCCAGATGGTATGGCCATGAGAGAGAATATCAAGATATAAAATTTTGTGTAGAGGAAGGGGTATAAGAGATAATACATATTTTGGCATTGGTTATCAATTTATATCTCTCTCCTTTATGAAAATAATCTACAAGTTAAGGTACTCATAATGGCTCCTTCATTTAGGTAGGAAACTAGTTTTCTAAGTTTTCTCCTTTCCTGAGCATGGTGATAGAAGAATGGAAGTTTATGGAGATTTTAAAGAGTATGGACCACCTTTCCATGAAATTATTTAAATTCATAAAAAATTTGTGAGGATATTGAGATCATATTGAACATGTTGAAGCAATGAGAGGTCTAAGGTGGTAGTTCAATGTATATTTTTCTAATGAGAACTTGTTTCCTTCAAGTACAAGCCTATATAAATTGTAGAAAAGTTTGAGAGTGATCATAAATATGAAACGTATTTATTATAATTATCCATAAATTAATATTATTTTTATTTCCTTTTACCATCATAAAAATATTTCAAATGGGTTAAATACTCCATCCTTGATGCACAATGTCTTAAGCAGAGGCAATGTCCATACCCATCTCTATAGTATAATGAAGGTAAGTTGAGGTGGCATGATTGTATTAAGATATTTGAACTCTTGAAAGAGTGGCTACTATGTTTTAATTTATTTGAAAATTAATGAGGTGTTAAATTCAATGAAACAACTTGATGTAAGGCTCATTGTGAGATCTTCATCTATAGCCACCTACATCCAAGCATACTAATATGAGTTTCAATAGGTTTAGAGGTTATAATGAACAAATGTATATTGAATAAACTAAATCCAAGATGGGTTGATTGAATTGAATCATTTTTAATCATTATTTATCAACTCAATTTAAGTCAAGATGACTAAGAAAGCTCATTAGGCCAAGGACTATGGACTATCTTAGACCATACAAGATAAGGACCAGAGGATTGTCATATGAGGAATTCCATTGAGATTGTAAATAAGGTGGTTTAAGAGGTTGTGAAGAGGATTAATTGGAAGGATTTATGGATAACTCCAAGATGACACTAAAGTATATCAATAATCTTCTCCATAGGATGACTAGTCTTATTCCAAGTTTCCTAATCAACACCTATAATATTCAAGGCCTCACCACAAGATGTAAAATGTATTTAATACACCATAGTGGTCATCTCAATGAAAGTTGATTGAAAATAGGGAAAGGAATAGTCAAAAATATCAATAATACCAACATGATCTAAGTGAATCTAATCATGAGGGGAAAGTTGAGAAGGCAAATCAACTTTGATTCTCCTTATTAGAAATTTTTAAGGTGGTTTTGTAAAAGTTAAGGTAACTTGTGTTCCTTGTTTCGTATCCATTATACAAATATTATGGAAAGATTCATGATCCTTAAATTAAAATTGATCAAAATGGAGTAAAATACGTCAAATTCCCATTATTCATCATGAAAATCAACTTTGCAACACTACCAACAGTCCACATAGTGGCGTCAAAAGACCATCTACATCCATACCACCTTGGCTTCGATAGTGGTATGAACTAAAGGTTAAAATTAAGGTAATTTATAGTTGAGGAGTCTAGGGAATATAAATATACAAAATTAAAAAAATATGATATATACTTACTCATTCAAGTCTCCACTTCACATATTCAAACATTATGATAGTGACATGGTACTTAGTACATACAAAAAAGTCCGAGAAACCCTTATTAATTGAGTTTTCAATGTTGAAGATCAAGGTTTTGATATTAGGTGAGAATTAATGATGGAAAGGTTTCAAGGTGAATGGTGAAAGATAAAATCTGAATAATTTTTAAACTCACCTCATGTTCTAATCAACCTAGTATCTCGTATAAGGCTTAAATGCACACCTACAACTAAGTCATGGGATAAGAGAGACATACAAGGTTCTCAAGGTAAAACGTTGATTCACTTAGGTATGTAAGGTTCATTGATGAATAAAATCACTTACATGAGGGAGTGAGTGGTGAGGAAGGTCTAAGTGGACCTACTAAAATTACTAACCATACTCATCTCCCCTATTTAAAGTTGAGGAACTCAGTAAAGTCACTCTTTAAACACAATCAATTTTATTGATAGTTTTCAGAGAATTGATCATTTTGAGGCATATATAGGTGTAATTTTTCCTTAAAATGTACAATTAATCATTTTAACTATAAAAATCTATCCATTCTATGCTTATGGTCATTATAATAGTTGAAACACTCACTATTTTTTCTTAGATAGACCTCAATCTATTGACAGTCCTTAAAGAAATTATGTTGGTTATGTGGATGTTTTAAGGTAGGTTGAAAAAGAGACATTAATATTCATTAAGGAATTTTGAGATAGGAAATGATGATTATAGTGACTTAATATGATCTATATTGTTGAAAACACTTAGTTTTCAAGTTAAAGTGTTATTGAGGGCTAGCTAAGGAAGATAAATAGAAAATAGGTCTGTGTACCAGCTAAAAACCTTCGCTTGTTTTGAGCTTTGTATAAAGATGTATGAACTTTGGAGAGAGGTTTAAAAGTTATTTAAATTTTATATAATAATTATAAACTAAATATGTATGAGGTAATGATCAAACTAAATCATTAAGGGCCATACAAAATATGACTGCCAAGAAACCCTAAGGTAGAGGAATCAAGGATAAATAGGGTATTAGATGATTATAATTTGAATATAAATAAATGATAAAAATCATGTAAAATTATAAATAGATTTAAAACTCCATTAAAATTTTATTTTAAGGAATAATATCCTCTCAGACCTCAAAACCCTAAACACACAAATTGGTAGTGCAATCTTATAGGCATTGCCATGAGAGAGGAGTAGAGTTAAGATTCTGAGTCAATTGAAGGTAGTTTTATAAGGTTTATAATAGGTAAAAAATTGATTATCATGATATTTTTTCTTCCCAAACACATACAAGATATCAAAACCTTTAATACTTAGTATTATGCCTTTAAGCCTAAAAGCCAGTCTTAAGACCTATAAGTTCCACCATCACATGAAGACATTTGCATATCCTTATAATAAAAATGACAACATGAGAATGTGTAATGGGATAGTTTAGGTAATAAATAATATTTTTTAGGTAGAGGATAAATAGGGTAAGGGTTAATTTGGTCCTTGGAATCCAACTTAATGTATGTAGTCCAAGTAACCCGTTTGACCCTTCATTTCAATGCTTATATATTTTGCCATATGGTGACTTGGAAGAAATTAAATTATAGAGATTTGGGGATGAATATTAAATTTAAATACATTAATTATTGATTTTTATTTAATATATAGGGTTTATGAACCATTATTAAGACTATAAGTAGTTCATAAATTCATGCAAAACACTACAAGCAAACTTCCCTATGTATGTAACTTGATACACATTTTGCATGGGAACAAAGATTATTAAAAAATTTAAAGGGGTATATTTAATAAATACATATGGAAATAAATTATATTTTTGAGGTTTTTACTTTAGGAATCATTGTTAATATGGTGGACCTCCAAAACCCTTCTTAAACCCTCCTATAGACCAGTTTTGAGAAAAGTGAAGATTTTTACACCCAAAAACCAATGAATCACCTAATAAAAACTTGAATAATTAATTAAAATTAGAGAGAGTTATGAAAATAATACATTTTTGTATGTAACTATACAGACCTATCATAAAATAGTGTTTTTGGGGAAATAGTGTAAAAAGAGAGGTACTAAATAGTTTATGAAGACACCAATCATTGGATAATGAAGTTTGACACTTTTTATAGCTATTAAATGGATTATATGTCCAAAAAATTGATTTTAAATGCCTTTGTAACCGTCTTTTAATTATCTAGTCTATATATGTCAAGGACAAAGTGACCTAGTCACCTATTTTGGTAGGGTTGCAGGTGTTTTTTGCTCAAAATGATTTATATCATGGTATGTGGAATTGATTCAAGCCTAAATATAAATTTTTCATAGGTTTTTAATGTTTCATTCAAGATTTCATGGTCATCAAAACACAATCAGTTAGGCTACTAGGCATAATTGGCCTAGTAGACCTACTTGGTCAATCAAGTTAAACTGACATAGAAGGGTTAATGAATGAGTTCAAGTAGAGTAATAATGCCACATAACTAATCCTTAAGTATAATAACCGATCTATATCATGAGCTAAATGACCCTTAAATGATAATAAATGCATGACTAACTTTCAAGTGGCAATCAATGTACAAAATAAGGTGAAACATTCTTCAAGATAAGGTGGAGTTAGTAAACTATATACTCAACTACCTATATTCAATTCAAAACAAATCATTCAAGAATCATGCATGATCATCTAACATGGAGAGATTATTTGGAGGACTAGTGGTAACTATTTTGTAACTAAAGTGATGTCTGAGTAATGATGGTCATAGATGAGTTTCCTTCTCTCCTCTATGCCATTTTTCTTGTTCTCTCCTCATATTCTATATATTTAGGATTTTAGGCCTTATTTTTAGGATCCCTCTCTTGGGTATGAGGAAACTCTACCAATATTTAAATTTGTAACCTCTTGGATTAATAAAATGATTATTACAACCTCTATATGATTATATTATATTATTTATATGCTTGTTTATATGTGTATAAATGGTATGCATCTTCCCTTGACATGTCATTGCCAAATCTATATGTTGATGAATTGTATTATGTAGGTTGTATGAAGTGTAAAAGGTTTTTGATCAGATTTGAAGTGTAACCTTGTTGGAAGGGTCTCAAAACATACCTTTCTCCCTTCAAATCCAAGTTAAATTCACTCACCATGACCTCCATGTAAAACATTGTTACATAAAAAGCCTTAGATATAGTATTTTATTCCATTTCTAGTTCATTAGTGTTGTTAGGAGTACAATATTTAGTGGATGAATCATTTAGGTGCATCACCATCATTACCTTAGGTTTTACCTTTAAGTTATCTTTTTAACTCTTTTTACCTACAAAGAAAATTAATTTTTTAGGAGAAGGATCCAAAGTATTTATATCAGAAAATCTAGCCTTATAATCTAAAGGTTTGGTATAAGTTACAAGTATCCCACAACCTATAGACCAATCCATTTTTAGTCCAATTTTGAAGGAGATATTAGCAATATACTTCAATAGGGTGTAACTTGGGTTACTAACACCTATGAGAGAAATAACTTCATTGTTTCGACTAGATTTCCAAATTAAGGAAAGTTGTACATTTGGAAAAAGATATTATTATCCAAATAATTGAAAATATTTAATTCATAGACCATCTCTCTCTTGGGTTTTTAGTGATCTACCCTATATTCACACTATATCTCTACTTTAATCCCAAAATGGCAATGGTTGTAGTCATATACATTATAGGTCAGCTCATTGGATACCCAATTCTTAGTGTGTAGTACCACCTCAGTGTATTATATCTCTTAAATCATCAAAGGTTTTGGTGGGGACATAAAAAATTTCTTATTTATTTTGCATGTCATGTATCTATCTATGTATATCATGCACACTCCTAGTTCTTCTGGTGCTTCTTCTTTGATGAGTACCATCTCCCCACCAACACTTAAATATTTTTCCTCTAGAATTGTAGGTAATGTTTCACTTCATTAAGACTTTTTATTTGGTTTCATCAAACTTTATGGATCCTTAATTTTGAGTCACAACCATCTAATGTTACCAGAATAATACATGTTTTATTGAGTAATTACTTTGATTATCCTACTTTAATGCCCATCAATGGTAAATGTCAACCTCAATGACCTACAAATCTAGAAATTCCACCCATCTTTACAATTATCCTATCCCTATCTATTCTTCTTAGATAATACACATTTCATGATCTAAAAATAATTATAATTTATCACTCTACACTCTAGATGTTTGGAAATTAATCTATAATAGCTGAAGTTTGCTCCATTAGCTTGATATGTTCACAATTATAGTAATAGTAAAAAAATTAAATGACCTTTGTTTATCCTTTTATAGGCTCGATGGGGTAACTTTAACTTACTACCATGCCTCTTCAAGCATCACTTCATGAAATAAATGTGAATAATGGCATTTCCATGATGCAATTTTAACACACTTACCATTACCACTATTCTCCTTGTATTAATTGCATGTCACTTCTCAAAATTTTCATAAAGTGCATGATAGATATAAATAATTTTGAATGTTTTCATTTCCAAAGGTGAGAATAATTATTCACCTTAACTATATTATGGTTATGTGCTACATCTTGCATGCCCTTTAGTCCTTATTCACTTCTACTTTTGTGCCTTTGCTCTCATGCAAGTTTGTATTGATCATATCCAGACAACCCATAGATGTAACATCCTTACCTGACACTAAAAGTTGGTTGTGGTCCTCCATGATAATATAAACTAATAAATCCATGTATTGACATTAAAACTTCTCAATGGAGTGTAATTACTTACATGCTTTATTGAAAATAAAATAAAACCTAATGTAAGTTAATGGCATACATTTTATTAGTAAAAAAGGATAGATTAGTTAGATAAGTATGATTTCAACTAACTACCATTGAAATGACCAAGAAGAAATTGGCCATCTAACTTCTTTAACTTGAAAAATTTAGTGGGACAAATACTATGAATGATGAAGGGGCCATCCCATTGTACACATAGATTTTTGGAGTGGAATACAAACTTAGAGTCATAAACTAAGACTTGCATGCCAAGAGTAAAAGTCGTATACTTTATATGGTGATCATTCCATGCCTTTTGTTTGTGTTTCTCCACTCCTTAAATCTAGTGTGTGAGAAAGTGAGTTTCATCTAGATGGAATAAAGCATCGAGGTATGCTTTCAAATATGATTCATCATCTAGTCATCCTACACATGCAATGTGAAGAGAAAGAACAAGTAACAATACAGTAAGAACTCCTTCAGTAATGAACACAAGGTTGGATCTTATTTAGGAACTTGTAAGTTCTCTGATAATCCTATAATACTATAGACATATTATCATCCTAGTCAATACATCTAATATTATATATCTTAGTTAATGTAATACCCAATGTATTGTTTAATAGCTTAGCTATACCATTAACTTGATGATGATATGACATTGTCTTATGGTGACAGATCATGAAATTTTCCAATAGGACACATATAGTCTCATTAAGGAAGTAAGTACACCTTAGTCACTAGTGAAACTCAATAGACAATCAAACCTGATAATGATGTTATCCCATATAAATCAGGGAAAAATAGTAGATGTACAATCCCATTTTGGTGTAGTTTTAACCCAATGTGCTAGATAGTTAGTAGGAGTGATAATATAGTGTGTTCCAGTACACCTCCTTATTATATTGATGAGGCCAATGAATTCAATGGATGATTTTTCAAAAGGCTCATAAGACAAGATAATATGAAGTGGTATTACATCCCTCCTATTTGTATTTCCCATGCACTAGTAGATGTCACACTAGCATGTGTAAACTTTAGCATCCTTAAATAATGTAGGCCACCATAATTTAATTAGAAGGACCTTTCATGTGATAACTTCACTGTCATAATGTCCTCCATCAACACCTTCATGGACATCATGGAGTAACTCAATATTATCATGTTTTATAACATAGTGTCAGAGCACTTCATCTTGACTAAGCTTATAAAGGTCTCCCACTATAAAATAGAATGAAGTGGCTCAAATAGTGAGCCGCTTCTTTACTAGAGTGTTGAGGTGAGCTAGTGTTGATTTAGTATTCAAAGAGGTGGATATTTCCTCTAATTCCTAGGAACATGTAAGACATGGACATCTACAAGTCATGAAAATCATCTTCTATAGTGCACATTGGCTCACTAGATTTAATGCATGAAAGGTGGTCTAGACTATAATGAGCCTTACTAGGCCTGACCATAACTAAAAAATGAAATTATTAAAATAGTGCAATACACCAACAAGTGTGAGCATGTAATACAAGTTTTATGACTAAATACTTTAATGCCTCATGGTCTATGAAGAAGATAAATGAGGTTTATAGTAGGTACTATCATAAATTTTGAAGGGTATAGACTATAAACAATGCCTTGCACTATACAATTGTATAGTTACATTTAACTAGAGTAAACTTGCAACTTGTAGATTATATAGGGTGATCTAAGTTGCCCTCACTAGGTTGAGCAAGTATAACACCAACTGCCATCCTAGAAGCATTGACATGGATGTGGAAAGGCTTTGTCCACTCTAAAAACTAGAGAATGGGTATGGTGATAAGTTTATCCTTTAATGCAATAAAGTATTCTTGAAGATAATTAATACAAATTAATTGACCATTCTATTTCAATAACTCCTCCAAAGGTGCAACAATCCTAGCATGCATATGAATAGACTTATTATAATATTTAGTATGTTATAGGAAGGTTTTGATCTCTCACTCGGTGGTCAATGCTATAATTTGGAGGATGACAATGATATTTGTTGGGTCCATTAAAATTCCATCATGACAAATGACATGACCAAAGATAATGTTGAATGGGGTAGAAAAATACATTTATTAAAATTGAGATAAATTTTAAGATTTTGGTAGTGCTCAAACATGAGCCAAAGATTGAAAAAATGTTCTTTAATTAATCCATAAACCATCTAATCATCTATATAGACCTAAAATAACTTATAAAAGTCTTTGAAAGCTTTAACTATGATATGGGAGAACATAACATGGGCATTCTTCAATCCAAATGGCATTACATTATAATCAAAATATCCCCACTCGGTGGAAAATGTATTCTTGGGATTATCTTATTTTAAAATATGAACTTGATGGTACCTATAGAATCCATCCATAAATGTATAAATTTCACATCCAACAATGCATTTGAGGATCTCTTTAGTGAATTGTGTTGATAAAGGGTTGGTAATGTAAGAATCATTAAGTACTCTCTAATCCATTCAAATTCATATTCACCCATCCATTTTAATAGTTATTATAATATGAATCACCTAGTAAGACTCATCAATAGGAATAATGAATCCTTCATGTAATATATTATTGATTTCTTCTTTAACATGAACACATAAGTTGGGATTCATTTGATAAGTCCTTTGTCTGACAAGTTGAGTGCCTTATGCTAGCTTGATGTGCATCTTAACCAAATAATAATGGACACCTTTAATCTCAATATAGTTTTATGGGAAAACATATTGATACTCTTTTAATATCTCAAATACCATAGTGATTATGGTATGAGACTAGTTATCCCCAATGATAGCTATCTTGGGCACTTTGTCTGTTCCAATATTAAATTAAATTGTCTATAATGGCACCAAGTATAGGTGGTGTTCATCCTAAATGGTATCTCAAACATTATGATCCCGATAATCCATATGTACATCTAAATGATCAATCAAGAGGTCAAGTGGATTAGTTCCATCACCTTCATAAACTTGAAACCCAAATTTATGCTTACCCCTTCAAATTTCTTCTCTTAGGTAATAATTTATTATAGGTTAATTGGTGGAGAAAATCGTTTCTTATTAGGCTCATGTAAAATAGTCAATCCTTCCTTCCTAACACCATGTATGGTTTGCATTTGATCCTCAATGAGGGTTGGGTCACCTGTGATAGCTTGATGCATAGCTTGTAGTGTAAGGCATAAATCCATTCAAAGGGATGAATATGAAAACAATGTAATTATGTTACTCTCAAGTAGATGCTAAGAAATTATATCTAGATAATTCTCTTTGTGTACATACCATGCTCTAGCCAAAGTGTGTAGAGTGACATAAAATGTGTGAACCCAAAGGTACTATGGCAAGAAAATTTTATCTATCATCCACATTATTTTACAATATTCAAGGTGAGGTTATAGAGCACAAATACCATTATAAATGATAACATTGTGTATATGATTATCATGGTGAAATCTATGATGCAAAACATAATGTACATGATCCCATGTAAGGAAATTATCCCAATGATTTCTCCACCACCGATTAGTTGTGCCATCAAAAATGTGAATGATTTGTCATACTCGATAAAGTTCATAATCGTAAAAGGCTTCCAACTACTAGATAAATTTTTGGACCTATATTTGACCATGGAACCTTAGAGTTTCATTTAGCCTTATGGGTGGTATAACCATGATTTTTCTATGAATGAATAAAATAAATTTATGGTGTCCCACTAAGGATCATCATAATTTATTATAGTGCCACATATTTTCCTAGTAATATCATAGTCACCCTATGCCTAGTAGTTATAGTTGTTACTAGTGGTTTTAGGTAATAATTATGCATCCATACATTTTAATATGCCATCAGGGGTAGGTTTATGGCATTCATTGTCTCAATCTATTACATTATAAATATGGTTGATGTCCTCATCAGTATTAAGCAATTCAACATAGGGAGGCCCATAAGCATGATCCAATAGAATGATCATGCATTGTTCATCATTTTCAAAGATGATATACCACTTCTTAAATATCAAATCAATATTATTGGCATAACACCATGGATGACCCAACATAGTTGGGAATTCATCAACCTCTACCAACTCTATGACTTCAAATTTATCTTTGAATGTGACACCTAGGATACCCATGGTGGCATCTCTAAGTACACCTATGGGAAAAGTGTAAGTTTTGTTAGCCATAAATCATACATGGGGTGACGGTTATAAATCCAAGTTGGCCATATTCCACCCGACATCCTTTGTGAGAATATTTACTTCACTATTGGTATCAACTAAGATATCCTAGATAACCCATCCTTCTATGGTGGTGTTAACCAATATCTCCTTTTTCCCTTTTGGGATAGGTTGGATGGGAGTATCTTGACATCATGAATGGTTTAACTAAATATCTTAAGTAGGCCTTGGTGTATGATACTTTATCTTGTTTCATAATAATGGTACAATGTCCTCATCCAATAGTCATTTATAAAGTTATTAAAATTCATGTCATGTCATGTCATGATGGTCTATGCCTCTCTGTAGATCAACACATTGAGTGGAATCACTATAATTAAGGAGTAGTATGATGCTCTTTACATTAAAAATTCTCAATAGGTGGAGTGGAAATAAACCAAGACAATCCACCACATCATGTTGTAATATTAAATTTATGGCCCATCAGAGTGATAAGACATGGTCTCTAGTGTGGTTTTTCAATATGTATCATGTCATCACCCTTCTCATTTCTTTCCTTCATAATAGTTGTGTATAAGATAGGGCAGTCCTCTAGATAGTGTTAATTTTTACAAAAGGCACATGTAGGATGGACTGAGAAATCATGTTGGTAGTGGTTATGGGAGCTGCACTTTAACAAGTTCATGGTGGAAAGTTTCCACCTCCACATCCTTGACCTTGCCCTCACCCATGATAACCACCTCCATCCTCTTGGTTATTTGTAATAATGGTCTCACATGTAAAATGCATGTGTGCATCATGAATGTCACTAATGAGATGGAAATCATTGGTATCATGAGTGTATTCATCACATATCTTAAAATAAGTTGAGACTTTTGACTGAGTGGAATATTATAGTAGAGGACAAGTGTAGACATTGTGATTTTATTGGTAAATTTCAAAAGATTACTTCATTATGGCTTGTATGTTCTTATAAGGACAATTATTCTAGTTATGGCCTTTAGACTCATAATCGACACACCATAAGCCACTATGAGTGTCATGAGTGCTATGTGTAGTAAGGTTTTCTAGTTGAGATTCCATTATATTTTTTTGAGCCTTAATTAAAGGACTAATTATTTTATCAATACTACAAATATCTTCAATATGAAGGGTAGCTTCCAAGGCCTCTTATTATTGGTAAATTTTTCTTAAGATAAAGTTAATCTAAAGGGAAGCAATAAACCCCCCATAAAACATTGAGCATGTTGAGCAAGATTTATCTCAAATGAGAGCTTTGATATGAGTCTTTAAATATGCATCATAATCATGCATGCTATTAATGAGTTCCTATTTGATATCTTTTAGCAAATGATGCTCTATTTCTCAACTCCAAAATATCAAATTCCTAGAGGAATGTTTCCTTAAGTTGATCATAATCTACAACAAATTGCTAAGGATCATACTTTTGGTACTAATTATGTACATGTTCTAGAAGGGTGGTTGAAAATTGGGTGGATTTTTGTTTATAAGAGGTTATGTTCCATGCTCATGATATGAGTTCACACTTGTGAACATGCTCTGTGACATTTTACACACCTCAATAATCTAGTAAGTGGATCATCATTTTGTAATATATAGTGGGAGGTTGAAATGATTTCAATGGTGTCTACTGAGGAACACTTCTAAGCCCTCCTATTTCTTAGGTGGGAAATACACCACTACCTCCTATGCCTCCTCTTAGTCCACTAGTCAAAGCACCATTGAGTCCACCTCCTACACCTCTTACAAAATTAGAAACACCCAAGACATTGGGCACTGAGGTAGGTTGAGTAACTACAATCAAGCCAGTACTTTTCCCATTAGTTATGCTACATCCACTGGGTATTCCAATGTTGGCCATACATTTACTTTGCAAAGTAAATGTTGACATAGTGGATTGCACCTAGGGCAGGAGGTTGAGCTCCTACCTTCCACACGCAACAATGGAAACTCTCCTCTCACCTATTGGACCGACAAAGCTAGAGGGGAGAGTCTCTAGATAAGGGCTAGCTCCCTCTGATGTATCTTTTAGGTCCTAGTTTCTCCTACTTCTAAAAAATAAAATGAAAACAAAGGGGGGGATGAAAAGGGAGAGAGAGATGCTAAAAATAGAACCTAAGCCTAAAAAATGAAAAGGTGATACACCAAAAAAGTTGACCCACCCAACCTAAATATACACTTTTTACCAAAAAGAGGCTCCCATATACTTCATCTGAATTGGGAAGCTCTTCTGCAATAGTCAGCTAGGGGTCTGTGGAAACACAAGGAGGAAGAAAACTACCAGAGGCATCCTCAGACACACTTATGGTAGCCTATTCACAGGCACCTACATTCCCCTAAGAACACTTCTGGCAGACCTGAAGAAAAGAAACTTCACAATGCAATGGACATGTTGTAATTGATCTGTGAAAAGAATGAAAGATAATGACTTAACACAAAAAGAAGAACACATACATATACTTTAAAGTGCAAGTTCAGATAGAGGTAAAAATGCTAAGTCCTGATTCAAGGTAAAAGTTAGCAAAGCTCTACCTTACAAGCCTGAGAGATTTTTGGGTAGAGTTTTGCCTTAAGGCTGAGAGAGTGGCCCCTTATCAAATGAGAAATTTTACAATATATAGAGAAAGAGGAAGGAACTTGGCACCTTTTTTGCAAGCTAGCCCATGTGCACTCTGAGCTTTGGGAAGAGGGAGCCATTTGATTGTCGATTCTTGTTATGACTTAAGCATTCCACATTAATGTGAAAATCATGGCCATGCCTCTTTTCATCAAACAGACTACTCCCTTTAAGGCATTTTCAAGGCTTGTTTGCTTATAAATGCAAAGGGAGAAGACAGGCCGTGCCACTTACTATTTGTGCCATTTGGTGACCACTTGCTAAGCGTTGTTCCAACTGCAAGAATAAATCCCTGAGTTGACACCTCCTGGATGCTTTGTCTATTTCTTGCCTTGTCTCATCTTGGTTTTATCTCTTTCTACTCCTTTAGCCCTTGGGGATGATCTTTTGTTGGGTCGTTACATTCCTTGGGCTCTTTTCATGGTTGGCACTCAGGCAATTTAAAAGAAAATAGCTATTTCACTATCTTAAAATTGACGTCCACGCACCAGTCATCACTTAAAAAATAATGGGTAATCTGTCTCCTTAAAATTGATGGCTTTTAGGATGTCATCATCCTTGGGAAATTCCTTCTGGCCCTTTCTATGGGCTTTCTGTGGTTTTCTTCCCATGGACAATTTTCCTACGGATAAAAAGTCCATGAGAATTATCTCAGTCTTTTGTCCTTTTGCCTTAAAGTCCTTTTCTTTCAGGTTTCTTGATCACAGCCTTTTCTGAATTCCTTCAGACTTTTTGTTCGAAGGAAATCCTTAAGACAAAGAGTCTGAAGGGTTTCTTCTTTGCCTCTGCTGACTACCTTAGAAATTTTTTTGAAAGAAATCATCCTTTACGGCTTTCTCTTTAAAGTGTTCCCTACCCTCCACAAGGGCTCTTGAACCTAGAATTGCCCTCTACAAGGGCACTTTTCCTTCACTTTTTGGGATGCTTCCTTGAACTACCTAATTGAACTAAGTTGTTGAACTGACTGATTAGACCAAACATGGTTCAACAGTTCAATGGTTCAAACACTAGTTGAACCAAGGCATCAAACTATTTGATTGAACTTGCTGATGAACTTTACATTGAACTTCTTTGAACCAACTGTTGAACTAATTCATTGAATTGGTTCAATAGTTCAAACATTTGTTGAGCTGAGCCTTTGAATTAAGCATTGAACCAAGCTGATTGAACCATCTAATTGAACCAAGGTGTTGAACCAACATGTTGAACTTGCCAATTGAACCAAGGTGTTGAACCAAAGCGTTGAACCAAGGCATTGAACCAAGGCATTGAATTGGTTTAATGGTTCAACGATGCTAACTCTTGGAAAGATTATGTCTTTGAACCACTCTTCCAACCTTAAGAAAAAGTGTCTTTGAACCATTTTAGCTCTCTTTCCTTATGAATTTCTTCAAATAAGAGTCTGAAGAAGATTTGTAAAACCTTACACTCTCTAAACTGGTTCTTCAATTGTCGAAAGACTACACCTGCAGAGTTCATAGAAAATGGACTTGCAGAGTCAGTAGAAATTTTGCAAAGTCCATAAAAATGGACAAATTCATGCAAAATCAAAAAATGAAATGGCCTAGAATAGTAAGGATGGAAGGGGACTAATTTTTGGCCTATTGGGCAAAAAGTGGTTAACAAATTGGCGACTCCCAAGGGAAGGATACCTGCTATGCTTAGAGACCAGTTGCCTTGTAGTCCATTGGGCACGGAGTCATAGTACAACTTTAAAGAAAGGTTAGCAATAGGTTGAAAGATCCAAGAATCAAACATGAAGCTTTTTACCCCAGACAAAAGAGAAAAGACACAAAAGACTAAAAACACTACTTATGCAAACTGCACTTAGGGAAATTAGGAAAAGAAACTAAAAACAACTACTATATACAACTAACCAGGACATCTGCTTCCCTCCTGGATCAAAGGGAAAACTTCTTAAGTCCCCTTCCTAGTGAGGAAACTTATGGTGATAGACAAGTGGCTAAATGAAAAGGAGATTTGGTGACTTACTCCTCTTGCCTGTTACCTGGATTGGCTCGTATCTGAGTGGATCAGATTCAAACATGCTTCCAACATATACGTACTCTATTTGTTCTTGGAAGCTTGTCTCCTATTGGTTCTTCATGCTGGTGTATCTCATCAAGAAATTAATCACTACTGGCTCATCACCATAAGCCCCTTGATATGCATCATTAACTGGCTTGTTCTCTTCTACCTCATGCTCGGGTTCCATGGTATGGCCATCCTCCATGATGATTTCAAATAAATTATCTTCAAATTCACCAACCTCTTAAAGGGATAAATCTGAAAGCTTGTAGCCCTTTTGCATACTTATTTGAGTCCAAATGTTACCTTCTCCACTCTTAGCCAACTCATAGCCCCCTTGAAGAATAGTGTAGCCTGCCCCAATGACTTTAAACAAATCATTCAAAGCATGGTAAAGAAAATATCCATGCCCCTCCACAACGTCTTGAAAAATGAGAAAAGGGGAAAAATCACTTCTTCATCATCAGAGATAGAGGCAAAAGCTTGTGACTTGTCTTCTTGTTCATCAAAGGGGGTACTTATGGTGATCTCCTCCTCATCCGCACTCATGAAGTCTCCCTGATCAGTCATGAATTGAGCATACTCCTCTTCACTTGATTCCTTCAAGACAAGTTCCTCCTTGAGAAGGGGTGAAGTGGAAGGCTGACAGACGAACTCATATGGAAGAGGAGGTAGTCCTTAAACTAGAATCGAATGATTCTACTTTTTCCATTTGGTCAGCACTTTATCTATATTAGGCATGACCTGATAGATCTCTTAGAGATGTGTAGGTGGGGTGTGTTCAAACATGGAATGTGCCATTGGGTCTGAACTATCCATCACACACTGGCTAAGGAATCTCTCTCTGGATTCCAACTCTACAATCTACCTATCTATATCCTCTTGGAAGAGCCTTTCTTGGAGGTCACAATCATCATCGAGAGTAGGAGCAGCCTCATCTTCTTCAAGGTTTTGAGAAAAAACTTTCCCCTCCTCTTCCTTTTTTCCCTAAGATTCCACTGTTTGCTTCCAACTCATGATCTTGGGATTGGCATCTTGCTCCTGTGATCAGGCAGCAACTTTATGCTCTTCAAGGTCCTGAGTTGGTTCATAATGTTCCTTCTTCTAGATTAGAATTTGGAGATTATGTTGAAAGACTTGAGGAGGTTGGGGAAGATTTGGGAGGGTCTGATCATGTACAAGAAGAGCAATCTGAAAAGAGGTGTGTTGAAAATCTAGGCATACAAGATTAAAGGTAGGATCGATTGATGCATCAGATGAGTCAGAATGAGAAAGTGCCATCTGATAAAAAGGATTTGGCACACAAGAGGGAGTTTTCTATATAATAGGAGGGGGTAGACCTTGGGCCAAAATTTCTTGATTTTTTTCCCTCCACTTTACCAACACTTCATCAATATTAAAATTAGCTTATGGATTGGTGGAAGGGGTGTCTTTTGGTGTTGGCTCCTCTACAAGGTCTAAAAACTCCATCTCTCTTTCTCCATGTAGTCTCATCTTAGCCTATAATTCCTCAATCTACTTAGCCATATTATCCTCATTTTGTACCTCTTATATCTCATAAGAATCATTATAGAGATGGGGAGTGCATGAAGGTTGCCATGAAATACAAGAAGCTTCCCGAGGAAGGGTGGGAGGGACTTGAAAAGGACTAACCTAATTCTTTACCTCACACTCTTGGACAATGTCTTTCTCCTCCTTGTTGTTCCATGACTCAACCACTTTATTCCACCTTAAGATATTCAGACTGGGCATCTCCGTTTGGGGTGATGGGGACATAATGTGAGAGGGTAGTGAGGGTTTAGATTCCACTTCCCTTACTACCAAAATGGACTGTTGCATCTGAAGATTTGCCAATTTGATTTGTCTATCAAGATTAGCCTGAAACACAAGATTTATCGTTTCAGAACTCTCCTCAACATGATTGGGGAAATGACTTTAATAGGCTTGACTTGGCTCATAAGCAAGGGCTGTATATGATTGATATGATATTTGGGGTAGTGAGTATGTAGGTTGATAGACTTGGTAAGGATACCTCTCATAAATACTCAGCTTCTCTTCCAAAGATGTAATCATACCACTCACATATAACATCTCACTTGTAAGCCTTTGCCAATTGGCTCTTTCAATAGGAGCCCATTCACTCTTAACCTGATCCAGTGCATTTCTCACTTGATGGATGACATGATCAAGAATTTCTTGGCCACATCCCCTTCTGGTGTCAAGATCTATTACATAATTTTCATATCCCAGCAGTGCTCGTTTGAAGGTGGAAATGGGTTGATTAGCAAAGAGACTAGGTTGAGTGGGAGAAGTGACACATTAAGGAGACTAGGCATAAGGATGATATAGCTTATGACAAACTTGAGACTGGTCATATTGAATCTGATAAGGGTCAACATAAGGCTGGTAAGGATCATAGCCAGGCTGGCCAAGGAAAATACGGTCCATGGCTCTAAATGATGGAATTATACATACCAAAATACTATTTCTTGATGGCACCAAAACTACTTAACCAATTGATTTAACTTTGAGTTTCCATTGGTGTTGATGTAAAAGCCTCCAAAGGTTGGTTAGTTGAAGAACACACCAAAAATTCTTCAAATCTTTGGACACAACTTGTCCTAGTTGGTCCCACTGGGTGGGCCAAAAATTGTTAACACAGTGGATTACACCTAGGGCAGGAGGTCGAGCTCCTACCTTCCACACGCAACAATGGAAACTCCTCACTCACTTGTGGGATCAGCGAAGTAGGAGGGGAGAGTCTCTAGATAAGGGTTATCTCCCTTTGATGTATCTTTTAGGTCCTAGTTTCTCCTACTGCTAACAAATAAAATGAAAAAAAAGGGGGATGAAAAGGTAGAGAGAGATGCTGAAAACAGAACCTAAGCCTAAAAAATGAAAAGGTGATACACCAAAAAAGTTGACCCACCCAGCCTGAATATACATTTTTCACCAAAAAGAGCTCCCATATACTTCATCTAAAGTAGGAATCTCTTCTACAACAGTTAGCTAGGGGTCCGTGGAAATACAGAAAGGATGAAAACTACCAGAGGTGTCCTTAGACACACTTATGGTAGCCTATTCACATGCACCTACATTCCCCTAGGAACACTTCTAGTAGACCTACAGAAAAGAGACTTCAAAATGCACTGGAGATGCTGTAATCAATCAATTAAAATCATGAAAAGCAATGACTTAACACAAAAGAACACAGACATATACTTTAAAGTACAAGTCTAGATAGAGGTAAAAATGCTAAGTCCTGATTCAAGGTAAAAACTAGCAGAGCTCTGCCTTACAAGCCCGAGAGATTTTTTGGCAGAGTTTTGCCTTAAGGCTAAGAGAGTGGCCCCTTCTCAAATGCAAAATTTTACAATATATAGAGAAATAGGAAGAGAACTTGGCACCTTTCTTGCATGTTGGCCCATGTGCACTCTGAGCCTTGGGAAGAGGGAGCCATTTGATTGTCAGTTCCTATTCTGACTTACGCATTCCACATTAATGTGAAGATCATGGCCATGGATCTTTTCATCAAATAGACTGCTCCCTTTAAGGCATTTTCATGGCTTGTTTTCTTATAAATGCAAAGGGACAAGACAGGACACACCACTTACTGTTTGCACCATTTGGTGACCACTTGGTAAGCACTATTCCAACTGCAGGAATAAATCCCTAAGTTGACACCTCATTTCACCACTTGGATGATTTTTTTGTTTCTTGCCTTGTCTCATCCTAGTTTCATATCTTTCTACTCCTTCAACCCTCGGGGATGGTCTTCTAGCAGGTCACTACGTTCCTTGGGCTCTTTTCATGGTTGGTGCTTAGGCAATTTAAAAGCAAATGGCTATTTCACTATCTTAAAATTGATGTCCATGCACCTGTCATCACTTAAAAAACAATGGCTAATATGTCTCCTTAAAATTGATGGCTTCCAAGATGTCATCATCCTTGGCAAATTCCTTCGGGCCCTTTTTACAGCCTTTCTGTGGGTTTCTTCTTGTGGACTTTTTTTTAGGACAAAAAGTCTATGAGAATTATCTGTCTTTTATCCTTTTTCCTTAAAGTCATTTTATTTTGGATTTCTTGCTCATGGCCTATTATAAATTCCTTCATACTTTCTATCTAAAGGAAATCCTTCAGAATTTTTCCTTCAGACAAAAATTTTGAAGGGTTTCTTCTTTGCCTCTACCGACTGCCTTAGAAAAAATTCTAAAAGAAATGATCGTTTGCAGCTTTCTCTTTGAAGTATTATCTGCCCTCTGCAAGGACTCTTGAACCTAGAACTACCCTCTGCAAGGGCACTTTTCCTTTGATTTTTGGGATGCTTCCTTGAACCGCCTGATTGAACTAAGCTGTTGAACTGACCGATTAGACCAAAAATGGTTCAATGGTTCAATAGTTCAACACTGCATGCCACTCTTTATTAAACCAAGCCTTTGAACTATTTACTTGAACCAACTATTAAACTAATCCATTAAACTAGATCAACAATTCAAACACTTGTTAAACCAAGGCATCAAACTATTTGATTGAACTTGCTGATGAACTTTGTGTTGAACTTCTTCTTTGAACCAACCGTTGAACCAATTCATTGAACCGGTTCAATGGTTCAAACATTTGTTGAGCCAAGCCTTTGAACTGAGCATTGAACCATGCTGACTAAACCATCTAATTAAACCAAGGCATTGAACCAATGCATTTAACCTGTTGATTCAACCAAGGCGTTGAACTAAAGTGTTGAACCAAGGTGTTGAACTAAGGAATTGAACCGGTTCAATGGTTTAACGGTGCTAACTCTTGGAAAGATTATGTCTTTGAACCACTCTTCCAACCTTAAGGAAAAGTGTCTTTGAACCATTTTATCTCTCTTTCCTTATGAATTTCTTTAGACAAGAGTCTGAAGAAGCTTTGTAAAACCTTGCACTCTCTGAACTAGTTCTTCAACTGTCGAAAGACTACACCTGTAGAGTTCATAGAAAATGGACTTGCAGAGTCCATAGAAATTCTTCAAAGTCCATAGAAATGGATAGATTCATGTAAAATCAAAAAATGAAATGTCCTAGAATAGCAGGGATAGAAGGGAACCAATTTTTGGCCTGTTGGGCAAAAAATGGTGAATAGTAAAATAAATAGATAATACACTAGTATCTAAAACTTGTTTTACTAAAGTTTATCACTTAGGTTCAATCTCTGACTCTATACTATTTGTATCCCAATTGTGTATAATTATATTGTCCAACTCAAGCATGAGATTTTACTATGGGTTAGGAACATTGTCAATCCAACTCATGTTCTTTACTCACCACTTCCTATTTTTATTCTCCCATATATACTAGATTTGGCATTGGTTACAATCTAAAGGTTGTAGATTCCTCCTTATGCTCTTTCACTTCCCTACAAACCCTTACAACATTTCTTGATTCCTCTCATCCCCTTCTTAGGTCACTTTTACCTATAATCCTTCACTGAGATTCATTATATTTGCACTTTTGTAATTCTTGCTAACTAGCTACCATACTGAACCAAGAATTCATCACAAGTATCCCTACATTCCTTTGCCAACCATTATGCTCATATAAGGAAGAGTTTAGCATTCCATGGAAAAATTATGAAGTCTAGAATATTTAAAGAGCTTCTTCAGCTCTAAAGTAAAATATCTTAGATATTGACCATGAAATTCTCATAAAAAATGGAATTGACCTTCATCTAGATAAGAATAAGTCAAAATTTGATACTCTAAGATGTAACTATTTAACACCCCTTGCCACAAAACATCAATATCACACATCTAAGATGATCCTAACTATGCTAGAGTTGTCCAAAGTTATAATTTCCATGCTATCTTTTGTCCATGATTTTTGAATTTGTCTTGAGCATAAGCCATGATCCAATCATGTAGATGAATAGGTACCTCCATAAAAAATGTCTCATATAATGAATTGTATAGATTCTATTCAACCCACATGCATGTAAATTCCTAGTTTGATAAATGTTATGGTAAAGCTATTTTTTACACTACTAGTCAATCATTCAATGTTCTCAAGTGAAAATCATTTGACCATTTTCCACCATCATGCAATCAAGTGCTACAATTCCTGGTAATGGAACCAAAATGTTGGGGTTGTTTTCTTTATCTAGTCATAACTTTCCATAAACATATAATAATTTGACTAAAAACCCAATGTGATAGTGTGCTAACATTTCATGCAAGAAAGATTTCTCTCATGCTTACCCAAAGCATGCAAAGAGGTACTAGTTCCCATTAGTTCTTTCATGTAAAGGTGTACTAACATACAATGCACTTGAATGCATCCACTTTAGTTAATGATTAACCAGAAAAATAAATACATAGTAACTATGGACCTAAATTTAGTTAACAAAATAGTAACATATAAAATGACCAACAACATTGTTTCCATAATAATTAAAAAAAAACATTAAAACAATGTAGGTTATATTCATCATATTAAAAGTTGGTTCACATGTTACATAATAAAATGGATGGTATAATTCAATCATATAATTATATTGTCTAGTTGAGTACAATGCTAACAATATCATAATAATGTCCTCGATCACATCAACAATATAATAATCAATAACATCACAAAGTTCTATCCAGAGGTATTTATACTTGGTTTTCCCTTACCAAGTATTTATAATAATAATCACAATCATAATTACTCACCAATAATCATTAGTGGACTTGATTTATGGTGACCAATTACATTATTTTATTAAGGACCCAAGCCTTTATTCTCTTATATTATCTCTTCGATGTTGTATCCTCATCTTTGAGAACCTATTTTCCCATGGGCTAGTGCTAGATTCATGCTTGACTTATTCTATTTCCTCCCTTTGAATTTATCCCTAATCACCTCCTACTTCCCACATATCCCCATGTCCTCTATTAGTGTTCTGAGTTCATTATTGGGTTCTCTATTTATTATGCATGTTTAATCCAACTAGGTATTCCCATGCCATGAAATCCCACACCATGTTCTATTCCACCATGAATCTTCCATGTTGTGCTTATTCTTCACCATATTAATCTACATCATGCCTCCTCTATGCCATGTTTCTTCTATGTTGTGCTTCTCCTAGCCAAAATTTTGGGTCCAACAATCAAATCATGTTTTGCATCAATCAAATCCTTGACCTATAATATCAATAACTATCCCCACAATCATCTCCTCAACCATCCCATTCAATCACCTATACCTATCTATTAGGCCCAACAAATCATAAACTCCATATTTTCTTCCATGAGTCATTTATTATCATCAATTGGTTAATTCAACATTTGTAGTTTAGATTTTCCTCCTTTGATTGGGATGACCAGGACCATAACTTTATTATCATGTATTGATCCCTTATATGTGTCCTTGGTAGGATCATCATCACTATTAATCACATCGTGGCTCATTTATTCAATGTAATGTAGTCCAATTCTTCCCCTTCATCTTTTGGTCACTTAATCATATCATTTATTCTCTCTAATATCCATCATATTGCTTAATTTTAGATTTGAACTACACTCATTATTAATCTTATAAAATCATTATCGTATTTTATCTCTATGTTTTTCCATGCATGCATCCTTTCTTTGGATATGTTGATAGCTCATGGCTTTCTCTATTAATCATCATGGTCTGTAACTCTCCCTATCATGTGTCCTTGCCTAAGATATGTCTAAAGCTTATGACCTTTTATATTATCATCATCATGTTACAGTTGATTACCCCTTGGGATGTGTCAAAAACCATGACACCATCATTTTTACTCCATGTTCATTATCTTTACTAGGGTCATCATCAATTTTCAACCACTACACATGTTAATATCATATTATTCATCATTGATTTTACATATAACGTCTCATCCCGTTGTATATTTGTACATCCCATTTCTTATTCTTTTTTGAGTGGCCATCCATCTTGTTCTTCCTTACAGGTCCCCTCAAAGGGGCATTATGTGTCCACTAACATAATTCACTAATATTTATTTATGAGTGTCTTTATTTTTATGCGTCCACTAACATAATTTATTAATATTCATCCATACGTGTCTTTCTTAGTTTAAATACCATTTCTCCTTCCACTTCATCTAATCACAATGCCATTTCAAAGAGGGGTAAAATGTATATACTTAAATATGCTCACTTTCCTCTATCACTAATTTGGATTATTAATTTACTATCTCATCTAATTCTATCTAATTTATTCATAATAACCCCTTCCTAATCATTATTCTAATTCCCACTAATTCCATATTCACCTACTAACTTTATCTCATCCCATTAATCAATTAATTCTTATAATCATTTATTATTTGTTAATTAATCTTGTTCTAACCCCATTTTTATATTATATTAGAATTTAAAATTCCAATCCCACTATTGAGGTCAACATACTCCCATTCATAAAAAATGGGGACCCATGTGTCAAATTATGCAAATTTATACCTTGAAATTGAAGATTTACTTGATCAGAGTGTCATTAGCATGATTGGACATTATTTTTATCTAAAGGTCATATGTACCATGGTTTGGCTAACTTATTTGTTCATGTTTCTAGCTTAATCTTATCTAAAGTACTGACATTGGATATTTGTGTGGTAGGCTTCAAGTTATTAGGTGAAAGACTTGATTAAAGAATTGACTAAAAATCAAGTCCCAAAATTTAAGATAGTCATCCTTGCCCACCTAAACATGGCTATGGCCATATTAGTGGACAAGATCAATGCATTAAAAATTTGGTATAAGTAAATTAAGGACATTTTTGGGGACTTCAAATAGCAAGAGGACAAGATGTTGTACATATTTTATAGTCTAATCAAAGAGCCTACCTCACTTAGTTCTCTAGGCCTTATTATAGATGAGGAGTTCAAGCTCAAAACTACTGAATTTATGCAAGAAGTGAGAAGCCAAGGGCAAGGCAAAATAGGGGATGAAAATAAGATAATCATGGGCCTACTTTTTTCATTAGAAACGAATATGAGAGATGCAAGAGGCATCAAACAAGCTATAGAGAAGGATGAGGAAAATATCAAGGACCTAGTTTATCAAGAAGATGAGTTCTTTTGAGAACCTATAGTTAATTTGAAACTTATTGATGAACAAAATCAAAATGTAGTAATATTTCTTTAGTAAAAATAGGGGACTTCATCAACACAAGGTCCACAAAGTTTGTTAGGAATATTTTATTTTGTATAAATTTTTAATATTTTAAAAATAGAATATTCTTTTGTAAAGGCATGTGTGATTTGTAAGCACATTTGCCTATATGTTAATCCATTTTAAAAAGTCTAGTGTATTCTATAACTTTGGTAAAATGAATAGTTGTCCTTCCACTTGTACACTTATAATTTGATATGACTGACCAACATACTTCCTTGATTTCTATAAAAGGATTATTGTCATTTGTAAATAAGGGGATAGTTCTTAGAACCAAAATTATTTTATGAACATTGAGAAGTTAATTTAATCAAGGAATTATATAAATATTGTCTAGTATTTGCTTGTGTGAAGTGCAATATGGTTTCTCTCTTGGTTTAGTTTTATTTTTAGATTTGAATGGCTCCTATGGATTTTGGATGTGTATCTTAAATTTAGAATTGCTAGTTTATGCCAATGCTAGATTAGTTGAAGGTTCTTAGTCTTATTTCATTTTTTCACTTATTTTGTATTTGCGTTAATGTTATTTGCTTGCAAAAGTGAAACTTTAAAGTGAGCTTGGTTTCTATTTGCATCATTTTGTACCTTCCTTATAAATTTTCCTAATGTATGTTGTGATTTGGTCTTAAGGTATTACATTTCATACATTGGTTAAATGCATGTTTAGATGATATTTGAACTTTATCATAATTTCTGGAACAAGACCAACATATTTCTTTCTATCCTACCCTTTCTATTGCTTATTTTTTAACCTGATCCTTTTAGTTCAATTGTCATTATAAATATCCATCTTAGATTGGTTCTTGATCATAATTCAATGATTTTAACATAGAATATTGCATATGTTATATAGATCTATTATTTGGCCATGGTGGATCCCAACCACCAAATAATATAAATATTATGAAACATTCACTTGTTCTACCTCTATTTCACCAACAGATAATAAGATTATCACAACCCACAACTCATACACTAAATTCATAAAATTCTAAAATGAGAAGTGTTTATAAACACTCTGGGCACCTATGGTACACATTTAGGCACCAACAAGAGGAGATTCGTTGGTTCTAAAAAGAGGGACTAGTTAGATCTTTGTGAATTTGTAGAATCTTTGCTCATTTTGGTGAATTATGTCAAATATTGATGTATTCTTTGCATATTTATGTTTATTTGAGAATAATTGTGTAAATATCATTGATATTTATGGTCTTAGACCAATATTTAAGCTTCCTTTAGCCAAAGATCAATATTCTTTGAAGATACATATAGATTAATGCAAAGGTAGTTCATGCTTTGTGTATTTCCCATGTTTAAGGTTAGTAATAGAAATTAAAAGATTGACTAGTTCATTGATATTTAAGTTAATTCAAGCTCAAAGGTGTAAATATCGTAATCATTCATCATTCTAGATGTATCTTTGAGATTATTTAGTTAAATATAGTCATGCTTTACATGTATTTGTGTAAAATTATCTTAACGTGAAAACTTAATCATTATACTTTGCAAATGTAGGTTTGATGCATCATATTTTAAATAGTTTTCAAGGTCATAAGATAGAATTACCCAAGGCAAGGCTTAAGTGAGCAAAATTCCCTAAGTCTCAAACACTTCACTAGTTCAAGGTACTCATGTGTTCAAGGTATGGCTTGGCTAGGTGGTTCTTCAATGAATATGCCAGGTATAGTACATGATCTCCCTAGAAACCCTAAAGGGTATTTACCTTCATTCAATCCTAATGGAATTATCACTAATAAAGAACCTGTTAAAATTTTTAAGGTTACTTTAAGACTCCTGAATGTTATTCATGAAGATGTAACATGTAGATTGTTCCCATTTATTTTCAAAAATGTTGTATATGAATGATTATTTAACCTTTTAGAAAATTATATTGATAGATTAGATGATTTTAAAAATATATTAATTGATCAATTTGGTAAAAACATTAGTCCATGCATTCTCTATCATTAGTTCACCATGATTAAAAGGGATGTTAATGAAAGCATCAGAGCCTTTAATACTCGATTCCAAAAAATGTTTAGTAGAAGCATAGCCCATTATAGACCCAATAAGGCTTTAGCCTTAAAAATTTATAAGGATGTTATAGATCCCATGACCTCCATGTCCCTAAAAAGGTCTCTTCTAGTCATAAACACATTGACCTAGGCCTACTCTGAAGCTATGATCATTAATGACCAAATACAACCTCAGGGTTAGATGGCATATTCCATGCCTAATGTCAATTCAAATTGGCTTGTCTAGAATGTCATTCCTAGTATACCTAATTTAAAACTCCTTCAAAACCATTTTTATTTAAGTCAGACATATCCTAGATAAAACCTAGAGTTCTAAATGACAATATAAGTAGATTCCATCCATAAAATAATAGAACTCTAATGCCCATAACCAATAGTAATGATCTAATTTGTGAGCTTGAAACATGAAAAAATTCAAATGACTTGTTATTAGAAATGGTTAAAAAATTGGGCACTAACTTTTTTTAGTTGTAAAAACAAGTAAGAAATACCAGAGATGGCTCTAACATAAACTATTTTTCTCAAAGGTTTAATAGGCCTCCAAACATGTCTCATAATAATAGTAATCATGGATCATCTAAAAGCATACATATGAGTTTATGTGATATTGATTTGGTTGATCATTTCAATATTTTTGAAACCTTGAAATTATGCCTAACCAAGACAATATTATAGGGACATTTAAATTTGCAAGGACGTCTCAAGGTTTCCTAATAGAGGATTTTGATTTTACATTTGAATAAGAAAGTGAACCTAGATACACCCTAGAATAAGGAATTAATCTTCAAGATGAAAAAACCCATGAACAAGGTCAAGTACAAGTTGACTTCTCTTCAAAATATAGTTATGAAGACACTTAATTTGAAGACATTGCTAAAATTGAAGATACTACTAAAAATATGACCATGAGTGGCAATTATACTAGGATTTATTAAAATAAGTTGTAGCTAAAATGAATGAAGTTCCTAAGTATGTCATTGAAATACTTATGGAAGATGAAGATGAAGATGAAGATGAATTAGGTGAAACAGATCAATAATTTTCCTATGACTTCATCCAAAGGTTAGGAGTATGGGGCCAACATGTTTCTGATGGGAGTCTAGATGAACATCATTCAGTTGATCAAGATGAAGAATCCTTTTGGGATGACTTGGAATATTTTTTTGCAAAGATTACTAGTCCATGCCCACAACAAAAATATCCTAATGAAGATATCAGTCTAAGAATACTAGCTGAGTTACCATTATTGAGTGAAGATGATATAATCCACTATTTGTCTATGGATGAAGTAAAACTAGCACTCCTAATGTAAATTAGAAGAATTTGGGAAAAATATGATTGGGTATTAGATTCATATCTTCAATCCATGCACCTAAGAATTTTGATAGGAGACCAAGCTACATCACATATAAGACATAAGCATGCAAGTGCTCTTATTCACAAGAAGAGGCCATTAAATGTAAGTAATCTTGTTTTAAGGTTTTATTTTAGACTAAACAATTTTCTATTTGATACTAGAGGTAAGTACTTTATGTAGTTAGTATAGGACTTAGTTTAGTTTCCTTGCTATTCTTTATTTCTTTAGTTTTTCTTTTCTATCCCTTGTTTGTATATAGTGCCTATTTATATTTGTTTGTCTTATTTTGCTTTGTTCCTTAGTTTTAAATAAGTCCTTTCAAATAATTCTTAGCTCAATTTTTATCTAACTGCTCAAGAGATTCATAGTTTAAAAATGTAGGTATGACTTCTCAACATTGGTTGATCATGGATTATTTAAATATGGGCTTGATGTTGTAGTTTATAGAAGCTAACAAAGACTGTTGGATAAGTTAATTATTCCTTGAGATTTTAAACCTTGTTCTGATCTAAGATTGGTTTTTATAAGAATTACACATGTGGGATGAAATTTTAAATGATTAGGACATATTAATGCTTGAATTTAAAAAACATTAATTGCCTAGGAAAAATTTATAGTGAAGAATGATTGTCTAAAAATCAAACACTTGACCAAATCCCTAAACCTAACTAACCTGGTTCCCAACCTTTACTAGAAATTCAAAAATGATCTAAAAAATACAAAAATAATATTTTATTTCAAAATCAAAATATTTCTAAGTAAAGATGACTCTGGTAATCTCCACTGGGGCTATAGAAAAATGTATGTTAGTGGAGCAAGGCCCTAAGTAGAGCCAAAGGCACCTCTATTAGGGCTATGGATGTTTGGCTAGTAGTAGAGCAATGCCCAAGCCTTCCTTGAGATAAAGCATGGTTATTAATAAATATTCAAATATAATGAAAGTCAATGTTAATGGTTAAATCCATGAGTCTAAAAGTTGTTATCTAAATCCATTAGCAATCAATAAGTGTAATCAAATCACACACACAACATGACTAAGTTTTGATGTTTGATCCTAATTCTGCATATGCAAGATTTTTTTTAACCATGAACTTATCTTAATAATGGTGCTTGATCAAATGGAATAAGTAGATTAATTATTAGTCTAAACTAGAATCTCTAAATTCTAACATATTTCTATGTTCCCCTGAGAAGTCATAATTTGTTGAGGTCAACATACCCCCATTTTTGACAAATGGGGAACCATGTGTCAAATTATACAAATTCATACCTTAAAATTGAAGATTAACTTGATCAGAGTGTCATTAATATGATTTCACATTATTTTTATCTAAAGGTCATCCACACCATAGTATATCTAACTTATTTGTTCATGGTTTTGGCTTAATCTTATCTAAAGTGATGACATTAGATATTTGCATGGTAGGATGCAAGATATCAGGTGAAAGACTTTATTAAAGCCTTGACTAAAAATCAAGTCCCAGAATTTAGGATAATCAACCTCTCCCACTTGAACATGGCTATGTCCATATTAGTGGACAAGATCATTGCATTAAACAATTAGTCAAATCAAATGAAGGACATTGATAAGGAATTCAAATAGTAAGAGGATAATATGTTTCACATCTTAAATAGTCTATAAAATAGCATAACTCACTTATTTCTCTATGATTTATTACATATGAGGATTTTAGGCTTAGAAATACTCAAATTATGTAAGAAGTGAGAAGCCAAGGGCAACGAAAAATAGGGGATGACAATAAGAGAATCATGGGCCTACTCTTGTCATCAAAAGAGAAGATGGGAGATGTAAGAGGCATCAAAGAAGCTATAGAGAAGGCTAAGAAAAATATCAAGGACCTAGCTAATTAGGAATATGATCTCTTCCTAGAACCTATAGTTAATTTGAAACTTATTGATGAACAACATCAGAAGGCAGAAAGACTTCTTCAGTAGAAATAGGGAACTTCATCAGGACAAGGTCCACAAAGTTAGCTGGGAATATTATATTTTTTATAAATTTGTAATATTTTGAAAATATAATATTATTTTTTAAAGGTATGTTCAATTTGTAAGAAAATTTTCGTATAGGGTATTCCATTTTGGAAAGTCTATTATATTCTATAACTTTGGTAGAAAAGATAGCTATCTTTACACTTGTACACTTATAATTTGATATGAATGACTGATATACTTCCTTGATTTTTATAGAATGATAATTTTAAGTTATAAATAATATGGGATTTATTATAACCAAAATTAATTTTTAAAATTTGATCATTTAACATAAGCAAGGAATTCCTCAAAGATTGTCCAGTATATGCTTGTGTGAAGTGCTATATGGTTTCTCTCTTAGTTGTCTAGTTTTATTTTTAGATTTAAATGGTTCCTATGGATTATATATGTGTATATTAAATTTATATTTAATAATTTGTGCCAATTATATATTATTTGAATGTTCTTAAGCTTATTTCATTTTATGCACTTCTTTTGCATTTGAGCTAATGTTGTTTGCATGTAGAAATGAATCTTTAAAGTGAGCTTGGTTCTTATTTGCATCATTTTTTACCTTCCTTATAATCTTGCATGATTTATGTTGTTATTTTGACTTAATATTTTTATTTTATACATTGGTTAAATTCATGCTCATATGAGATTTAAACTTTGCCATAATGTCTAGAATAAGACTAGCAAAATCCTTCTTTCTACCCTGTCCTTCTTTTTGCTTCTTTTTTAACTCGATCACTTTAGTTTAATTGTCATTGTAACTATTCATATTATATTATTCTTATATTATTTATTTATAATAATTTTCTATTTTAGCATAGTATATTGCATATTTTACATAGATCTATTATTTGGTGATGGTGGCTGCCAACCACCAACTAATATAAATATTATGAAATAGTCACATGTTATGCCTCTATTCCACTAATAGATAAAATTATTATCACAACCTATAACTCATGTAATAAATTCCTATAATTTTAAAATGAGAAGTGTTTCTAAACACTTTGGGCACCTATGGCACACATTTAGGCATCAAAACCCACTTACCTTAGCCTATTCCTAGGCTATCTTACATCCATAGTCCCTAATAACCCATATAATAACCTCATCTAGTCACCCAATAATCATGATTAAACATACACAAAGAATATAGAGGCTTATACCTCTAGAACATTCCCTCTTCTAAAATCATCCAAGGAATTTTTAATTCCTTGAATAATTATCCACCATTGATCTTTCTACACCCAATTTTAAATTCTTGTCATTGATATTCCTTCCTCCCTCTCTATAAATAACTAGCTCATCCTCCATTAAATATAATTATAAAATCCATAAACCTCCATGCCAATATTATCATCGAATCCATTAATTAATCACTAGTCCACTAAGAAAAATATTGTCAAGCCTATTACATATTGTCCTAATAATTTGAGTCTTCCAAACAAATCCATTCAAATCAAGAGTAACCAATCAAGAATAATTAAAATTTGGATAGATATTGGGTCTAAGAGGTGATTATTTTGTTATATTTATATTTTAAATTCATTTTTATTTGCATTATGATCTTCTTTGCTTCAAATTTTGAGGATTGGTGTTTTAAATAGATTTAGTGTATAATTTGCATAGAAAATATTATTTCTCAAAATTTACATCTTAAAAAATACATTTGAAACCAAATATTCCATATTAACATCATACATACATATAGACACACACACACACACACACACACACACACACACACACACACACACACACACACACATATCAGAAATATTACTAAGTTTATACAATACAAAATATAAATCATATATAAGGGGAATATTCCTTAGTGTATAATCATCATCACTATCTATATCAATGGCTCCAATGTATCTCAATGAGGATGCACTAGGATCCTTCTTGGGCCCATGTGACAAAGATATATCCCATAATTTATCCTTAAATAACCTTAATTTAGTAGTGCCTCATCTTGCTCACAACATATGGTGTTATATCAATCAATAATAGCCTACATAATCTTAAAGGTACTACATTATGAGATGTCTCACTTATCTAGATCTACATGTAGCTCCTCAATTTTGGTGGCTATGTTATGATAAGTGGAAACTAATCTCACTATAATATCACTAATGGTCTTAAAAATTAAAAATACTCTCAATAAAACCCTCATTAACTATATCCATGGGCACACTCCAAGTGATGGTCTCTACCACATGATATACCATAGTAGCCCACTTTTGATTCCGTGTAAAAAAGATATATAAAAATTATCTCTTTTTATTACATCAACCACTATATAAATAAAACACACAATAAGAATATGTTACTTACATGTGGTTATGATCATTGCCTCATCTAGGGGTGTTGGTCACATAGGAAAACCACCATATCCCTCTCCTCCCACACCTTCTTATGCTATAGGTATGGCAAAAAATGGGGTGAATATAAATATAAACAATAGTGGTCAAAAGGTCCCATGTCTACCATTGAAAATAACCATTGGTTCATCTTTCATCATCCCCTAAAACTAATGGAACCATAGGATCTCTCTTATCACTAGGTCAAGGGGCTAAATCCATAGGTGATGGTATTGGCCTAGCATTGGGTCTAAGCCCACTCCTAACTATATAATTTCATGGGTATGGAGGTGATGGTACCCCATTATTTATACAAAACTACCTTATAACACAATCATATTAAAATAACTCATATATCATGGAAAAGTAGTCAACTAACCATGTTCTCACCCAAATTCTCTACAACTCATACCTATCCTTAGGGCATCCAATAAATGTCCTTTATGGATGCCATATAATCTAATTCGATGTCAATCTATCAAAAATGGTATGATATTTCATCATGGTGTGTATTCTACCATTGGATAGTACCCATTGCTCTAAAAATGTCAGAGTATGGGCCCACCTAGCTAGGGGTTCACCAACCATTTGCACTACTATAATATGCTCATAATCCCAAACATGTAATAAGGTACCTACTCTAATAATAAAAACATGAATCTCTAAACATAATCTATAAAGGTCTTTATATGAATAGGCTAATATTATATAACCCCATAAATATCTAGTAACTTGCACCTCAATGCACCATATAATCTGATACATGTGATATGAAATTTCCAATATACCACCCTTTATAGATACAAAAGAAGCCAATAATACATAAATTGATTTTTGAGGTCATGACACATCACCCTTGATAATGACATCCAGTTGAATCATATTACCTATCTCTTCATCTAGTTCCATTTATCTATGAGATACATGTAAGGTTTCTAAATATAGCAATGCCTACCATCTCAAGCAACCCATGTTTTCTTGCCTCTAATAAGAAATAAAAAAATATAATAGACATCCTCTAGATTGTCTATAATCTCCATGTTGACATATAAATAAGCCATGTGTCTAGGTTATAAATCTTGACTAATAACATAATAAGGTGGATATCATATGTAATCTACACTAATTGAGTCACATGGGACAATCTAGCCTAATCTATCATGGCCCAATTAACCAAATCCAAACCCATCTTGGCTAGAGTGGAGAAATTCTTCTCATGATAGAGCTCCTAGATATGTATATACTTCTTCACACAATAATGAACAAAAATAGGTTTTATTCATTACATCCAAGCAATAAAATGCAAGTTTTATAGTTAAAAATAAAAAATAAAAAAGGACACTAGTGTCAGAAGTAGATGCCAACATTGGATGATTGTAATAAAAAAATTTAGAAATCACCATCGAGGTACCAATAGTAATATCCTAAAATTCAATGGTAGTGTCTATTATCCAACAAAAAATCTAAAAATTTCAATAAAAATGACAAAACTCAAAAAAATAAAAAATACCACTTAATTCACAAATAAACCTACTTACCATCTCATCAAAATCCTATCTAAATAGGGATGTCTAGATTATATAAAATCATAGTGGGTGTGGGTATCTATTACACAAAATTGTAAATTTATACTCACAGCTCAAATTTTTAAAAGGTTCAAAGTGAAAATGAATTAAATTTTCTATTCTAAAATCCTAATATACAACTTTTAAAAGTGCATATATCTCAATCAATAGTTTTCGAAATTATAAACCACAAGTTGCATTGGGATATAGTAAATCAGACCTTTCACATCATTTTAATTTTTTATTTTTTTAATAAAGACCAAGGTTCACCTAAAAATATGTTTATACCTACAATTTATATTAGTATTAGAATATATTTTTATATTTCAATTAAATTTTTTAATGAGATACATCATCAATACATAATAAATATCTACACCCTTGATTTATGCACAATATTGGTACAATGTCCTTTTGTGATAAGGAAATTCATAAAATTATATTGGACACATCCCAAAGGGGGGTATATTAGTTGGCACATGTTAACATAAACATGCCCTCCATAATTCTATGAGTTCACACATTTTTATAGATATCATTGAGGACATGTTAATGGAAACATGACCTCCATAATTCTATCAGTGCACATTTTTACATATTCAATACAGGCATGCTATAGAAACATGTTCTACACACTTGCACAGATTTTAAATTCTCCAAACTTGGTTTATGTTATATGGTTCATATATATATATTTTGGTTAGCATTATATACATTGGTATTTTCATTTTACATAGATTACAGAACAATGGTGATTACACTAATCAAAATACATAAAATATATACAAAGTAATTTATTCACACCAGATATGATGGGGGCATGAATAAGGGTTCATTCCTTATATTTACTCAGCAACTCATTTATCTTCTAAATTCACCAATATTACTATGGAATGTCACTATATCACGAAATTTTATCACACTATGGGCTAATACCTAGGATGTAAATTTAGGGACTATTAATGATCCTTATCCATATGTAGTGGTTAATTTCATTATAGAATGGAGTGATTAAATCATCTAATCTCACTAGGCTTTAAAATTGAGTCATATTATTTTGTAAATAATACTCTCAATAAATAAAGCATCACTCTTCCTATGTTAGTCTAGAATAATGAACACCTCCAAACTCTCCCTTCTCTAGATGCAACATTGCTAAAGTGTAGCCTAGTTGATTGCTTGTTAAATTACTCACCTTCCTAGGTAGGAGGTGGATGTGATACCAAGTCCTATGCTACTTTTGTAGTCTTAATTCTAGAGCCATCATTATGTATCACATACATAGCTGTATTCTTTCCATGCTCTTTATTTATTTTTATTTTCTATTATTATACATATACAATTTTAGATATGCTAATTAATTTATTACATGATGTTGGTTGCAAGTAAAACATTAGATAAAAATGGGTTCAAATAAAACTCAAGAAAAAAAAGGTGTGTTGTACACACCAAGGTACACAATTTATTTTCCTTTAAACTAGTAATTTTAGTTTCATGCATTACTAGATTAAAGAGGGGGGATGTAGATAACCATATTTGGTACAAAAAAAATCTCATAGCATTTTTTCATATATTTGTTTCATGTATAGATAATTAGATATCTATTGGTGTTTTCCTATATTTACCTCTTTAGTTCCATCTTTTTTACTTGTTTTATCCACCCTTTTGGGCCTATATGTTGTCAAATCATCAATATATCTAATGTATTCCAAGGATCCATGCATATGTTTTGTATTATCTCTATGCTTTTATCCCTTGGAAACCTACATATATGTTGGACTCATGCATGGACATAAGTGTCCAACCATGATGAAGGTGTCTATATTTATCTTTTAAAATTTTCTTGTGATTTTCTCTTTTGTGACCATTTATTATTCCCATATTTTCACTCTATTGTTATTTTTTTGCATGCCACTAGGTCAAAATTCAAAATCAAGAGATCCTTATATATACATATTCTATGGAATAATTAAAATACATGGAATTTTTTATCAATTAAGTTTAAATTAGAAAATAATTTACATTCCAAACTATCAAATTGTATTATGCTATTGAATTAAAAATATGACTCCTTTAAATGGTCAATATGCACTTACATTTATCATGCCAAGGGTTACAACAAGAGAAAGAACATATAGTTGCATAATAATTTTCCACATACATACCTATGAGGGAGAAATGAATATGATTTTTAAGGCTTATTTAGGGTATATGGCTATGTAGTCATCACTTAACAACAATTAGGATTGTTAGGGTTAGCTCGACTCAAGTGTTAACACCGTTTTTACCAAGTTAAACTAGGTCAAATGTAATGATACTAGGGATTAAATTTTTTTATAGACTTCATACATTTTGATACACATCTAAAGGACAAAAAAATTATATAGGTGGAAACATGGATTTAGTGGAAATTTATATCCATTCCTATATATATTTTAGGTTAGAAACCTATGTTGAAAATAGACACTTACATCGATGCAACTATTAGGTGTCTATGAAAGTGTCCTAGGTGTAAAAATAGTTAGAACATATGGAAAATATATCTTATAGATTTTCCACTTTCATGAGATGATTCTAGATCATTGTCATAGTCTAGAAGATAACATGAAATAAGATACACTCTCTTTATCACTTAGTTTCCTATAATGTATTTATTTAACATGTAAATAATAAAATTTACATAATTTAGAATATATGATTATTTAATTCCTAATATTATCATATTACATTCAAATGCTTTTATTAGCTTAAGTGTGTTTGTGTATAAACCCAACTACTATAAAACACTATTATACTTGGTAATGTATGCCTAACCTTTCTTTAGGGTGAGAGGAAGTATATAAGGTGATAAACAAGATGATTGGTGGTAGGATCCATCCATGATTATATCTATTGGCCCATATACTAAGTCAACGATAAAGGGGAGGTATGCTTATGTGTTGGTTGCATGAAGATGATGTGAAATTAAGATATGGAAAATTGTCCCAAATGGTCTTTATTGGTTAATACAATTATTATCAATGTGTGAGTTTGATTAACCGAGTGAATAATAAAGATAACACAAGAATGAATCTATAAAATGCATAAGAGGCACATAAATAATGTTACTAAAAGTGCAAAAAAATAAGCATACTGTAGGGTGAAATGCATGTACCCTAAGAAGATGGTCTAAAGTTGATGCACAATAATGCAATGTGAATAAGGAGGAGACACAAAAATAAAACAAAGAGGGATATAAAAAATATATTTTATAATTCATCAGGAAGATGAACCTAAGTTATCTTGGGGAACAAATAACTAAGGTAATGGGATGATAATACTAGGATCAGTAGACAAGTTTTACTTGAAAAAATAAAACTATAAAGTGCCTCAAAATATAAGGAGGTGAAATCAATATAATCTTGTTGAAATAAAAATGGTAAATATTTATTAAATAGTTACTCATGGTGTATCTTTGTAGGTAGCTATATTGAAAAAATAAGGCAATTAAAATAAATGAATAGGTTGTCTAAGGACAAATAACTAATTTAGAGTGGGGTGATGTTCACCCCATAAATTAGCCAAATATAAAAATTATAGGCACACAAGTGTGACATTAAAAAAAAATGTCACCAATGATATAATAATGGATTACACATACCTAACATCTCCATGCACTCACACCCAATAGAGACTTACAATAAGGCAAGTGCAAGTTGACCAAGGTCAAGCCAACATGAACAAAATGAAAAAATTGTGATAAAGACAATAAATACCATGTTTATAAAAGAATAATAGTATCTATCATATGGATAAGTGGTGAGAGTTATGAATCACATATGGATCATGACAGGTAGTTAATAAGTGACAAAAAACCATGAGATAGATTACCTTAAATAGACTAGAGCAATAACTTCCAAGTGGACATCCAACACAATAAATACTAAGTGATGGAAGTTAATCTACCAAGTGACATAAAAGTACCTTTAAAATCATATATAAGGTATGGACCTAATAGACATGGGTTGGTTGATAATCATGAATCCTTAGGAAAAACTTTGTTGAAATATTTTTATAAAATTAGTAAACAATAAGATTAATTCCAAGTATAGATACAAATAGTATTAATAGCTTATAGCTTGTAAGCACCTTGATCACCATGTAATATTTATATGATAAGAAATAATACATATTATTGACACTATGATTGTTATCTATGTATATGAATAAATAACATTTTTAGTATGTTCAAAACATTTTATTATTATGTTTAATGATTTTATTTTAGTTGATTAAATGAAGTTTATATGTTATGGTTAATCAATATGAATATATAAAGCCATGATTTATGTAAATAATTCTAAGTAAACTTTAGCTATTAGTTCATGAGATTAATAGTAAACAAGATGATGAATTCAATACCATTTACAATAAGTTGAAACTACATCGATTTCCCTTTCTATGGCTTAGGTGAGTAACTAAGGAAAATTTCATGATATGTTGATGTATAATTAGACTATGTTTTGGAATGTGCATTAAAGCTAGCATGCAAGTGACTGTTAGGATACTAAAATATCTATGTGGCCAAATTTCACCATATTTCTTCCTCTCCGTCTCCAATCCTTACCAATATCACCACCAAAGTAGAAATCTACTCTCCATCCAATCAAAACTAGTTATCATGTGCTTTTATCATTAGTACTAAATGATCTAGCATTCATGTGGTGTTGTGCTAGGGAAATACAAGGTCCAAAATATCATGGTATGTATCTTCCACTAGATTCCTCCATTGTTTCTCTTTCATTATCACATCTCAAAAAAGAAAACTAAATCAAAATTATATCTCACATGTATATTCAAATTAATATTATATTTTAGTAGTACCTAGAATGTATATCTCTAACTTTAGTAAATGAAAATGACACCATAAAATAAAAAACATAGTTACTTATCAACCATAGTGCCCTCATCTCAGTTTCCCAAGACATGAGTGTTGTCATAATTATGTTTTATTTATAATCCTCTAAACTTCCCTCACAAGACCACTATAACCTAATAATATAACCTATGCACTCATAAATATACATTCTATAAATATACTATAGCTAAACTAGGGTTATTTTTCTACCTCTAAGGTACAACAAATTCTTATGTGCCTCATCCCACTCCCATTTATACTCATTATCACTTATGTCATCATCTTAACACCATAGGTTGGTGAGGTCTCACTATAGATATTGTAAATATAATCCCTCATCCTCCCACTCCTTGTGGATTCCTATCATGTCTTAGCTAACATCATAAGACCACTAGATGAGATAAACAAAACTACCTTGCGATGTGGTTATAAGGGTAAAAATATACCAACCATGTGTATTATATGGTAATTAAACTCTAAAACTTATCATTTTTTGTTTGCCATGATGGCCATCTATCCATATTACCCCTATATGGAATCCATATGATATGATATTTTTATATGATCCCTAAGGTTGGCACATGCAAGACCACTCAAAATATATAATATTGATCTCACCTCCTCAATCATGGAATTTAATCATCTAAATAATGATGAAATCATGTAGGTATATAAATTAGGAACCTATTGTAAATAAAATGAACAAAGAGTATGATATGGCCCATAGTCTATAGGCCCATACTCAAAATGGTGTAAAAAACATGCACTAACTTCACCATATAATTGATCTCATGTTGAAAAGAGTTATCTATTATAGTATTCAGTAACACATAGAAATAATAAATAATGGGATGATCCCATCAAAATTATGACACAACATATGTGTGGTAATAAATCTAGTCAAAGACTTTGAGATATTTAAAATGCCTAAAATACATACCTCAAATAATTATACAATGAGCCTATTCCTATCACACATGTATAATCATGTAGCCCACTTATTTATCTCTTGTATCTCATTTACCAGACCTAGGTTATTAGACACCATAAGTTTACCCATGATAGGTAGCCCATGGATTGCATGTGCATATCAAGGGTGATACTCACCTCAATGGTATCCCAATCCACCACCCATATGAATGTATGAATGATTCACTCCCATTACTACAAAATCATGTTGATCAATTCAATATGATATCACTTAGTACATTTGCGTAATCCCACCCATACATAGATTCATAAGCTAAGCTTGATCAACTATTGAAGATTAACATATAATATTTGGTAGCCAACTCACATCAACATTCCTCCAAATTCTTTAAAACATTTTAAAAAATTAAAAAATAAAGCACAAACATATTTTAATCCAAAAAATTCAAATAAATACTCAAAATTAAAGTAAAATTAAAAAAATACCTTTTTTCTTATTTTTTTACTACATTGGCTAAGCACCTAATGACACCAGACATACCCTATAGTATATACCAAGGAAAAATTTCAATTACACCAACCATACCATATGGTATCAAATATAAATTTAGTCTACTATTAATCATACCATACAATGCTAATGATTTGTTCATCCTACTACATTAGCCATACCCCATGGTATTTTTCATGTTAATCTTTTCTATTATATCAGCCAAGTGTCAAATTACACCAACCATGCTATAATTTTAATACCACTAGACATACCCTAAGATATTATCTCAATATGCCATTTTTATAATAAATCAACCATAACATATGGTATCCATCAAAATTTCATAAAAATACATTGAACATACCCTATAGTATTGGTTAGAAAATTTTATTCTCACTTACAAACTATGTTGATCTAGATAATACAGTTCATTATGATCGATGATTTCTCTCCTTGGCCCTAATAAATTCCCTTAATCCTAATTTTAATTTCTTTAAATAAAATTCCACATCCTAATTTTAGCTTCATTTTGATTATTTTTAGGGTAAATTTCATTGCATGGATTTGCCTTACTGTATAAATTCCTAATTAAGTTCATTTTAACCTAAAATGAAAAATGGACAATAAATGCACCACCTACATATACCAATTTAATAATAGCTATGATATGTCCCATATCACATATAACTCATCATGTGATATATTATCTCTCAAAATTATTTTTGGTAGTATATTTATGATTGAAAAATAACAGAGTATAAATGCATGATGATTGTGCAATGTAGAACATTTTGTGTAATATATATCATTTTTTATGTATTCATCTTATGTAGGTATTCCAAAGACTACAAAATATGAAAATATTCATTTGAGCATGAACTAGAAGGATAGAATTTGAAATTATATATCTTTATAAGTTCTATATATAGTGATAAATTATAAAGGAAAAGAGTTCTAAAATATAAATATTAATATACAAATTAGATGATGGTTTTTTATGTATGTCTTATTTTAATTATTTTGTGTGTGGCATATATTTTATTTTTCTTAAATATACTTAATTACATAATAAAAATGGGCATTATTTATAATTTAATCCTATGTTTCTATGGATAAATATGTGATTTTAAACTAAAGGAATAATTAGTCTTTCTAAAATTTTATCCATGTTCTGAACATGTATCCTACTTCACACAAAAAAACACATATTATCATGTTATAATGCTAGGAACCTCTACTAAAAATGGTGTGGTGAGTGTGGAACTTTGAAACATGATGAGATGGTTACCTAGACAAAGATATTTGGAGTGATGGATGGATGAGATTATTCACAATTTCATAAAGGAGGAGGCAAAGAGGATAAGAAGATATAAGAGAGAGGTTATAAGCGGGAATATATATGGTGGTAGTAGATTTAGGATTGAAAAATAGTAGTGTAAATACATGATGATTGTGAAATGTAAAACATTTTGTGTAACATATATCATTTTGTATGTATTCATCTTATATATGTATTATAAAAGACTACATAATATTACAATACTTATTTGATCATGAAATGAAAGGATAGAATATGAAATGATAGAGATTTAAAAGTTATATATATATATATATATATATATATATATATATATATATATATATATATATATATATATATATATATATATATATATATATATATATATATATATATATATAGTGATCAATTGTAAAGGAAAAGAGTTCTAAAATATATATATTAATATACAAATCATAAGATGGTTTTTCAATATGTCTCATTTTACTTGTTTTGTATGTAGGGTATACATTATTTTGCATAAATATACTTAATTACATAATAATAATGAATGTTATGTATAAAATTAGTCTATGTTTCTATAGATAAACATGTGATTTTAAACTGGAGGAATACTCAATCTTTATATAATTTTATCTATGTTCTAAACATGTATCTTACTTCACAATAAAACACACACATTATCATGTACTTATGCCAATAAAATCTACTAAAAATGGTGTGGTGAGTATGTAACTTTGAAACATGATGATATGAATGCCTAGACAAAGAGATTTTGAGTGATGGTTGGATGAGAGTATTCACAATTTCATATAGGAAATAAAGAAGATATAAAGATATATAAAAGAGGTTATAAGTGGGAATATATGTGGAGATATATATGAAACATTTTGGTATGAATTTATAGGATTTATATCTACATGGTTTCAAGAATTGAGTACTCTTGCTTTAATCTGATAGAAACAAATAACTTTGTTTGGACTAAGAAAAAGATTTAAAAAGCCATAAAATCTAGATATTGATTAGATGAATACAATATATAATTCGATAAAAATAGAATTTAAAAATATATCACTAATTATTTTATGAAAGGGTATATCACATTCAAAGCTACAATAGGTTTTTTGTATGAAGTATCTATGGAAAATTTCTATAATGACTACATACTCTACTTAAAATGTTGGTTGTGGAAAAGGCCATGGTGCATATTTTGAATAAAATGGAATAGTCATTTAGGCATTATGGGTATTTATGTGATGATGAATTTAATGATAAATAAGTGATAATATAAAATTGAACCTAAATCGAAAAGATGGAGGTCACAGAGAATCAAAACAAAAAGATAATTCTAGGATCAGAATGAGGCATTTGAAAATAAAATAGATGGAATAAACAAAACAATCCTAATGTATCTATAAGTAGGAATAAAATAGATAATTTAGAATAAAAATAAGGAATAGGAGCTCATAGTGCACCTAAGTTTGCCTAATGGTGAAGAACATGTGCTCCTAAAAGGGTGGTCATAGGTTCTAGTCCTGTAGGGGGTAAAGTATGCACACCTTCATGAAAATTATCCACATGAAATGGGCTAACCAACTCGGTGTTTAATGTGATAGGGGTCAGTAAGTGGGTTGGAACCTATGTTCATTGTGATGAGGAATTCCATAGTCCATGGATAGGGATAATATTCACTACTAGTTTGGTCATTTTCATTATAAAAATGTGTATATACAAACTTTAATACATCAATAGTCTTCTTCCTAGGGGTAAAATAACATAATTAAATTTATTTTATCAATGGTAAAGTATAGGTAAAGCATATCTAGAAGAGAAAGAGAGGGAGTATGTTAAGGAGGATGTTTTCATGGGTGATCTTGAAGATGAGCTAATAGAAGAGGAGGAGCTTGAGGAGTAGTTAGTGTAATCCATGGAAGTTTTGTTGGAATAAATTAGGGTTAGGACATGTTTAGTTTTGGAATATGAAAAGTACCCTAACCTATTTTCTACTCTTAGAAGGAATGTAGCTCTAGTGATGTTTGAAAATAATAATCTATAGGCAGGGGTGTCCCCTTGGCATAAGACATGGGTGGTGAAGGAGTTATGTCTTGAGATACCTTTCTCCACTAATAAGCCATGATAAAATTTGGAGTTTCTTCCTTGTTATTTGAATGCTAAACCTTTTTTTTCTTATAGGCTCAAATATTTTCTAGAGAAACATGTATATGAGTAGGTTATGAGGTCAATTATGAGATTGGTAGTGGGAATAAGTTGGAAGATAAGATTATAAATTTTATCGATGCTTTAGCTCTTGGGGTTGTAGATGTAGGTGCTTTGGTTTTTTCTACACTAGGCAGTTTGGATGTGATTTTGAAGGTTCCTTTTGGGCAATGTGGTTTGATGTTGGCATTGATTGATGATAAAAGATCAATTTTGTTTCTCTCTTTCAACTAGTGATCTATTTTTCCTTTGGTAAGAATGGATTTTGTTAAGGGTCCGAGGTTGATGAGGGTTTGCTTGGATGCTAGTATGTCCATGGTAGGTTGGGCCTCATTTCAATATTTTTGGATTTTATGGAGAATGTCATTCCTTATGGCTCGATCAATATGCAGAGTCAAACAAAAATTGGGGTTATCTATATGCCCTAATCTTTAGGGATTTATTTGATTTAAGGGGATTAAACAAGGTAACTAGGGTTATCCTTGTTGATTGTGGTTGGATAAATAGTCTTTTTGTCTCTTTTTAGAGTTGTTAGTTTTTGAAGTTGATTTCAATCATGGTGGATATATTCTTTGGATGTCATTTTAGTTTTGATGTGGGTTTCATTGGAAATGATCACTAGCTTTAGATGATGAAATTATTTAGTTTATTCTAGATAGTTTTGGTTTTGGTTAATTTCAGTTTAATTGGTAGGTCCAGTTAAATTGATGATGTTTTGTCATTAGTTTTTTAGAGGCAAATATTTGGAAGTAGTTTGTTTAGTTTCAATTTTTGGGATTCTATGGTAGAATGTTTGAAGGTAAACAAAATGAATAATGGAAGCCTTGTTTTTATCTTTCTGTAATGGCCTGTAAAGTCATCTTCTTTGAACTAAGAAGGTTATATAAAGTAAATGTGGGTTTACAGTTTATTTTTTGTTGGTAATGCTGAAGTATTGATAAATACTCTCAGTTTATTAGTATTTTTTATTTTTTTTAGCTATATGACTTGATGGAAAGTTCGTTAAGCTAGGCCATTTTATTTTTTAAAAACTTTTGTTAAAAAGGCTAGAGACCCATAAATTCTCTAGTATCGATCTAAAAAATAAAAAAGGAATAGGAAATCAAGGAGGAGCTAGAGATTATGTATATTATGAAGATAAGGAAATTAGAGGGCCTAAAAGAGGAGATGACATAGATGAAAAAATATAAATGGATATATAGATATTGGAAAAAGGATTTAAAAGAGATGGAAGAGAGTGGAGAGAGAGGATATGAGTAGTTAGATCAATTAGAAGGTAGTTTTAGATCATAGATACAAGGGATAATATTTTTTAGATAAGGAATAATATTCTAAGTAAATTATGATAAATCATAGGATTAAAATAGGTTCAATTTCAAACAAAGTATGAGTTATAGACAAGGATAATTCATTTGAAGGGTATAGACCCCTTTTGCCTAATGTATCAATAAAAAGTAGAATAAAAAATAAAGAAAGTAGAAAAGATAGTATGTGGTTTGAGTATTTTATAGATAAAGCTAGAAAAAATAATGGAGACACTAAGAAAGTGTTAGATAATAATAAATTGAATGAGGCATGATTTCAATTTAGAACAAGTTTTAAGACATCAATAAAGTCTAGTCCAAAATAATTTATGGTTTTAGGTGTGAGTGTGGGAATAATGGATCTCACTTCAATATTTTTGGTCACTTTCGCACCCTGCAATGGGTTTACTGACCCCAAACAATACATGTTAACCTATGATATGAAATCTAGGTCAAAGGTGAAACTACAAATGATATACAAAAGTGGGATATCTTAGGAGCCTTAATAGGTGGAGTCTAGAATTCATGTACAAAATGGATGATTATACATTGAGATTTTATGATTCAACAATAAAATGATAGGATAATAAAGTGAAGAAATTTATGAGTCATATAATACAATATCTAAAATAAATTCATGAAAAGTTAGGTGAGTTTATATGGGACTATGATTGAATATTCTCTAATGTAATGACCATAATGGATTTTCTATTTAAAGATAAAAATAATGATGTCTAATTTATATAAGTTATTTGACCTTGTATTATGTTTTTCATTTCTCAAACTAGTTCACTCTTAAGGAAGATGCTAGACTAGCTACGCTCTAGGTGGACTAGATAAATGATTATGGGGAAATTCTATAGTTTACTATGAAAATTAGAGTAATGATAAATGTTATTTCATGAAATATGGAAGAGCTGCATGAAAGTAACATTATAAAGATAGTATTGTGGTTTATGGAGTTTAAAAAAGAGGAGAACCATAATAATTATTACCCAAAATTAAAAATAGAGTTATGTCACATCTGGTGTGTAGTACATCATGTGACTATAAAATGTCATTTCTTATAAAGTTATACCTAACAATCTCAAAGTATATACTATAATTTATACAAGTTGAAAAACATGATAATAAAAATTATAGATATCTCAAATAATTGAAGGAACACATCACCAAGAATGTCTTTGAAGTAGTTATGCAATAGACCCCTATTGTGAAACCATGGATTCTAAGCATAAATTTAGAAATGACAATTTTGACTCAGTATCAACCTCAAGGCTTAAGATGTTGGATAAAACAATATTAGATAAGATGGACTTCATCATCTCATCGATATCAAAATTCATGGATCATTACATGAACCAAACAATAACATACATGATGGGCCCCATATTCTACCTAAAGAATATATGGGGGATATGATGACTAATAATAATAATGGTGGGGTTCACCATAGTGACAAAGAGGACATGATGGTCAGAAATAACAAGGTTGGGATTTTTAGTAGAGGAAAGCATGATATATACGTAGGTACGATGTGGACACAAAGGAGGTAATCATGGACTAGATAAATGATAGTGTTGACAACTGATTATTTTTTATCTATGTGGAGAATTAAATTAACTCATATAGAATTATCTAACAAATATATAAATATAGGTGTAATGTGCATATTGTATATTTATAGGAGAACATCATACATAAGATTTTAATCTATTAAAAAATTAGAGAAAATAAAAATTGGTTCAAAATTTAAACATGGTGAATTCACACCCAAGGGATCCTAAGTACATGCAAGTAGTTGTAGACATCCAATTCTGGCCATAATTGGCTTTCGACTAGACTTGAAACCGATTCCCACCAAATTCTAGGAATCACTGAATGTCTTAATTTTATTTATGCATCATTCATCAAAGCTCAGGATCATGTTGAGGCATTCCTATTTATAATACTATATTATATTCAATAATAACCTCTCATGGATTTACCCACAATCACCTTACAACATAACAATTGCCAATTTGGCCTATGGATCCATTAAGTGGGGCACTTGATCAAATCTTGAAAGAGATAAAATGATAATAAAAATGCATCATCTAATTAAACAAGATTAAATGCTTAGTTAAATTATCCATATTCAATTAATGAATATCTTAAAAGGGAAATTCCAAAAAAATAAATATTAAGCCTTTTCATCATTTCCTTTACTATTTATCAAGCTCTTTCAAAATATCTTAAAATATCTAATTTAAGAGCCATGCCTAGTAATTGAAAATCATAATTACATGAAAATTTTTAACTCAATTATATTTAGCCTCAACTCACATATGGTTAATTTGAACCCATTCCATGTTTAAACTCAACCTTAACTCATCTTAGATGAGAGTTAATTCTTGAGTCTATAAATGCAAGGACATGCCTATTGATTTCTAAGTTATATTGGTGCAAAGTTATTATACACAAATATCTTCAATAAGCTCTCTTGGTGTAAAGTTATTATGCCTAAATGTCTTCAAATATTTTGATAGTGTAGTGTTATAATGCCAATTTAGAGAGAGAATATTCATGTAATTAATGTTACCGTGCCTAAATCATACCCCAATCAATCAAGCCAAGGTTCCAAGGAAAGATGAAACCCAAAAATCTTCATTGATGAAGATTTATTGATGTACAAGCTGAGTAAGCGACTTCAACAAGCCATTTGGAGCTCTAAGGGAGGTAAAAGAGTGTTTTATTTTATGTTTTAGTTGTGTTTCCATATGCATATCTATTACTTATTATTTTGATTTGTTTTATTGGATTAGTACAAGACTAATCTCCCCTATACATATTCTATAGTCACATGTTGTCATGCTTAGTAGGACAAAGAATCCATTATGACCAAGGATATTGATATGATGGTTTTAGTTTTTCTGAGGGATGCATAAAAATATTCAAGTTTCAAGTTTTTAATTAATTTTTTAAGTCTTTATTTTTAGCAAGTCATAGGGTGTAGGGATTGACACCAATTTTTAGTCATAGTTTGTAGGGATCAATGCCAATTTTTAAGATCAAAGTCAATCATGTGAATCAACCACAATCTATATGTGAAAAACATATCATGGCAATGAATAGGGCTAATAGTGGTTTTACTTGATTTTCCTTGCCTTAATTCTATGTTTGATGATTTGCATGTTTTTTGTATGACCCATTTCTTAAAATATCCAGTGAGATGTTTTAGTTTTTAAGCTCATCTAGTAATGATTTTCCAATCAAAATAACCTATGTTTTAATGTGTTTTGTAAGAAATTTTGATGTTCTACATAATAGATGTCGATCTCTATGGATCACCATTGATCTTTGTGCTTCTAATCAAGAAAACCCTCTAACAATTTATAAACCACAATTTGAAATGCTATTTTCTAACTTGATTTTGGTATTCTAATCAAGAAAACCCTTTAAAAATTTATATTCCATGAGTTATAAATAACAAAGTTTAAGAATGGTTAAATCTTAAACACATTGTATTTGGTGCTTAAAATGTACTTAATTATTTTTATCTCTTAAGTTATTTTAAAAGTTTTTGTAATTTATCAATAACAAATGCTAAGGGACTAAAAATTAATTACATAATTTATTTTGGTGATATAAAACTAAATTTTCACATTAGTTACATACTCATAAGAATTTTTGTTTTTATGCTTGTTTGTTGAGAGTGTTTTCTTAGCAAGATGAGTGGCGTGTGTATGCTCTCTCCCCATCCCCTTTAGGGAACTTGGGAGATAAAAAATGTGCACTATTTGAATTTATCACTTTGGCCTAAAATCATAAAAGGAAGTTTTTAATTCCCTCCCCAAAATCCATATGGTTTGGGTGACCCAAAACTGACCCTAAAATCCTTCTACTTTTTTTTGTTTTTCATGCATTTTGGCTTGTGGGTGGGAGTTCATCGCATCCTCATAACTTATCTAGGGAAGAATTGACCCAAGAATTCATCTCTTAATATTTTTTCAACCCCACCCCATTTTGAGGTATATAAATTTAGGATGAACCACTAGGATTCTTGTTTTAAGAGGTTAAAACAAGATCTATTATTGGTACTTAACCTCAGAATGTAGGGGTAGTTCAGATATTACACTATATTGATCAATTGTCAAATGTAGTAGTTGTGAAAAGGTTAAGACATTTTAGAAACAATATGGTTAATGAAAATCCAAATGATGTGATTATAATTTATTATTTTTCATACATGGGACTGTTTATAAATAAATTAAAATTGATAGCTTAGACAGCCCCACTTGTTATAGACATACTATTGATGTAGAGCGAGTAACCTAAAGTTCCATGTCACTATAAAAACTATTGAGAGAAGAGGGGGCATAAAAACCCTAATTTTTTTTTTATTTTACTTTTTATATTAACCACTTAAAATCCTATCAAGAGTAAGTATATAGATGGAATTCAATAGTAATATACAACCTTGTCAGTTTTAGGATTTAGAATGTTACATTTAGGTGTTTGTGTCATTTTATCCTTTTTACATGCATGCTCTTGAGTCAAAAATATTTGTTTGTCATAACATATATAAAATGAGTCTTGTTTACACATCAGTCCTTTATTTAAAGAGGCATTATATCATCCATTTGATATCACACCTTTGCCTTAAATATTTTTCCAAAACCTTTGTGTGTGTAAATTGATTGAAAAGGGTATCATTATGTTGAAAAAATAATTTTAAATATTGTGCCTTAGAGTCTTGAAAAAAACCGTATATCATACCTATATATCACAATAACATCATTACACTAGAATTATTTCAATAACTTGTGGCCTTGTGTCTAAATTTGTAATCTCAAAACCACGTGTGCCTTTGGGATATATGCCTAGTATCGTCATGCCATTCGTTATTGTCTAGATTGTTGTCTATATTAAAGAAACCTAGTTTTCTAAGTTGAGTTGAAGATTAGCCTTCATAAGTTAATATCCAAACATTTATTGGTTTATATATAGGCCTTATGTAATTTTGGCTTAGAGCATTTTCCTTTCATAGTTACATTACTTAGGTTAATTATTTATTCAATTTAAAAACTATTTTTTGTGCCAAAATTTGGGGAATTAGTCTATATTCTATATGCCTATTATTTAATGCCTTTTACCAAATGATCAAGTTTGAGTTTAAAATATGAATGCCTATTTTGTTTCAAAGTGTTTAAATTTTTTTAGATTAAGTCTTTACCTTTTAGACCTCATTTGGTTTAAAGTATAGATTTTGTGCCTTTTACAAACGACATAGCAATACATGTTTTGAGCCTAGATTTTGTGCATTATTTTCCAAAATACCTAGTAACCTTTATTTATTTAGACCTAGATTAGACTTTTTTGAAACACTTTATACCTAAGTTTGGAATTTTGGTTTTCTTTCATCCACTTGAGGTTTTTATGTAATTTTTGTGTAAGACATTGGATGTTAGACTATTTTTTTAAGCCAATTTTAGCACTATCCATTTCAGAGATATAACTACACTCTTAAACCAAGTTAGACCCAATTTGGACCATTTATCCTTTATAAATTATGATTAAGAGTTTCTATAAATCTAAGATTTTTCTACAAAATGTTTAGCATTGATTTGGATATGTCTCATTACACTTGTAGTATCTTAATAACATAGCATGTAATATCTTGATAGCATACCATTGGTTGAAGAACAAGTTCAAAAACAACCATACTACATTACTATGCCATCAATGTATGATCCTTATTTATTTTATCATCAATTTATTAAAATTAAATATGAATTTTTAGTTAGATATATTGAGGTAGGGGCTAAGTTTCTAGCATACATCCCCCATGAAAATTTGCCTAGTCTTGTTAGAGTGACTCTTAACATGCCTTATAATCAAACCATTGAACATGCCTCTTCTAGAAATCCTCAAGCACTTTTGTCAATGTCATATCAAAACCCTAATATGACTGTTATAGGAAAGGTCCCAATGGAGGACCACTTTATAAAATTCAAATAACATATCAAACCTATTTGAACTTATTATGCAACTTTAATAACATGGCCATGTCAAACATTCCACTCATCAAGCTAGCTCCTTCAAAAAGAGTATTAATTAAGTTATAGGTCAAGATAATTTTGGTATAGACCCATTTTCACAAATCACTTTAGTTGGTGACATGTTCAATGTCACAACTATTGAATAAGTGTCTACTACTTCTACATAGAATAATGTGCCAATCATAGTGGATAACATGCAAGTTTCATCCAATCTAGGCAAAAGTGTTTTAACTAAACCAAAAATTATTCCACAACAAGTTCCTTGAGTTAATACCATGAGTGTTTCACAATAATAAGGGGGAGGAATTACTACATCCCACCCACAACAAGCTACCTCTAATCCTCAACCAACTACTTCTTCAAGCATGCAACCATAAGGATTAATTAATCAAGAGCCACCTAGTACCTTACCTCAAAAAATGTGATGAATGCTACTCTACCTCAATAGGTGATGAATAAGATTCCACAACCAAATGTATATTCTAATATACCATCACATCAGTGGTATAACATCCTATCACCTCATTACGGGGAAATAAATGTTCCACCTTGTCGGGTTATCACAAGTATACCTCAACAATTATAGACTAATATACTTTTACAATCACAAATGTTGTATAATCAACAACATAAGTTTATTGGTCTAAGAAAAATTCAAAGAATCTAAACAAAATTTAGTTCAAAATAGGTGTTCATGCAACCAAGAGGTATTATTGTCCAACAATTACCAATCAGGTAGTAATTACCTTTTATTTTAAATGTACCAAAGATTCAATGATGGGGCCTTGGTCAACAACAAGTTCCCCTTATTAATCTAGGTTTGACTAGCCAGTAGAAAGTCCCTACTCAACCTTAGTAGGTGTATTACTTCACCCCAAGCCACATTATTTCTCATAGCCATAATTCCATCAAAATTAAGCTTATATATCAAATACAAACCATAAAATTGCACCACAATGCATGCAATTTCAATAAATACATTCCAATATGTGGATGTGTATTCCTAGTTAGATAACTCATTAAACAAACATTCCATAACAAACCATGCCTCCATTATACCCCAATCAAGGTAATTCACCTTTGGTTCCATCTAATTTTTTGGCACAAAAAATGCAATAAATGAAGGATGCAATTACTGCTATTTAATCAAGGAAAAAATAAGAAGTTTAAGTTAGATGATGTGTGTTCATATGCATTCAACATGGAGTATCTACAAATACCATTTTCTCTAGGGTAAAAACCACCAAAATTTGATAAATACAAGGGTAAAGGAGACCTTAAGGCCCATTTGATATAATTCTTTATTGTTTGTCAGCTAGTGGCTTAAAATTATATTTATTTACTCCTATTGTTTCCTCTAAGTATAGTATGGAAGTCTTTAGAGTGGTTCCTAAAATTACCCAAGAATTCTATTTTTGATTTTGATGACCTCTTAGACAAATTTGTGCAACATTTCTCCTACAATATCAAACATGAGATTTCATTGGTAGATTTGACTTAGGCCAAGCAAAAAGTTAGTGTAATATTCAAAATCTATCTATAGAGATGGAGAAGAATCAATAACTACTTCACCCATAGCTTACCATATAAATAATAGGTTATTGTGTTTACTAAAAATTTGCACAATGAAATATCCTATCATCTAGAGATTTAGTGTGTGCATACCTTCAAAGAGATCATCAACAAATGTTTTCTAATTGAAAAGGCCCTTATAAAAAAAGGGATTATCAATATCACTTCTTTGAATCAAAATTAAAACCAAAACTAAGGAATAGGCCAAAATCAAAACCAAAACCAAGTCCAAACGCAAGCATTGTCACTAGCCTAGGCCAGTAACTATGAAAAATCCAAGCAATTCAACCTCAATAGGAATGTTTATAAAAATGGATTAATCAAGTCACATCATGTCCAAATGGTGAAAATAATGTATGTTCAACCAACACCACATATGCAAATGACTCCTTATTAACAACCCATTTAACAAGTGTAACCTTCACAATAGCTTAGGAAATGCAACAATTATTACCTTTTCAAAACCATCCTCTAAGGAAAAATTTTCCTACTTGATGATTCATTAGTGACCTTAGATAACATATTAAGTCCATGTTTCATAAATTAACCACTAGTAACATGATTATTTGGCCCATTCTAAAGTATTATCTTGAGGGTATTTCATATCCAAACTAGTATAGAGAGAGTCAGTTCTATGAATACCATCATGTTCATGGAAATAAACTATACTATTGTGTGCAGATCAAACACCTCATTGAAAATATGTTGAAAAAAAAATGGATTACACTAGATAATAGAGAATCTACATCAAATCAAAACCTGGGTATTTACCAGAACCCTTTTCTACAACATAATAATAACAATTAGTAATAACAATAACGACAAAGTCTAGAGTAAAAATAAAAATAGTATCAATAATAATAATAATAATAATAATAATAATAATCAATCAATCAATCAAATGGAAGGAACCAAGGTTATAATGATTCCAATACCTGATAGACTTACCACATAGTTACACATGATTATAATAAAGTTTTAGGTCATATTATAAGAGGTTGAATTTATACCATCACCATTAATCCAAGATCGAGTGCTTATAAAACAAAACCACTACTAAATAGTTCTAATCAACCTATCTATTCTAGTGATCCTTCTTTAACCTAGGACCATAAATAGGTACACCAATAACTAAGGATTACTATTTTGGGACATTATACCGATAACTCATCATTACCCCATGATCATAAATAAGTATACTAACAATTGAGACTTATCCTATTTGGCCCCCTTCCACCATCATTTTATAGAAACAAAATCCTTGTATCTAATCCTAATTATACAATCACAACTTGATGGTCAAAGATTACCATTCCCAACTGACAACCACATACCGTCAAACCTATCTAAGCCATCATCTTAGCTAGGAATAAGCCATATACTACTATAAAATAAAGAAATTTGACATTTTGAAACAAATTCAAAATATGACCACACAAATATCCATTTTAGATTTGTTGCATATATGTACTATCCACAAGAACTTCTTAACATAATTCCTAGGATAATCCCAAGTTATAAATGACATAAGCCCAGTCAAATTCCAAGATTTGGTTGGACATTTATCCCTAGGCCAATAGTTTACCTTTAACCAAAGTGATATGTCATCCCTTGGCCTTATCCATAAAAATTCATTGTATATTGAAGTTGTCATTGTGAGACACAAAGTCAAACGTGTCCTCATAGATAATGGGTCAAGCTTAAATATTGTGCCTTTAAATCTCATAAAGAATCTCAAACATATAATAGTTAATATACAATAAAAAGAATCACTATCAAGGCCTATGATAATGAAGAGAAGGAATCACAATGCACCATAATCTTACCAATTATCATTGGGCCCTTGACCTATGATATACTATACCATGTGTTAGACCTAGATTTGTGATATAATTTGCTTTTGGATAGACCTTGGATACATGAAATATGTGTAATCCCTTTGAAATTAAATCATTGTCTCAAGTTCTCTCACTCATGCATGGAGATCACCATCAATGGATATTTACAGCCTTACGAACATTACAAACATTTGGAGATGGAGTACGAAAGCTATAACTACCATTTTGGCTTTGATCTAGTTCCAAAAAATGATAAAAGAAAATAAATACTTATTAATTTACTAGCAGCCAATTTTATAGACCTAAATAGCCTTGATTCACCCTCTCATATGCTACCTCTTAAATTTTCTAATCATTTTACTATCTCAACCAATGGCCTAAGAGAGTGTTTGACCCACAACACATTTCACATTTCCAAGCTTATAGAGAACCCCAAGTCCTATGGCATAACTCAAGCCAACCCACCTTGCATATAATGGCAATGAAAAGGAAAGGGTAAACTTCATATTCCACCTCTTATCAATTTTATACTGGCCACTGGTGAAGAATAAGACCCATTTAAAACTACTGAATCCTAGTTGTATAACGACCAACTAGTTGATTGCTATAAAAATATCAAATACCCCATTCCTAAAAAGATCATGGAGAATCAAGCCTATGAAGGAGGAGACCTTAAACCAAATCATCAAGATAATCTTGAGACAATTTTATAACTTAGTATAAAGGAACCTATGTTTTTGGATTTAAATCATCTGAGGGTGACCCCATGCATCTTATTTATGCCCCAACACTAATGACTAGTGATGACAATGTTGGTAATGAAGTAGATTCTGATCATAGAATTTATGAAGACCTTGTCAATACCAATCTATTTGACTCATATGCCATTTATGACATTACCCTAGTTGTCTAACACAACCCACTTCTTTTATATCACCCTCAACTTATATCCTAGGACCAACAAGAATCCATAGTGCTAATAGATGAGTTTGAGAATGATGAGGACTTTTGTGGTTTTTTAGGCCTAAGAGACAATGTTCTATTAGGAGACAACAAATAAGGGTTTTCTATAAATCTAGATCCTACAACATATTTTGGAGAATGGGTGAACACCGTTAGCCACAAACAAATAAATAAAACATTGAGGTTCCAAAGTTAAAACCTCTTTAAATCACTTTTAGACTAAGGTAAAATTAAAGAGAAAGGTCAGTCTTCTAGTGAAAAAATGTTTTAAGTGCCATTATATTATCATGTTCATCTTTTCTCAAATATATCTCAATAGACCAAGAAAAATGAACTTGATTTTGGGTTTGAGTTCATTTATGAAGAACAACATTCCTTTGATTTAATCATTCAGGAATTTACAATAATGTTTACAACATGGTGATACCTACCATTAAGAGATTCTAATTCATCTTGTTTATGAAAACTTGAATAACCAATCCAAATAGAGGACTTTGTATTTATAGGCCAATTTGAATCATTTCCATCCATTATGTAAGATGGATTGACTCTCCTTGTATAATACACTACATAAGTCAGCATTAGGACTCTAGTCAACCAAAAATGGATTAGATTAGGTGCATCCCTCACTAAAGAGGAACATGAAATATTTGTATCCCTTATGAGGGAATTTTTTGACATATTTACTTAGGCCTATTCAAACATTCTAGGTTTGAACCCACATTGGTTTTACACCACCTTATTTTAAATCTTGATGCCAAACCTGTGAAATAGAAATTGTGTAAGATGCATCCTCGCATTATTCTATTAGTAAAGAAAGAGTTGGAAAAAATCTTAGAAGTGAGATGTATTCAACCGATCTACTACTCATAGTGGATCTTAAATGTTATGCCCATTAGTAAGAAGCCTGAAGGAGTCAAAATCTAAACTGATTTCAAAGATATAAATAAGGCCTGCCCCAAGGATAACTTTCTTCTACCAAACATTGACATGATATATGACTCCATAATGGGGTATGAAATGTTTTTCAATTATGGATGGATTTTTAAGATATAACTAGATTTAGATTACACTAGAAGACTAACATAAGACAACATTCACCACTCTATGGGGAATGTTTTATCATTAGGTTATGCCATTTTATCTCAAGAATGTTGGGGCCACATATCAAAGATCTATGACCATCATATTTCATGATATGATGCATGACATTGTTAATATATTGGGTAAATCAAATACCCTTGTTGATAATCTAGTTACACTATAGAAAATATTTGAGAGGATTTGTGAATAAAAAGGTCAAACTAAATTCTAATAATTGTATTTTTGGTGTCACTTCAAGAAAATTGTTATGTTTCATCATATCATGTAGAGGTATTTAATTTTATCTTGCTAAAGTACAAGACATTACCAAGATTCCAACACCTTCTAATTTGAAATAGCTCTATATTTTTTAGGGCAAGATTCAATCTATCAAACATTTCATTTATTAGTTGGCCAATAAATTCCATCCATTTACACACTTATTGAAGAAGGGTTTCACATTCCATTAGGATGAATAATTCTAGAAAAAATTTCAACACCTAAAGGAATATCTTGCTAATATACCTATTCTATTACCACCAATGCTAAGAAAACCATTCCTACTGTACCTATCTACAATTGAGAAATCCCTGGGGGAAGTTCTATCTCAACATGATGACAATGGAAAATAACATTCTATTTACTATCTAAATCATACATTGGTCGCATATGAACACAAGTATATGCAAATATAAAAAGATTATTTAGTTATGGTCTTTACATCATAAAAATTGTAGTATTACATGCTTACTAAAAATACCATAGCTATTTCTAAAGTAGATCCACTAAATTATCTACTATCTAAGACATTTTTATAAGGCTTTATGGCTAAATGGATCATTCTTCTAAATGCATTCAAGATATAATGCATCAATAAGAAGGCTATAAAGGGATAAATATTTGTAGATCATCTTGTTAAAGCTTACTTTGTAATTACCAAACCATTGACTTTTCAATTCTTAGAGGAGTCCATTATGACCATCATTAAAACACCTCTTGAGGACCAACACTAAAAGTTGTATTTCGATGCATCATTCACAATGCATGGATTGGGGACAATCCTATTGTTTATCATAACATAGGGGGATCTTATCCTTAAATCATTTTATATCATCTTTCCTTGCATTAATAATATGGATGAATGTAAATCACTCATTTTAGGGCTTTTTTAGGTAGTATAATGGAATATTCATCATCTCAAGGTTTATGGTGATTCTTAGTTAATCATAAATTACATTACAAACCAAAGATGACAAGCTAGTGCCATACAAGGCTATGATCAATGTTATCAAATAGTAGATTAGTGACATACATTTTTAACACATACCAAATTCCATTGATATAATAATGACTGCTATGGACACCATTATTTCTTTGATCGATCACATAAACAAGGCAAAAGAATATCAATTCCTCATTTCAAATCTGTTAATGCCAGCTCATGAGCTTTTAACCATCACAAGGATATGTGATATTGTTGGTCCCAACTCTATATGTTATTTAGACCTATTTACCTACCTTCATGATGATATTTTTCTAGTATACCTATCATGTAAATAGAAAAAGGCCTTTACACATCACACCTCATGATATACCTTACTTTGACCAACCCTTTACTACCATAGCTTTTATGGAACTCTATTTCATTTTTTAAATTCACCAAAAGTAACATTATAATTATGAGAGTTCATGAATGAGTATGTTGATCCCACACTAGTAGGGCCATCTTAGCCAAAAAATCTTATGTACTAGCTATTATTGGCCAACTGTGGATGTAGATATAATTGCTTTTGTTATAAGGTATGACAAATGTCAAAGGCATATAAATATGATTCATAACCTGGCCAAAAAACTAAAACCGATTCTTACCCCATAGATTTTTTCCACATGGGGACTTGATCTCATTGGGAAGATTAACCCAACCTCATCTGATGGCCATAAATGCATCCTTACCACTACTGAATATTTCACTAAGTGGGTTAACGTTATACCCCTCACTTACATGACTGGAAAATAGATTTCCAAATTCATTTTCAATCACCTCATTTGTCACTATGGTATCCCATCTAACATTATCTTAGATAATGGTGGACCATTTCAAAATAATGATTTCAAAACACTTTATGTTGAGTACAACATTACTCAACATTTTTCTACTGCATCTTACCCATAAGGTAATGGCCAGGCTGAAGAATTTAACAAAATCATTGTCAACATTATTAAATACATTTTTAATGATGTTGGCCACGATTATCACCTCTAAATTTTCCATGCCCTCTAGGCATATCACACTAATTACCATACCCCAATAGGAGCCACTCCATATTCCTTAGTTTATGGCATAATCCATTCTTCCCTTTAAGGTTGAGTTACCTATTTTCACATTGAGTTTCACCCTTTAAAGAGGCTTTTTAGGCCTCCTCACCTAATTGACACAATGAAAACACTTTTAGGTTATGGGTGACCTGAAAATGGAGTGAATATCTAGAAAGAGTTGGTTCTCATAGTGAATCACCTGAATTAACATTAAAACTACACAAATTACAAGAGGAAAAGGGATAGAGATATAAGGGATAGAAAACTAACTAAAAAAAGAGGTGATACATGAAATACATGATACTTAACTTAATTGATCATGCACAATGGAATAAAAATAAATGACACACCTAAATATCTCCCAAATTCATCTCTCTTACATAAGTAATTTGTATGAAGGTAAAGGGTTTATGACTAAACTAGGCGGAATGAAGTCTATCCATAGCTAGTTCTTGCCAATAAACTAATCATACACAACTTACAACTTGAAAAAAAAATTTATCTTACATGAAGGTGAGGATATTGGTCACAATGTAGGGGAAAAATCATTCACCACAAATAAAGCATCAACAAATCATAGAACACACAAAATGCAAGCATGTGATAAGGTAAAATAACACTTTATTTCTTCCAAGGAGTTTATAAATGTGCCAAGCATATTAATTACAAAGGATTACCTATCCTTAAATAAAAAATACATAAGGAGAAAGAGAGGAGGTAGAATCTTGAAATAAGGAGGAAACTTTTTCCAAATTACACTATTCATGAATAGTGACCACATGTGATCATTATCACATGTGCAAGAAGTCATTAAAGTGGACTCTACTTAGACAAGATCACGAGATTTCATTTTTTGAGCCCCTTTCCCACATGTGTGAGATCCATTAGAAATAGTAACTTATTTTCCTTGTTACAAGATTCTAAAATAAATTTAAATCATTTTTTGACCATTTTTTTTGACATGAAAATCAATGGGGATCCCCAAAAAATTATGCCCTACTCTCACATGTGTGAAATCTAGCACATGTGACCACAAAGGATAAGAAGATGTGTCCTTATGATATTCTATGTCCCACCTCTTGTCATGTCATATTTTCCTCAATAAAAAATTCTTTGTAGTCCATGCCACATCACATAAATTCTACCTCGTCACTATGCCACATCACAACCATGCCATAACATAACTATACCACATCACCATGCACAGTCACTATGAATAGTAATAATGAATAATGTTTTTTGAATATTGTTTCATGAATAGTTAATCACTCTCAATAATAATCATGAAGGTCAGTAAATCCTTGTAATCCAAACTAAAACCAAATGGTGACTAGCAATAGTTAACATTCTTGGTGACCTCTATGGGTTGTTTGTCTATTAAGCATAGACCAGTAGCCTTATGCAGTCTATTAGCCATGGATTCATATGTTTTCCATCATGATTTGATTTAAAAATGTAACCATGGATATAACATGTGTTAGAAACATTAAAAATGTCTTCCTAAAAACCAAAAAAAAAATCAAAACAATAACTACATATGAACACAGGCACTTAGAGGAAATAAAATACAACTAAACTACTAAACAATGTGTACATAAGCACTTAGAGGAAAGTAAAAACTAAAAATACTATGTATAAATAAAATTTTAGATCCTCTTCGATCAAAAGGAAATCTTCTTAAATCACATCCTACATGAGTTATGCAATGTTGTAAGAGAGCATGATTGACTGTCCTCTTGCTTGGTTGAGCCTTCTTCCTAATTTCTAACCCAGTTGGCATGCCTCCTAATAGGTATTCATCAACAAAAAGATATCCAATGAACACATACTGGTCCAAGACTTCAACCTCTACCCTATATTATTTTTCTTCTTTGGAAATGGTCTCTAATATTGATAGACATTGGTTTGTAAGCCTTAATGCAACATGAGTCTCACATGACAAGTTGAAGGAGTATACTTGGACCTCACTAAATTCTTGAATATTATCAACTTTCCATCTACTATTTCTATCTACTCAAACTCAAAAAATTGAAATGGGCATAATGGCACACTAGTAGAAATTGTCATTCCTTGAGATATTTTGGCCAAAAGAGATACACATTACCATAAAAGAGTGTACCAAGGTATATAAATGGAATGAGAGGCTGGTAACCCATGTTGAAGATTTCAAACAAATCATCATATAGAGAGGTTGTCTCTTGAAAAGATGGATTTATAGTACTATCTCCTTCTATCTTGTTTAAAGTACCATGAGGGGCATCTATCATGTTGTGAAGCCTATTTACACATTATAATTTATTTAAAATATTGTACATTAAAATGTACTATACACTCTTAATGTACATTAAAAAATTTTAGACCTCCTTTTTCTGGGAGTATAGATACATGGTTTATCTATACTTGTATATGTGTGAAGTCATCACCCATGATTAATGGGGAATCATTATGGGTTGACATTGCCCATGGTTTTAGTACCCATTATTTTATAAAAATATTATAACAATTACCTATTAATGTGTTATATATGGACATAATGTAGGTAATAGATTGATAAAACTAAGTTTTTAAGAAGGTAAACAAAGTGTGTGAATTAAGGAGAGTTTGTTTAGCATAGCTCTAAATAATATTTGTGCTTTGTAATTGTGAAAAGATTCATCTAAGAGTGGATTTTACTCTTGTTGGCTTGTAATAATATCCGAGTAATTTTTTCTTGGTATGTGTAGCCCACATTGGGTCGACCATGTTAAATAATGTCTTCTTATTGTGCATTTTAATTTTTGTTATTTAGGTATCTCTATTCATATCTTTTTTGTTATTGTAATTTTGTGAAATTGGTCTGCACTAATTTATGGTTTATTCCTAATAAAATCTAATTGAATCTCCACTATAATAATCTCCTCAAACTCATCAAGAGGCTCTAATAAATGCTTTCCTTGATCATTTATAACTTTTTTGTTTGTTGTAACCAAATCAATTACTTTACCTTTCTTATTTTTATTCTCATTTGCACCAAATGGAATATCCTAAAACAAGCCAAGTTATCCTTTACTATATTCTTCATCATCATGTTTGAAAGTTAAATTAACTTTGTCCTCACCAAAGGTAGTATAATACAAATCTCCTCTTCATACACCTTTGACATGTCCTCATCATGATTATCCATGGATTTATTTTTAGCTTGATACTCAACTTGAATCTTCCACACTATAGGTTCTTCTTTAAAAGGGCAAGGGAGTTCACTAGACTTCTTGAATCTTGAAAGAGTGTCCTGCCAACTAGGAAAATTATTCGGTGTGGCTTAAAACATATTTTATCTTTCTTGGTCTTGGGTGGGCATAGGAGAAGATTCATTCACTAGGGTTGGCATGGTATAATTAGGAGACATAGTCCAAGAAGGCCTTCAAGATGTAAAAGTTTAAAGGTTATTGAGGGAGAATAGAGTTTTGAGAGGTTTGTTCTTGAGCAAGGATAGGATGATTTTACATAGGTATAGGGTCTCTCAAATAAAGGGGACCTATAAAACTTGGGATTTTAAAATAAGGAATATTTTTTGGAAGTTTAGAAGGTTTACCTTTCTTGAAGCTTGAGATCTTAAATGTGGAAGCCTCCTTTTGAATGGTTTGTGCCTAAGCTATAGGAGTTTCTTCTTTGAAACTAGGGATGAAAGAGGTTAACTGAGCTTCAATATTTTTCACCTAAATATATAGTTGATGAATCTACTCCTATTTGGTTATAAGATGTCCAAACAAGCACTCATTGTGATATCTTTCTTGCTCACTCATCTCCTACTAATGGAGATAAGATTGATAAGAAATCTCCTCTTGTTCCATATTATACACATTCTCCTATGTAATAACATCTAACTATTGTTGTATGTTCAAAAATATATTTTTGAGGCTTATATTATTCATATTGTCCATGTTATGGGGATTAATAGGAGGATAAACATGCTGATTTTGGGAAATGTATCCTTTTTAAGGCTGGTTATAAGCATGAATAGGTTGATTTGAAGAAAAAGGGAATGCACAGAGTTGATTTGGCTTTAAAAATGGCTAATAAAGAGGATAACACTCATTATAGGGAGGTATAAATATGGAATTTACCCTAAATCCATCCATTAGAGAGATTTCTCATTGATTTAAATTGATACAAAAGGATTAGAAACAACAAGCTTATTAAAATCCCTTAACTTGATACATGAAAAGGATGCCTAGGTTGTTAAAACCAGTTGATTGAGCTCATAGTCACCATTTTTTTGGTATAGTGCCTCCAAAATATGATATATAGAATAACAACACCAACATTACTTCCATTAATTTAGACCTTAGTCCCACCAGGGGTGCTATAAATTGTTGTCACTTTGAGTTACACCCTTTGAAGAGGTGTTTCAAGCCTCCTCACCCAATTAACTTAATGGAAACACTCCTAGGTTGTTGGTGACCTAAATATGAATTGAATTTATAGATAGGGTTGGTTCCCCTAGTGAATCACCTAAATTAACACAACTACTAAAATTTAAAGTGGAAAAGGGATAGAGAGAGAAGGGATAGAAAAACTAAACTATAAAAAGAGTCAATGCACAAAAAATGTGATACTTAACTTGCTTATCATGCACAATGGAATAAAAAGAGATAACACACCTACATAAATCCTAAATTTAGAACACTTTCATAATTAATTTGTAATAAGGTAAAGGTTTTATTACTAAAATAGGTTAGATAAAGTCTATCTACAACTAGTTATTTCCAAGAAACTGATCATACACAACTTACAACCTGCAAAAGAAAGCTATCTTGCATGAAGGTGAGGATATTAGACACAATCTAGGGGAAAAATCCTTCACCACAAGGAGAGCATAAATAACTCATTGAACACACAAAATTCAAGCATGAGAGAAGGTAAGATAATATGTATTAATTCTTTCAAGGCATTTACAAACCTATCAAGTAATTTAATTACAAAGGATTAACCATCCTTATATAAAAAATACATAAAGAGAGAGAGAGGAGGCAGAATATTCAAAGAAGGATGAAAATTGTGCCAAATTCCACTATTCATGAATAGTGACCACAAGTGATCCTTTCACATGTGCAATAGGTCAAGAAAGTGGACTCTACTTTAGATAAGATCATGTGATTTCATTTTTTGAGCTCCTCTCCCACATGTGTTATCTCTATTAATAATAGTAACTTCTTATCTTTATTACAAGAATCTAACAAAAATTGAAATCATATTTTGACTATTTTATTTGACATTAAAATCAATGGGGAGCCCCAAAAATTTTTGCCCCACTCTCACATGCGTGAGATAAAGAACATGTCACCCCACCTCTTATCATGTCATATTTTACTCAATAAAAAATTACCTGTGGGCCATGTCATCAAATAATTTCCACCTCATCACTATTCCACATCACAACTATTCCACATCATAACCATGCCACATCACAACTATGCCACAACACCATGCATAGTCACTATGAATAGTGCCTTGTGAATATCATTTTTTGAATAGTGATTTGTAAATAATGTTTCACTCCTAGTAGTAAGCATGAAGGTCAAAACATCATTTTAATATATTCTACAACCAAATGGTGATTAGAAATAGTTAAAATTACCTTCTTTTCCCATCTCATTAAAACATGTCCTGGATGATGAAGACTACCAAGTATATTGCCTACAATAACTAGAGATACTTGATGAAAAATGCATAGCTATTGTCAACAAAATTCAAGCATATCAGAACCAAATCCATGGCCACTATAACTGGTGAGTCAAACATAGAGATTTTGAACTTGGGGACCTTGTTCTCAAAGAAAACCAAAAGAACATCATGGCCAATAAGAAGAAGAAAGGCAATTTCAAACCCAATTGGATAGGCCCATATATTATTGTTTCAAATTATGGTTATAGAGCATATACGCTCACTACACCAAATGGAGATGAAATTGATGAGCCAATGAACATCATACACCTCAAGCACAAGTTTGATTGAGAGACCTTAAGTATTATCTATGAGGTCCATTTCCATTATACAGTAATATCATCACATTTTTTATACCATACCCTATATTTCTCTACCATACATTTCATATCAACTAAAATTGTTTTTAACCACCCTACCTAACCCTTTTGACCTTGGTTCTATTCCATTAGTTCTTTGGGTACCTTTAGTGAGGGGTTTCAAATCAAGTTTAAATAGTTGATTTAATAAAATATATAGAGGTAGTATTTTGGACTAGTATGACAATGGTTTGGTAGGTACATCCTTCATTCCTTGTTTTATTTCATTTCAAGCATTCTTGATTATAACCACATTTATGAAAATTAGTCTGCCACTTTGTGATACTAATTATAACCACCTTTGGGAAAATTAGTATCATTGAACTATGTCATTGTTTCCTAATTATAACCACTTATGATAAAATTAAGAACAACACTTTTATCATGCTTGGAAGTCCCACTTTGCCATTCTTATGCCATACTATGCCATTTGCCTAATTTGCAAAATTGTTGCTACCTAGTTGGATTCCTCCATTTTAAGGTATGATGTAGTGACTTTAGGTCCCATCCTGGGACTATTTAGGTAGTGTTTGATATTGAAAATACCCTTGGTGGGGAAGAACTTAAGGCTCAAACACTAAATTAATCAATCAACCAGAACACTTTATAAAATTTGAATACCACTACATTATATAAGGAGTTATTACCTATAAGTTGGGATGTTAATGATCCTAATAATAACTCACTAAGATAACCAACTAACAAAAATACAAAATATATTGTTCACAATAATATATTCATTTAACCAATTAACCTATAATAAATTTTACATATAACCATGGTAACTAACACATGGTAAATAGTAACTAGTCTTTTACCACATCTAAAAAACTCATGTTAGAACTATTTCCTAACATTCACCCTTAGTTCTAACATGGGGAAAAAAATTTGAATGTCGGTTTCAATTAACAATGCATTCTATTACAAACATGTGATTTTGAAAATCCAGTCTTATTGAAGATTACCTTGCAAGACTTATTTGAGGTTCATAAATCATAAATAATAATTAACTCAAAAATATGACTCTAGACTCTAGCACCTTTGAAATAAGACTTTGATTTTTTAAATAAATAAAAGACTCTTTAAAACTGTAACTATACCAAACAAAATTCAATTGAATATTAAAATATTAAAAATTTGACATTAAAATTAAATTATAACTCACAATAGTTTAATACCTACATAAAAATAAATACCAAGTACATAATTCATTGGTTCAAAAAAAAGGAATTTTAAACTTGTGACTTTACAATTAACACAAATTGACTTCAAATATACTATAAACTATAAATATAAAACACCAAATATTTAACTAAATATAAACACTATATAAACAAACTGTAAAAAGACCCTTATATATAAAAAAGCTTAAACTATGCCACAAACCTAAAAATAGACTTAAACACTAAACTAATAAAAATTAAAATTAAAAAATTAATCCAAACTAAATATAAAATAATAGATGAACCCTAAAAATATTAACACATTATTATTATTATTATTATTATTATTATTATTATTATTATTATTATTATTATTATTATTATTATTATTATTATTATTATTATTATCACTATCTTCCATTGTCATGTAGAGATTGACAGTGGCATAGGAGATGTAGAGAATATGTTGCCATTTGGAAGTCAAGCAAAGTTATGGATCAAATGTCATTCCATGCCAAGATTTTTTACTCGATACAAGATTTGAGATGATGAAACCAAGGGAAATGATTGTGTGCTTAGGTTGAAGGTTGTCATTGCCAAGGATGATCTAATGCAGGTCTATGGAGATGAACACCACCACTGAAAGGATTTGGAGTGATCCAAACTATAGATGAGCATTATGTATATGATGGAAAGAAAGCCCATCAAGAGGATTATATAGCTCAGATCTATAATATATCAATTAATAGGATTATTATAATAGAAGCCATTCAATTTATAAGTTACTAATGTGAATGTAAGCTGAGAGAGCTATTGAGTATGTAAGTGAGGCAAAGTTTCATGAGATAGAGATTGTGGAGGGATCTCAATATTTTAGAGATGGATAGGATTCATGTGGGTCTACATCACTATTAGTGGCTAAAGATGGATGTATAACTGATCCTACTCAGTAATATCTAAGCTCAGAGAAGGTAATGAACTATCTACTTAGTAATACTTTTTTATATCAAGCTCATGACTAATAATGGATTTGTTAAACATATCTAAGGGATCTCTTATAAAAAAATAGAAAAGGAGAGTTTTTCAAAGCCTCTAGTCAAATGCCATTTTTTGTAACCCTAGCTAGGTCTTACAATTGTGATAATAATAATCTAACTAATCTACTAAATAAACATGCAAGCTAATATAGTAAATGAATATGAAAGATAATCTAGTGCTCACCAAATATTTTGGCACAAATGAGGAAGATACTAAACATGAAAAGATAATTTTATCTAATATAACATAAAAATAATATAATCAAGGAGAGATATAATTCAATGTATTATCTCTACAACATCTACTTATCAAAATAATAAGGGCTAGGAATATACTTACCTTGTTGAAATGAACTCGTCATGCCTCAATCTCTCCCTTGGCCAATGATGCTTTATAAGAGGTTGTTATGTCTTGTAAAGATCACAAGTATAGATTATCTAGGATACAATACTTATACTATACATCCAATACTTGCACAAGATAATTGCTACTCATCTAAGGTTAAAACCTAGCAAGAAAACATCTTATTGATTGTATAAGCAGATTTATGAGAAATAATGATGCACAATTGAATGATCCTCTCTTTATAATAAATTTAAGGGGTTATTTACAGCCATTGATTGACCTTTAACCCTCCCAAAAACATATCCAATAAAGTGGGCCTAATCAACTTTGTTAATCAATAAATAGTGTTGTTAGGTTATGAATTATGTTAGTTTGGGTCAGTAGAATTATGTAACATGTGCTAAACCCATAACAAGGTCAACTAGATTGACATAGTAGGAAAATTAGTAAAATGGGTTTTTTCTTAGGTAGGGGCTATTTTGGATGGTGAGTTTCTTAGGAGAGTGTCTAATCAGGGTTTAATTCTTAGGGAATCAGATAAGAGTAGCTTGTAATGGTCTTAGGTGGTGGTATAGGGGCCAATAATACTATGAAGCACCAAGGTTATACTAACCCATTTTATAGTATACCATTTAAGTTGTACACTTAAAGAGAGTGAGATTATATGGGTTATTGCAAGAGATAAATAATGATTAATTGATAAAATTTAAAAATATTATGTATATAAATATTAAATCCTATCATCCTCAAGTCAATGGAAAGGTAGAAACATTCAAATAAGTACATGAGCATATACTTAAAACCATATGCAATGTCTAGAGAGATGATTGAGGACTAGATTTTTGTGATCCTATGGTCATATAGGACTAATTATAAACATGCAAAAAGGTTCTCTCCTATTGGTCGATGGAATATACATAGTTATGCATCTGGAATATATGTTTCCATGTCTATGAATCATATTTATAATGTGGTTAGGAGATCAAGATTCACTTTAGGTAAGGTTGTTAGATCAAGATCACATGGAATAAAATTGATAGATAGTGAATTGGACATAGGAAATAAATATAGTAAAAATCATGTAATGATTATAATCTGTGATCTAAATATTTATTATCTAGTATAGGAAATATTATTATATGATAGCATATTTCAATCACATCTAGGTAAAATTTGAATCTGGTGGAAAGGACCATATGTTATCCATTAATTATCATAGAAAATAATAATATTACTAAGGATTTTCAAGGAATCATTCTTCTAGGGCATGTAAATGGATGCAGGTTTAATCCTTATTACTAATGATATCTATTAATTCCATGTTAAAGATTTTAAGGGTGTTGATTAATACTGTGTAGTTAAGGTTTGTGTTTCATTTATCATTTCTTATATTTTTTTAGGTTTTTAGTGTAGTTGTGTATAGTGAGACATATATATTACATTCTATCAAAACATAGTTTTAAAAGTTAATGTTGCAAAGTATTAAAGGAAATAATAAAATAAATGAATGATTAATATGAAGAAAGTTCAAAATGAGGTCAACATGGGATCAATAAATGAAGGCTGGGAATGAAGTGATAATAAAATGGGTATGAAAAATAGCTAATAAATAGTCATTCATGAAGTAGTTAATGGAAAAGCACTTAAAATATTTTACCTTTTCCAAAGTAGATCAAAATGACAGACTTCGGTTAGGGTTTGAACATTAAAGGAATTTTTTAGAATAATGAAGGTGATGTGTCACATTAAATAAATCCATAAGTGAAAGTAATGAATATGTTTATTGAAATTTGAATGTCACATCACAACAACTAAAAGTATTTAAACTAAGATCATAATGACATGAAAATAAGTCATCCCGATTCAATGTGAAGTGTCATACATATGGATAAAAACAAATATGTTATAACATTTAATGTCTAAGTGGTGTAATTATCAAACCCTTAATAAATTTTAGGTAACTAAATAATAATTATTTATTATTTATTGACATGGGTTAACAATCTCATGTAAATAAATAATAAAACATAAATTATTTATTACTTATTAGTAAACATAAAACAAAATTGTTTATTTTATTATTAGTGTTTATAAATGTTCTCAGGATGGTTGGACCCATTGCTTACAATGTTAACCTCACTTCAAGTTTTAATATAAAATAGGTTTACCCTTATTTTTAAAATGACTCAATGCATTCAAACCTACTTGAGTAGTTAAGATTTTTATGAAGACATCTAGTGAATAAGTGAGAATGTAGAATAATTTGTATTGGGGGTTGTTATTTTTTCTCATATATATTTAATATCAACTAATGTTGGTTTTTTAACTTCTTTGGATGTTTTACTACCTAATTTTTGTGTTAATATATTATGTTTTTCTATTCAATTAGTTTCTAGATCCTGTGCATTGGTGTGCCTATTTTATCATGTTATTAGAGCTAGTGGAGAGGATTTGATCAACAAGGATATTATATTAAGTTAAATATCAATAATTTATATTTTAATTTATTTAAAAAATTTATTATTCAAAGCTTTTTACAAACCTTTGTGGTGGAAAGTATATTCAAGTTCTTATAAGATGCATATAGTGGCTAACTGATCTCAAATTTTTTTTGGATCTTCATCCTAAACCATGTTGAAGAAAAAATAAATGTGTTTCAAGAAATGAAATACTCTATAATGTTTTTAAAGAATTTAAATACTCTTATGGTTTAATGGTATGGCCTAGGAAAATCAAAAGAATTATAAAAAATATTTTCAATGGTTATCAGGCCCTAAAAATCTTTCATCACATTTGTTGTCAACTCTAAACAATAACAGAATTTGAGAGTATTTCATTTATCCCCTATAATTTTACTTGAATAGATCCAACACACCTTTATGTCCATATGCAACTTGAGCAAGTAAAAATATTATAAATGGTTTTCTTATAGCCTTTTGGTAATGGTTTTTTATGATTGAATCTTGTTTTGTCAATTATTGTCCCTGACAAAACATTTTCCAAATTTATGGAAGCTTACGTGTCTCCATTTATTTTTCTCAAGTAGCATGGGGAACCATATTTAGCTTGGGTGATTGAAATATATGAATTATTCACCAAAGATTAAATTTTGAAGATTCTACAGGCTAAGTTTCAACATTTTAAGAGCATTGACAAATTTTCAAGGTGTTTGGTGATCTAGTTTGAGCATTATGAAATTTCAAAACTCTTCTTGGGCACCATACTTGCACCATGATATGCTAGAGGAAAGTATATTGTTTATATAATTTATTAAAATATTTTAAAAATATATATTTTTTTAAAAAATCTATTTTTAACACAAAGTCTAATAGCCCCCCTCTTTAAATTTTTTAAAAGTTTTTAAACCAAAAAGTAAATTTAATTAAAATGTTTTACATATATATATATATATATATATATATATATATATATATATATATATATATATATATATATATATATATATATATACAATTAAAATAAAAATAAGATAAAAAAACCATTCAAATATGTATTAGTGCATTTAAACTTTCAATATGATTTGTAAAAGGGTTGGTGGTTGTAATTTTTTTAAAAACTTGTAGTTTGGAAGGTATAGTGTTTAAAACCCCAAAATCAATTTTTTGTTTTTGAATTTGGTAAAATTTAGTTTAATTTGAGTTATATTTTTGGTTTATGTGCTAACTTTTCATGCATTCAAAGCCCTAATTGACTTGTCAAATTTATTTTGACAATCAATCTACTAAATATTTTATCAAATATAGTTGTGTAGCCAATCAATCCATAGGTTTTGGCACCTTTCAGATACATATACATAGTCCATTTTTTTTAAACTTCCTATTATTAAGTTTAAAACTTTTTTAATAATAGTGTCTAGCTGGTTGTTATGAGTGTGACTCTTTTGACACTTAGTTTAGTACAACTCTATTTTAATTTTTTAAATTATTTGGCATCTAAATTATGAAATTAATTATAATTACATATGTGATTCACTTTATTTTATAAGATAGTTTGAAAACTCATTAACAAGATTAATTTGTTAAATTATTATTACATTAGTGTATTCTTTGTGACACTTTATTTTTTTATAATATTTTGTAAATTTGTTAATTTTTTTGGCATTGATTTGAATAATTATTGTGTTTTTGCACTTAAAATTTGTCTTAAAATCAAATAAAGTTAAAATTCACACTAAAAATTATTCATTTTAAGCATTTGATTACTATCATATTTAAATGGAAGCTATGGATTCCCCTAATTTTGTTTTAGATAAATCACAAATGTTTAATGAAAATAACTATAATATATATAAAATTCATGTTAAAGCTGAATTTATGGCCCTAAATTTGTGGAATATTTTGTTGGGAATGAAAAATCCTTTTCTAGATGACATGTGATCCTTGTGCTTACCAATACATTTCAATAAAAATCATAAAAAACTATGCCCATTATTTTGTGAAGTGTTAAGAATTATTTCTTTCTCCATGTTGGTCATCAAGAGTCTCCTAGAAATGCTTGAAAATGCTTGAATCCATATATGAGGGCACTCACCTCTCAAAAATTATTAAGTTACTATTTGAATTGCTAAATATACCTATGAAAGGTGATGAAAAGGTTCATAATTTTATTTCTATAATTAAGAACATTAATTCTCAGTTAGGTGGTTATAATTATAATTTTATTGAATATCAACTAATTTATTTTATCACTAAATTAAATATTCATGAAAAGTTTTAAATTTTCATTTAAATTTTGAATTTTAAATATCAAACTAAGCAAGATATCCCTGACTTTACCACTTGGTCTACTCTCTTAATTCAAAAAGAGTAAGTTATGATGAATTTTGATTTTAAAGAGAATGCCACTCAGCACTTCTCACCTTTAATAATTTTTTTGGTAATAATAAAAACCATAAATATAACCATGATTTTGTAAAAGGCAAAAATGAGAACAAAAAATTTGGCAATAAGAATTATAAACCTAAGTTTAATGGAAATTACAATCTATGTGGTAAATTTGGTCATAGTAGAGAAACTTATTATCAAAACAAGGATAGAGTTAACAATCAATCTTTTTAAAATAAAAAATGGAATAAATATAATAAAAAAATTAGAAGAATCAAAACCCTAATCATAATAACAATAAAGATTCAACTATTATTGTTTTATATGATTCTTTATTTTCTTCAAATGAAAATGATTAGATTTTAGATAGCAGTGCATCACACCACATTACTTGATTATCTAATATTTTATGTGATTATAGATATATATTTGAAAATATTTACTTAGGAGATAATTCTTTCTTAAATACAACTAAATAGGTAAGAGCTAAATTTTAAAATGTTGTTATAATGATGTTTTCTATATACCTAATCTTAAAAAGGACTTTTTATTTTATTCACAGCTTATTAATGATAATTTCATTGTAACATTGATTAAGGATAGTTGATATATTAGAAATAAATATATATATTCTATTGTAGAAGTTTTTTATATGAATGCTTTATAAATTTTCTCTCCTTCTACATGTTTTCTTTCATCACATAGTAAGGATGAATCTCAATTATGGTATGAAATATTATGACATGTTAATTTTAGAAGTTTACATGATATGTTTGAAAATAATCTTGTTTTTGACATTTATTATATCTCCTTTCATCATGAAACTTGTGAGGGTTTCTTACATGGTAACCAACATTCTAACCCCTTTCACAAGAATCATGATGTAAATTCTTTACATCCTTTAGAATTGATTAATAGTGGTGGTGTAGGACATCTTAAAGTTATATTTATTAATTTTTATTTGTATATTTTTACATATATTGATGATTACACTATAATTATATGTTCATTTTTCATTAAAAATAAATTTGATGTATTTTTTAAATTCAAATCATTTAAAGTTTTTGTTGAAAATGTATATAATTTTTTTATTAAGAGATCAAGAATTGATAATGGTGGTGAATATGTTAGTAATTTTATTTTATTTTTTTTTCATTAATTGTGGTATTAAAATAGAACTAACAAATTCATATTCACCTCAGTAAAATGGTATTAATGAAAAGAAAAGAACACACCATTATTAAGATGGATAGAATAATGTTGCATTCTGCAAATGTTTCTCCTACTTATTATGGGTCAAATCCATGAATTTTACTGTGCATATTCTAAATATAAATCACACTTAATATTTTATTTTTTTTACATCAAAATACATGTATAATCATGGCATTTCATTTGATTTGATAAAACTAGTTTGATGTTATTTTAAAGATACTAACAATGTTGATAGTCTGTCATCGACATTGTATTTATTCGTAAAATGATATAGTTTGACTCTCAAAAGATGTTTATTAAAATTATATTGTAATATAAATATTTATATTAGATGAGAAAGTAAAGAATATATATATATATATATATATATATATATATATATATATATATATATATATATATATATATATATATTCAATTCACATGAGTTAGAATTGAAATGAATTATATGAATAACATAATGATTAATTTAAAAAGATGATCATGTTTAGTTATTGCATTTGGTAAGAAGATCATGCTTAGTAAGTTTGGATTTTTTTGTTTCAATTGTTTAGATACTCTCTTTTGATTGTTTTACCATTTAATTATTTATTATATTCTTCATTTTATAATAAGATATGTTATGAAATGTAAAGTGTAAATGTATTTTGTATTATTAGCTCTTCACCATTTAATTTACTAATAATTCTATTCATACATATCTAAAATTATTTTTTTTAATCCCATGTTTGTTTGATTGGATGATTTCATATCATATTAAAATTATACATATTTGATGTATGAGAGGTTATATCTCACTCTTTTATTGAAACATATTAAATATGATTTTTTTATATGACTCAAATTATAAAATGAGTTATTGCTAATAAGATATCTAATGTTTCATATTATTAGTAACTTGTTATATGTGCATCACATGATATTTGGGGATGCTCATCTTATCAATATTGTAGATGTCCAATAATGAATTATATACAATAATTTATATTTTTTACTAACTTTATAATCAAATTAGTGAATTTATTTATCTAAAATATGAATTGATTGTTTTAAATATGTTTTACCATAGAAAAACATATGTCACACTTTTATGTATTTGGTTATTGTGATGATAGCCATACTATGATATTATGAATCTATTTTTGGATGTGTTTAAATTATGTAGGTGTGAATCACCAAAGAACTAAACAAATTGAATTTCAAGTGAATTTTATTCGAGAGAAAGTCCTCAATGGTGATATTGATCTACAGTTCTATCTTATGAATGAACAAGTCGTAGATATATTCACAAAACCACTTGGTGCTACCAAGTTTTTTTAGTTTCATGCAATGATGAGCCTCTTGAAATTATCATTGAGTGGGAGTGTGCATGACAATGGCACTTCCTAATAACTAATTATTTCTTATCCTTCTCTATATTTCATATTATTATAAATCATTGTAAACTTCATGTGTAAGTTATATGATTTGAGCAAACTTTGTGTGTAAGTTTTAATTTTTTACACCAATACATTAAAGCATAATTTATAATGGTGTTCCTTATGTTATAAAAGGCTCCAAATATGCTTTGTTGATTATTCATGAGAAATTGTTAGATGTAGTCTCATTATCATGCATGATGAATTATAAGCTTACTTTCAAGTAGTTTATGGATTATAATTCCTTTTGTTTCAAAATTTGATTTTTGGCACAATGAATGTTTTTAAATCCTTTAATTTTTCATATTGTATAATCCCTTTATGGTGATTATGAGATTTATCCTTGATTAATATTAAAGGGGAGTGTTAGAACATTTAATGTCTAAGCAATGTAATTATAAGGCCCTTAGTACATTTTATGTAGTTAAATAATAATTATTTATTATTTATTAACACAGGTTAACAACCTTGTGTAAATAAATAATAAAACATAAATTATTTATTATTTATCTATAAAAATAAAACATAATTATTTATTTTATTATCGATGTTTATAAATGTTCTCGAGATGGTTGGACTTGTTGGTTAAAATGGTCACTTCCCTTCAAGTTTTAATATAAAATAGGGTTTACCCCTATTATTAAAATTTCTCAATGCATTTGAAATTACTCAAGTGATTAAGAGTTTTGTGAAGCCATCCAATGAAGAAATGAGAAGGTATAAGATTTTGTATTGGGGGTTATTATTGTTTCTCATATATATTGAATATCAATCACTATGGATTTTTTACCTCCTTTAGAGGTTTTCCCACCTCATCTCTATGTCAATGTGTTATGATTTTCTATTCAATTACTTTCTATATCTTATGTATTGGTGTATCTATTTTATCAAAATATATATTAAAAATGAAATACATAGTGAAACACACATAAAACATTATATCACTCCATCAATTTTTGATTTAAGCTTTAACTATTTACCTGAGCACAAAGCTTTCTAATTTATGACATAGCTTAGAAAATATGTTTCAATCATAGCTACTCATACCATTGAGTGACAATAAAAGGAGGAAATGGGAATAGGGTTAGAATTAAGGAATAAAAGTTACTATGATCTTGACCCCTTTTATTTCATAGATGTATTATATATTACCTTTCTTGGCATAGATCACATTGATGTTACACAACTAGGATCCATAGCCATACAAAATAAACTATGAGGGTTAGATTTTAAATGATTAATTAAGCTCAAAATTTTTGGGTAATTAGACAAGGTGATTATTACACTACTAAGTTAATATAATAAGGAGGAAATACACTTCAACACTAAAATAATGGAAAGGGTAACACAACTTCTAGCATGAGGCAAATATCTAATTCCATACAAAACCAAGGCCCCTCTGATTCACTCAAACACAACTAAAAATTATACTAAAGAATCCATAGGAATTACCCCTTGAATCAATATAAGATTTCATAGTGAAAGTGTTCTTTGACTACATTTCACATAGTTTCTATTTGACTACCAAGAGTAGCTGGTAGGGAATAAAATGGTTGATTGGCATTTCCTATCAAATAATTCAATAGAATAATAATTTTATTTGACTAAATTTACTAGTATCTAAGATAGTTTTTAATTTTTAAAATATTAATTTGAGTACATCATAGACTTTTAAATAAAAATTTATAGTATTGTTGATTTTTTTTACTCAATGGAATTCTTTTTATAGTCATTTGGTAATGGATGGAGACTTTTATCTTGAAACCACTTTATAAAATCTGCCCTAGACTAGAATAGGGAAATACAATGTAGAGTTTAGTTGATTTAATCATTGGTGGATTCAAGTGTAGACACTCATAACATTTAACCATAGGGTGGCCATATATGTGATGTGATACCTTTTACCCCATGAATAAATCACCAAACTTCATGATGGAGTGTAGGTTTGAATTCATGGACTAGCCAAAGAATCACATATCCCATTTCCATTCTTTGTCACCATGTTACATGAACAAGTAGAGGTTATAAGGTAACATATTTTACTGGTAATAATAATGACACTTATGTGTTATATGTCCTATGGAGAATAATATTCAGTGGTGTATTCACAATAAAAAGTGCAAGCATAACATAAAGCACCACCTCATACATTTGTAGCCCCAATAAAGGATGTTAAGGGGAAAATAAAGGCACCAACATAAAGGACAATAACACATCCTCCACCAAAGAATAAGAATAAAAGAACCAATCCCTATTTTAGTGCCATAAATGTGCCCAAGATTTTTGTGGAGTATGATCTCATATAATGTGGCATAACTAATGAAGAAGTTTATAAGTTTATGTTGTAAGACATAGGCATAAATTTATATGAGGAAGAAGAAGAAAATCTTCAAGAAATTATTATGTAGTTTTTAATGTGCAAAGACTCACTAAATTTTATAATGGTTGATATTCCCACACATATAGATTCAATCATAGTCAACATTGTCATAGAGAAAGAAGAGATCAAACACAGAATGATATCCATATGCCAAGGTGTAGTGGGATAAGGATTATCTCTAGGTAAATATACTCAGTCACAAATAGAGGCATCATATGGAATATAACAAAAATAAACCCTTTAATAAATACTAATAAACAAACCAAGAATGCACATAATGCTAAAGACCTCTGCTTTCATTGAAAAATTCATGAGATATTTTTTTACACAATTAGTGGTGGAGGAGATTGATTCCATGGAAGAAAAAGTTGTGGATAAGTATCCAATTGTAATTTTATTTGTATATAAGTTATTGGATAAGGTTCTCATTCTACTTTCCCACATAAATTCACTATTAATCTAGTGCACATTGGTTTCATCCTCTCCTTCATATTCTCATCATAATTAAACCACTTCATCCCCTCCATCTTCCCATTCTAGATCCTATCTTTAACAAGAGGACATCATGGTAAAATAGAAATATTTTCAATCCCAAACATATAGAGTGAATGTTAAAAAGGAAGAATGGGAAAAACCCTAAAATAAAGAAAGGAAAAAATAAATAAAAAGTTGAGTGCAAGACCCAATAATAATAATATCAACAAAAAAACAAGACACACAAGAGAAGAAAAAGGAAGGATAAGTTACTATGAATAATAATAATGAAGAATAATTATAATAGACATATAAAATTTAGAAGCATGAAAAATAAGATGAGAAAAAAGATATAAGAAGAAGAAGAAGAATATACAAAAAATGAAAAAGTACAATAAGATAGGCAATATAAGAAGAAATGAGGGAAAATGTTGAGGTTGATGTAGAATCTAAATAAGAAATATAAAAAGAGATAATCCTTATGAAATAATAAATAATATATAATGAAAAATGTTGAGGATAAATCTTCGAAGGACATTGTGTATCAAGAATAAATTAGAAAGCAAAGGTGTATGTAGAGGAAATTGCCATGGAAAAACAAAAGGTGAAGACAAAGAAAAAGGTTGAATTTGTAACTAATATTAAGAAGGTTGAATAGATTAAAAAACCCATGAAACTAGTGTTGTATCTAAAATAACAACCAATTCTTGATTCCCCATAACATTCTAGTGCATCAAAAGGCTTAGGTTTAGAACTAGGATGCTTATAAGAAGAGGCATCACATGATAGATTTCAAAAAACCTACCAATGGTTTTAGGATGTGCAAGCCCATCCCTATGATGAAAAAAATCCATATTCCTAGTTTTGAAAATATGAATATCCATAACAATAACTATAATGAATTATTTTGATTTAACCATGACAAGTTAGGATGCATCATTTGATGTGACCTAGCTAACACTAACAAAGCAATATGAGGGAGAAACTATATTTCAAGAGTCCAAAGTGCACTAATATATTGATATGGAATATTAAAAAATCAAGCTAATAAATGAAAATGTGAATCTACATGATTGGTTATCCAAATTCCATGTGATCATTGAGATACTAGTATAACACTAGTGGTCCAAGGCTTGGGAAATTAGGTGATATTATTAGATAAAAAGATCATAGCATTGATTTCTTGTCTCACCAAATATTGGGTGGTTTGACAAACAATTTTCTATCTCTAAGCACAATGTAAATAATTGAAAGTATAAATAAATCCTTTTCCATCTCCTTGAGGAGTATGACTATGTTTTTGACACTTTTGTGTAGTAATTCACTCAAATAAATCACCTTATGATTGACTAGAAGTAATAGCTATAGGGTTCACTCAATTATGTGTAGTCTAATTTTTTTAAAGGTGAACAAGGATAAAACAATAATGTAAAATAAAACATCCATATTGTACCTCATGATGTTACACTTAAGAAGTATTTTAATATAAGAGACATAGTTATGAAAATAATGATTGCATGGTAGAATGAGATGCTTCAAAACACCTTAATTGGCATCCAAAAATAGTGGTATGTAGACATAATAGAGAAAATGTTTTAAAACATTTAGATGAAGATATAATAGAATAAGGCTATCATTTCCACCATGATTATGGTGATATTTAGGAAATCATGTAGTGTCAATTTTCACTATGGATTTTAATCATCAGGGTCTAGGATGTCTTTGATGATTAGAAACAATTCAATAAATATATTTCACACCTAGAAAAATTGATTTTTAAAAATTTTTATGGTATAAAATTCATTCCACCATCCCAATTCACATAATATTTTCAAATAGGGAGGCAAAAAAATTAGTGCTAACTTAACCTCTAGTACTTGACTCTATAACTACATAATATCTAGCTAGAGTTTTATTAAAACATGATTCTCTTCAACAACATAATATTATAATACAACACAAATAACACCATCATATTCACTACCTCCTCTAAATATAGTATCATACTCCATGCCTCCTCCATCTCTATGGGTATTTCTCAATACCATTTGTATAGAGTTTTCATGAAATTCAAAGTAAAGAAGGTAAAAAACATTAGACTTGGGGCTAGGATGGTTCAAAAACCATAAATGGTGGCCTAATGGTTATCCCAATTTATTAAAAAAATGTAATGAAGGTATATTGGTATGATGCTTAATTGAAAACCCAAAAGGGTGGCTAAGTAGGGATAAATATTAAAATATGATAAATGACACATTGCATAATTACCACAAGTAGTGTTTTGTGGAACAACCCCTTGGTGAAAGATATTTACTAAATCCAGTAGTAGACACACTTCCTATGAATTTTTCTAAATATTAAACATCTATTTCATTCTAGGAAAGTGTTGGTAGTATATTTAGGACTGAAAAATCACATACTGTAAATGAATGACATGTACGTAATGTTGAATTTTTTTTGCAACATATATAATTTTATATATATTAATATTATACATGTATTAAAAAATACTATGGAATTGAAAAAGACTTCTTTGACCTTGATTTGAAAGAATAAAATGCAAAGTAACAAATCTCTAAAAGTTTTATATATACTAATCAGTAAAGGAAAATAGTTTCAAAATATCATGATTAATAGAGAGATTAGGTGATGGGTATTCTATATATTTTATTACTTGCTATGTGCATAGTGTATAATATTTTGTTCTTACATCTACTTAATTACATAATAATAATGAATGTTATGTATAATTTAAGACTACATTTCTCTAAATAAACATGTAATTTTGAACTGAAGGAATACTTGATAATAATAAATTTATGTTTGTGTTGTGAATTATATCCTAATTCACATGAAAACACACACACTAAAATGTTATGATGGGTTTTATAGGAACCTCTACTAATAATGCTAAATTTGATAATCATATCTCTAGTTTCTCAAAATTAGCAAATGCACAAATGAATTATTTTCACCAATTTATATTAAAATTTCATTTTTAGTATATTTTAGTTATTTAAGTCAAGATTCCATTTTTCAACCATATTTTTGTTTCCATACGTTATTTTCACAAACCAAAATAATCCTAAGAATCTTGGAAAGATAGATATTTTGTATGTGCTAGTAATGTTTTTTTATAAAAATCTAGAATTTTATCTTATTTTTTAGGTCTACCTCTTGTTATCCTCATAGGGAAAATTCCATGACCTAAAACATATTCAACCTTATTTAAAATATGTCAAGGTAAGTGAAGGTACATATTTTCATTTCATTTTATTTCAATTATTTTATCATTTATTTTTAGTTATGTTCTTTTGTGTTGTTATGTTACTTTCCCAAATTGCCACCCCATATTACACTATTGTGACACATGATGAAATTTGGGTGGGGCATATGTATAAACATAATATTTTTCACTTTATCATTTTCTAACAATTTATCTTGTAGTGGCTTCTTGATGCATCAATATACCTAAGTGCATGCCTTAAAAGGAGCATCAAGAATGGGTTGGGAAAGGCTTGTTGTGCTTTAGAAAATATTTTTTTATCTTATCCTGATTACACCCTTATTAATATTAGGATAACTTCCTCTAAGTGTATACCCTTTATATCTCTCTTGTTTACCTCTTATCTAGATTTGATAGTTTTCCTATATCCTAAGGTATTGGTCTCATTAGTATGATCTATTTTAATTTTTCACCCTTCATGTATAGTATCATCCAACTCAATATAATTCTAAGTGTGTTATCTAAAATTTATATTATATCTACCTTATTTATACCTATTTGTGTAAGTTAACATCTTTTGACTATATTAGTTGGGCCAATATCATTGGTTGGGATGATATCATTGACTTAGAGCTTAGGGTTGGATTTGGATATTGGATCAATACATATAGGGTAACATTTCAATCATATCATATAATATATCACTAATTTTATATTATTTGTCTTGTAGATCTTTCCTAAGTACCATTTTGTAGATATGGTGGCTTAAAACCTTATCTTAAAGAGTCTTTTCTTGTGGTGCCATTAAATCTCAATAGGAGGAGTCATTAGGAGTTCATAACTAAGGATATTTGGGTTTTCATCCAACCATTTGATTTATTAAACCTATAAAATTATCTTCCAAAGCTCCACTTGAGCCAAGGGAGACATTAAAGTGTTTAAGATTCCACCCCTAGGTAAGTATTTCTACGCCTAAACACTTTCATTTATTTACTTATTAGACTAGATATTTCTTGTTTTTTTGTGAATAAATGTATGTGTATCCTTCCTTATACATTATATTTACAAAATAAAGTGGTGTAGCCATAGGATTTCTTAGACTTAACATAAATAACTTTAAATTTCATAGACCTCCATTTGTTTGACCCTTATACCTTACCCATGTACAACAATTCTAACATATCCTTTAGTTTAGTTTGTACTATTTACAACCATAGCTCATATTTATTGACATCTAGTGAGATTTGCATATTTTTTCATAGGCCTAGGATTTGGAACCCTTTCCTATTGACATTCACATTATAGGTACCCTTTGTTATATCTATCTAATTCTACAAACTTTAATTAGTCCTTACCTAATTGCCCAAGTATTCTATGCTCTATTTGATTGACCTTATTCGAGTCCTAGTCTATTTAGAGAAAGAAGATACTTATAAGTCATCTTATCCCATGAATACATTCTATGAAATTGATGTGAATATTATCCATCCTTTGGTTAAATCAGTTTCATTTTTGTCTTTTATATTCTTATAAAAATATTTCAAACCATCAACCAAACTATATTGGCCATCCTGATACAATTTTATCCTATATATGAATTGTATTGGTCAGTGAAATATAGTACCATGTTCTCTAGACTATATTGGCTAGCCTAATATAATTATGTGTGATTAATTTTAGTTTATTAGTTTTGAATATATTATCCAACCTAATACTATTATATTTTCATGTTTAAAATCATTTTATGTTGAAAATATAACTTTTAATATTTATGGTTTTCTATCTTTACTTTTACTTTGTTTGGATTTCATATAAACTATGTTCCAATAGTTTTAAAACTAATAGTATATGTTATTATAGGCCAATTAGTGATCTATTTTTATGACACTGTGGTGTGATGGATACTACCCTAATATTTAAGTTATTAAACATCACTATACATGGACTTTATTTTCCACGTACATCACAATATATCAAAAATGTCTAAGGATTATCTGTTTTGAGCTATACAAAGCCAACTATCCATTTTATTATGTATTAGACATGGCATGGAGTCTTCTAGTCAATAAAGTTTATGATTGGCATGTTTTATATCATTTTTTTAGTGTGACAAGATTATCTTGTTTTTTCTCTAACCAGATGAAATTACCTTCCTTTCATAAGAGTTCCTCAAATGGTTTGGAAATATTTACACAGTTTCAAATAAACTTGAAATAATATCTTAGGTGACCCCAGAAGATGTGTATAGGTGACCCCAGAAGACATGCACATCCCTTTGAGTATTAGGAGGTTTGAGATGAAAAATGATTGAAATACTTTTGAGATCAATGAATAGCCAATCCTTACATATGAAATTTATTGTTAATGTTCAAAAATGTGTTACAAAGATAAATTTAATGAGTATTATGAGGTTTGAGATGAAAAATGATTGAAATATTTTTGAGATCAATGAATAGCCAATCCTTACATATAAAATTTATTGTTAATGTTTAAAAATGTGTTACGAAGATAAATTTAATTATGTTAAAATATAATTTAAGTTGTTGACAACTTTCAAATATTAGCCTCACTTCACCATCCTATAGATGGTTTAATCATCAAGATAAACTTAAAAAATGTTATGGATGAAATTATTGAAGATCAATACTACATTACATAAAAGTACAATTAGTTCATTCTTTAATCTAAATAGAATTATATTTTAGGTGAATAATACCCATTCAATTTTGAAGTTAGTTTTTAGCTTAACTTCATTTTAAATTTGTATTTGATGTAACTAGAGAATCCATCAATAATAAATGTGTGTATTTTTGACCAACAAATGCCTCTAGAATTTCCTCAATAAATTGGGTTAGAAATGGATTTTTGACACAATAAACATTATTAAATCAAAATTTAACATAAATATGGATGTGCCCATCCTTCTCCAAACTGATGATCATTATACTCACCCATTCTAAATTATGTGTAAGTATATTATAAATATCTTATTTGAACTTATAATAAGGGTTAAAGTTTATATTATAAGGTTATTATTCACTATCCTTGCACCCTCTATTATTATTATTTTCATCTTTTCCAAGGAAGAGTACACACCTCTCATTTCCTTGTATTTATAATAAAATACATCCTATAGCTCATATAATAGTTTAAAAAATTGTGTGAGTTATTAATCTATCTAATAAAATTAGATGGTAATGATTTTGGGTTCTAATTTAGAACTTATATTGAATCCATTTATTTTCAATGGGTCATTATATTACTTATTATTATCACTATATGCGTCCACAACCTTCTACTTCTCAATGGAGGTTTCTAAATTCAAATGATGTAGGTCATTTTTAAGCTTATTTTCTTCTAATTTTTGGATGACTTTCTATTTTTTAAACTTGAATAAAAAGTTTTTATCAATCCACACCTCATCATATTATTTTCTAGAGTTCCCACTTTCAATACCACTATTCATAAACAATTAGGATAGTGCAAGACCTTTCTCACTATGCATATTTCTCACACACTCTTCCATGATAATGTTACATTCCATGATGGCCCTATAAATCCACTATAATGGCTCAAAGATTTAATTCTAGTGAGGGGAAAGGTGTGAATGAAATAATCCTTTAATATTACCCATTAATTAGTCTCTCTTATATTTTTTTGATGATAAACCATACATGTGTCTACATTTTGAGTTACCATTAATTTATTCTTAATTTTTTTCAGTCAAATATAGTGAAGATTGCCTACTTTATATTATCCCATGTAGGTAATGAATTTTTATGCATCACCCTCCAATGTGCATAAATTGTTTTAAACATATATACCAAGGAGAGAATGCACTCATCTTTTTGGTTATAAATCATATTTAATATATGTTGATGAAAATGTTGAGCCATCATAGTGTGAAATATGGTAAATATTCCCCTTATTGAGATGAACCACTATATATTAAATTTTGAATGTTTCATGGTACCAAAACATTTTCTTAGAATCTAAGCAACATTATATTTAGTCATCCTAAGTTACTTATGCCAAATTGATCATTTTGGTTTTGTATTCACCTTGACACACTTATACCCAATCACTTCATAAGGCTCATAGATCCATATATCACATGTAAAACTCATGGTGGATAATAATAATACTACATCTTCTTATTTGAGATATTATTCATCTTTAGGGCATTGATGTTTTACCCCTTGCATAGTGATATTTAAGATATTTTTAATATCTTCATTTATATTTACTTTTTTCACATATGTGGCCCATGATTTTATCCCCTGAAATGACCACATGATACTTTCCATTATCAAATCTCATGTTAGACTTTTTAAATCACATATTAGTGTTATTGACATAACATAAAGGTTGAAAAATTATGTCTAGGTAGTTATTTACCATTGCCAATTCAATAATTTAAAATTCAACACTGAATCCCATAATGCCCATGAAGACATTTTTAAAAATCACAAGGGGTTGTGTGTGTGTCTTATTTTCTATGAAAATACATGTGGGGAGGGATTTAATGAAGGGATTCCTATTGGCCTCTTTTTTGATGATGTTACTTTTTCCTCAATGTCAATAAAATATTTCACACTAAGTATCCATTAGTGGTGACATTGATCAATAGTTTGTAATCACAATTTTAATTACACTTTTATTATTTATTAAACTCTAGTCAGTTTCTATTACACTATTCTAACCATATTATAATCTAAAAAACTATATAGGAATGTAATGAATCCTTCTAAGCATAGGAGGGTGAATATATTTGATATTTCTTACAATTGAGTTTGTTAAATACCCTCTAGAGAAATAATATTTTTATTTGGATTCTATACCTCATGTGTGTGTGTGTGTGTTGAAGCTTGGTTTATAGGTTCCATATCACATATTTGGCTTCTTATACAATTATTATTTGGGCTAAGAAATCAGGTTTATTTATGACAAGATAAGGTGGGACACATTTAACCTTTTCCTTTGGAACTTCTATCATTTTGATTAAGTTACAGTACTATTACACATTATGATGTTTTCTTTAAGTCTTGAAAGTAAATTATACTCATTTCCTTTATTACTTATACATCCCTTGCTATCATAATCCTAATTATCCCTATACCTTTACCTACCTTCTCCTTTTGTATGATATTTATATATAGGTTAGGAAATTCCTCAATCTTTTGCTCCTGTCACCAATAAATACAAGTGAGGAACTTGGAGAATATTTAAAGTAATCATTTAGTGAGACACATTTTTAGCATCTTTATGGAGAGAATATTCATCTTTCATGTCCTACCCAACCACTACCTCTTCCTGATACAAGTTATCACCACCGTATATTAATTTTTAATAATTCCCTTGATCCATGAGTCTTGAAGTCACTTAATAGTTTTTAGTGTTGTGATTATAAAAGTCATATATTTTCCAATACAATAATGCCTTTACATACATCAAAATTTGGATCATTATATAATTTTTCATGTTATTAACTTATCCAAAAAAATTATGTAACTTCAAAAGTATTCTAATAATGTAGCTCAAGTAGTTATTATTCTTACTTTATTTTTTGTAGTGTCAATTACATTGTTGTAATAAATTTTTTAATTTGAGTTTAAATTTTCATTAGTTATTATTCCATGAATAGGTTAGTCCATGTTCCCACACTTCCTACTAATTCAAATAGTAATTTTAATTCCTAGGAATCTCTTTATTTATATGATTTATTCATCAACAATATGTTTCTTAATTATAGGAGTAAACCCCCTATGAACCATTAGGCATTGATGTAGGAGCATCAAGCAATAAGACATCATTTTTGAGTAGAGGTCAAATTTGGTCAAATTTAGAATGAAATGTATGTTAAGAGACCTTCTAAGGTCCATTTGTGTCTTTGGATTACTTTTTGAGTCATAGAGGTGTGTTATATAGGCTCTAGGATTTTTCCCTCTAAAATAACTAATTTAAAATTTAAAATATTTGAATTAAGGCTAAGAGGACCAAATGCATGTGTGGAAGGCTTAGGTGAGCAAAGTTATTTTAAGAGGTCCACTCAAGTCATGAGAAGGAGGTTTTAATACATTTCACGTTTATGTTGGATGGTAAATCCTAATCTTATTTTAATTCCCAATTCATGATGGGGGGTGTGGAGTGGCAATGCCCCACCACTAGGGTCATCATGGGGATATAGGTAGAAGCATCCCTAATGATTTTTTATAAAAAAATACACTATAAAATATTATAATTTCATAGTAAATCTGTAGTGTTCACTATTAGGTTGAAAATCTAATAGTATAAATTATGTTTGTGAATTTTTACCCTTTATGTAACCCTCCTTTTGATATAAGGGAATTGTAATTATAATGGAACATTGTATGTGAGTAAAGAGGATATTGCAGTGGTTGTATTCAAGATTTTTTCTTTAATTTTTTGGACTAAATAATAAAGATTGGCTTTTTTTGTGTGGATGTATCTCATATTGGGTGAACCATGTTAAATTTGTGTCTCTATTGTGTTGTGTTTTTTAAATTTCCTTCCCATATATAATTCATTAATATTTCTTTATGTTCTATATTTATAAAAATTGGTACCAGAGCCACAAGTTTATTTGGAAGATAAACTTGTAGGCAAAGAGGGTTCCTAGTTTGAGTGATAGTAATGGTGGAAGAAGATAAATCAAAGGTTGAAATGTTTAGTGGCCAAAATACCAACTATAGAAGATGCAAATGGAGGACTATCTATATAAGAAGGATATTTTCCTACCATTGGGTAGACTAATAAAGAAGCCAACAACTATGAAGGATGAATATTGAGAGGTTCTTAAAAGAAAGACACTAAGAATAATACAATTATGCCTAATAGAATTAGTGGCCTTCAATATTTCAAAAGAAAAGACAAAAGAGGATGTGATAAAGGAATTATATAGAGAGTATGAAAAACCCTCAGCCTCTAATAAGTTAATTTTTATGAAGCTTTTATTTTATCTAGAAATTTTAAAAGGTGGGTCTATTTTTGATCATTTAAATGAATTTAACATGGTCAAAAATCAATTAAGCTCTATAAGAGTAAATTTTGATGATGAGGTTAGGGATATTTTGATTCTATGCTCATTTCTCGAAAGTTTGAATGGCTTGGTCATGGTTATGAGTTATTTTATCTCTATTTCAAACACTTTAAAGTTTGATGATGTTATGGGTGTTATTATTAGAGAGGAAATGAGACATAAAATTATAGGTGAGACATTAGGTAATGCTTTGAATATGGAGAATAGGGGAAGATAAAAGGCTAGAGGAAAGGTCCCAAGTAATCATGGTAAGTCTAATAAGGGTAGATTGAAATACATAGGAATGTTGGTGTGATAGATTTGTGGGAAAAAAGGACACCTAAAGAAATATTATTAGTTTTAAAAAGGAAAATAAGGAGATGGATAACAATATAAAAATCAATAAGAAAATGTAGTAGGTGATGCTTTACAAGATCCTTTAATCATTTATTTAGATAATATTAACTATTTTTGGGTGTTAAATTTAGGGTTTTCATTTTATGCTACACCCCATAATAAATATTTTCAAGACTATGTTCAAGGTGATTTTGGACAGGTTTATTTAGGTGATGGTAAACCCTATAAAATTTTAGGAAAGGGTAAGATATAGATAAAATTACATAATGGAAACAAATGGTTATTGAAAGAGGTAAGGCAAGTTCCTGAGTTGAGAAGATATATAATTTTAGCAAGGAAGTTGGGAAGTGAGAGCTACATAGTTACATTTGAAGAAAATTTGTGGAAGGTCAATAAAGGATAACTGGTAATAGCAAAAGGAAAAAGAGTAGGTATATTATATTTATCTAATGGTAATGTTGACTCTTCTATTGATTTAGCTTCTACAAAATCATATACAAAATTATGGCACCAAAGACTTAAGCACATGAGTTAGAAGGGGATGTAAGTTCTCCAATCAAATAATTTGTTTCTATATTTAAGGAAGGTGGATTTGGAATTTTGTGACCATTGTGTTTATGAAAAATAGAAGAGAGTCAAATTTCTTAGAGTTGGGGAGATAAAGAAGGATGAAAAGTTATAGCTTGTGCATATAGATGTATGGGTATCAGCTGAGCTATCATCCCTTGGTGGATCTTATTATTATGTTAATTTTATTAATTATGAAAATATAAAAACTTAGGTTTATTTCATATGAAAAAATATGATGTTTTTAATACTTTTAATAAATGGAAAGCTTTGGCTGAGAATGAGAGGAAATAAGTTGAAGTGTGTTATATCAGATAATGGAGGTGAATATTGTAGCAAGGAATTTCATAATTATTGTTCATCACATGGGATTTATAGAGAGAAGATAGTTCAAAAATGCCACAAAAAAATGGTGTGTCAAAAAATATTAACAAGACAATCATGGAGTGTGCAAGGAGCATGAAATTACATGCAGGGTTTCCTTTATAGTTTTGGGTAGATATTGTGGATACTACTATTTACTTATTAAATAGAGGGCCTTCAATTCCTGTGGATGGTGGAATTGTAGAAGAAGCATATATAGGTATTAAATTTAGATTATTCCTTCTTATAGACTTTTGATTGTGAAGCATTTTTCCATATTGATAAAGAAAATAGAACCAAGCTTGAAGCAAAATCTAAGAAATATACTTTTATTGGATATGGAGTTAAATATTTCAGTTATCATTTATGGGATTTTGAAAATTGAAAAATAATTAGGAGTATATATGTGATCTTTAATGAGAATTTCATGTATAGATATCAATTGAAGGAAAATAAACAAGAAAGGCCAAATACAAAATATGTAGTACTTGATAAAATTTTGAAATGAAATTCCAAAAGTGCCAAAACAATTGAATGTGAAACAAATACAATAATGATAATGAAATTCTAAAAGTGCCAAAAAATTAGAATGTGAAACAAATACAACAACAAGTACCTCAAACTCTTGAAAGTGTAATTATAAGATCTACTAGAGTAAGTAGACTCCATAAATGATACTCTCCTTCACTTTATTATTTATTATTAAATGATGGTGGTGAGCTAGAAATCTATGAAGAAGTAATGTAGGTAGAAACCAGAAATAAGAGAGAACAAGGAATGAAAGAGGAGATGGATTCCTTGGTACATAACCAAATGTGGGATTTGGTTTAGTTGCTTACAGGTACAAGAGTATTGTATAATAAATGGGTTTATAGGTTGAAAGAAGAAGATGGAGGAAAAAAGAGATACAAGGCCAGACTTATTGTAAAAGGGTTTGCACAAAATAAAGGTATTGATTTTGATGAAATATTTTCTCTAGTTGTAAAAATGACTTCCATAAAAAATGTTTTAAGTTTGGTAGCAGTAGAAGATTTGAACCTTGAATAGTTAGATGTGAAGACTACTTTCCTTCATAGTGATTTTGAAGAGGAAATATATATGGAGTAGCCATAAAGATATGAATTAAAAGGTGAGGAAATGGTGTGCATGTTTAAGAAGAGTTTATATAGTATAAATAAAGCTCCAAGGCAGTGGTATTTGAAATTTGACATGTTTATGATAGAAAAGGGTTACAGTAGATGTCATTTTGACAATTATATGTAGATGACATGATTGTTTTAGGGTTTAACATGTAAGATATAAATGACCTCAAAATAAAATTAGCAAATTCATTTGAAATGAAGGATTTGGGTGCTGTAAAGAAAATCCCTAGAATGAGAATAACAAGAGATAGGAAAAATAATAAATTGACATTGTCTCAAGAAGATTACATAAAAAAAATGTTAGTCAAGTCCAATATGTAAGATGCCAAATTTGTAAGTGCAAATTTGGGAGGGCACTTCAAATTGAGTAGGGAACAGTGTCTTAAAATGCAAGAAGAAATTAATTACATGTCTAAAGTTCCATATGCTTCAGTAGTTGGAAGTTTAATGTATGCTATGGTATGCACAAGACCATATATTGCTCATGTAGTGGGAGTTGTCAGCAAGTTTATGAATAGTCCATGAAAATATCATTAGGATGAAGTCAAGTGGATTCTCAAGTGCTTGAGAGGGAACAAAGTGCTTGAGAGGGAACACTGATAGACAGTTATGTTATGAATGTTTAGATGTTACCTTACAAGGATATGCTGATTTAGAAATGGTTGGATATTTATATGGTAGGAGGAGAACCAAAGGTTATGTTTTCACTATTGGTGATATAGAAGTTAGTTGGATTTTAAAATTGTAAAAGATATTTTATTTGTCAACTACATAGGTAAAATATGTTTCATCTACAAAAGCTAGCAAGGAGATGATATGGATACAATGGTTCATGGAAGAGTTGAGGCATAAGAAGGAAGATTGTAGGTTGTATAGTGTTAACCAAAGTGTGATTCATTTAGTAAATAACTTTAAATTCCACTCAAGAACCAAACATATACAACTCAAGTATCACTTCATTCATTTAATTTTGGACGATGGTCAACTAAAGTTAGAAAATACCCATACAAGTCAAAATATTGTAGATATGCTAACAAAGGAAGTCACTAAAGATAATATGGAGAGTTGTTTAGATTCAATAGGTATTCAAGGATAAAAAGGAAGATGAGAAACATGATATGTTTAAGTTAAAATAAAATTCCAAGCAAGAGTTGTAGCAGGGGAATTGTAATAATCAATCTCCAAATGGGAGATTGTTGGATGGTGGAGCCTGATCTTATTTTAATGCCCAATTCCTGACATGGGGGTTGTGGGGGGGAAATACCCCCCATTAGGGTCAAATAATATTTTTATTAAAAATTCACTATAAAATATTATAATTTCATAGTAAACCTGGACCATTCACTATCAGGTTACAGATCTAATAGTAAAAATTATGTTTGTGCATTTTTGCCCTATATGTAACCCTCCTTTTGATATGAGGGCATTGTAATTATGGTGTCACACTATATATGAGTGAAGATTATATTTTAGTGTTTGTATTTTAGTATTTTCCCTTCATTTTTTGGATGGAATAATAAGGATTGGTTATTTCTATGTGGATGTAGCCCATATTGGGTGAACCATGTTTTTGATAAAGTAAGGTGGCAAACCAGGGGCCGAACCCTATACAGTCAAAAAAGACAAGAAGGCAAACAAACAAAAAATGCCTTTAGAGAGATGAAGGCATAGCCGAGAACAATAGATAGAAAAAAAACACAAGCCACGGGAAGACCAGAGTCAGAGAGGTCTCCCCTTACATAACTATTGATTTGATAAGATCATTGAGTTTCTCATTCTCCACATTGTCAACATACCTAGTATTACCCACCACTTCCAACATAGACATGTTCAGCAAAATTTTATTATGAAGCCCTTTGGTGAATACCTTCTCTAGCTTCTGAATGTGGTCCCCTAATTTTAGTTTTCCAATTAGTCTCATTCTTAGTGCCCTCACCAGCTTCCTCGACATACATTTTCCCATTATTGTCAGTAGTTCCCATAGTGTCAACACCCTGCTGCTCAGTAACCTCAAAATCCCTAGTAGCCTTCTTCCCTCCATTGTCCTCCAAAATTTCCTAGATTTCTAGTTTCTTAGACTCTTCCTCTTGGGTTGCTTCTTTCGAAGTACTTTTTGAATAATCAATTAGTCTGGCCTTGGGGGCTAGTTTACCAACAATCCATCCTGACCTTCACACTCCAGAGGGGAATCCTTCCTTATTAATTTTGGAAGGCTTGTGAGATTTTCCACCTTGGCCCCCTATGGCCCTACCTAGATTCTTGTGGGTCAATTCTGTAGTCTCTTTAATATTTTCTTCCTCTTGATCAACCTTTCTCTTCTTGCCCTTCTTGCTCGCAAAGGAGCTGGGGGTATCAATAGGGGTCTTTTCAGGGTCATCAATACACCTCATTCCTAATAATTCATCTCCTTTTTAATTATCTCCCTAATGTTTAAGGGAATATGAACACCTTGTCGCCATACCCTCTAACCTGAAAATTGCTGCCCAAGGTTGGCACAAACATCAATGACCCTGTTGAATATTTGGTGAACCATGTTAAATCTATGTCTCTATTGTGTTTTTTTCATGTTTTTCTATCTTTAATTAATTAATTAATTAATTTTTCTCTATGTTTTATATTTATAAAATTTTATTAATTAAGTCATGTCATATGAACTAACGTAAATCACTCTTGTATGTTGAAGATTAGTTATGACAAACAAGTTGATGTAACCACCCCAAAACACACATTGAAGATGGATGGGGAGAGATGGTAAGTAGTTGGATGCAATACATAGGAGAGAATAGAGAGAGGAGAGAGAGATAAAATAAGTTAAAATAGGGATAAAAAGGAAAGTTAGTGTAAAACTTCTCAAAAGTTGGCAGAATCATGAGAGTTCATTCATGGACAGTAGTGTATTGAGTGTTGTTCCAAATGAATAAAAGAAAATATTCTATTGTGTTGGATTCATTATCTTATGATGTATTGTTATTTTATTATTTTAATAATACTTTAAGGCCATATAGATATATATCTTTATAGTTATTTTAGGATAGAGATATGTATGTAGGGTGATAGTCATGTGAAAAGGAGTTTAGTTATATTTACAGATTGTTGATGCAAGAGTAAGGATTGGACATTAACCTTGAATGTAAGTTTTAACCATAATACCATTATTTTGGTTTTTTATTATTAAATAGTGAGATTTAGTTGGAAATAACTCAATCTTATGAATTTTATGCATTACATATCTGAGTTGGTCGAGTACTAAACAAGGTTTGTTAGTTTGTCTTATGAGTGATAAACTATTGAACCACATTTGAACATTATCATTGAATCCATGGATATACTTTTTATGACCTAAATTTAAGTGAAAATTTTCAACAACAACTTGAAATCATAAATGGTGTCAATTCTGCATGTACCCTATTCTGAGTGAATAATCACAATGTAAAGTGAGGCAAAGACCTATTTATTGTCTTTGGTAGGAATAAAATTGAGTATAGGGTTTCTAAATATGATCCCATAATAAAAAATTAGGTTATTAATATCTTTAAAACATTATGAGAGACTTGAAAGTGAACAAAAGAACCTTATTGTTGTCATACATGTGTAGGTTATCTTGTTGTGTGCACAGTCAAGTAGTAAAGAAAGACTTTATTGCCTAAAAATATAAATATATTGATTATAATGGGTTATAATTATGTATAAAATTAAAATAATGATATTTTTAGTTTTATAAAACCCCTAAAAGAGTCTTGAAACCCATTGGTACACAAACCCTATTGACACAGTCCTAAATAGGACCCAAAATTCCTATGTTTTAATGGCTAAAATCCTTGATAAGTATAAATGATATGTATCACATATTGTATAAGTTTTTTGGTGTTAAAAAAAACCTATATGTGGCATTTTGTTCCTTTGAAACTTTTTAAAACTTAATAAAGTGACTTAAATAGGCTCTTAGTCTATGTAGAAGACTAGCTAGGGTTTCAAACAAGAAAACCTCATAACTCCTAATGTAACAATTGTAAATTTATGAAAATTTGTATTGTTTCTAAAATATACATGTTAAAAGTGAATAAATATGTTTTTACCTAGAATATTACCATACAATATGGATTTTAGGTTTATTGGCATGAAATAGGGTTAATCAGCGTAGTTAGATAGTCACTTGTGAATGAAAGAATACCTTCAAGGAGATTTTATTTATGAAACTTTAAGTAGGCCTATAAAGTAATATAGGGTTATATAAATTTTTCTCATATATTTAGTAGAGTTTATATATTTCTCAAACAAGGAGGAAATGTCAAAAATGGCTACAAGCCTAGAGAGGTCATGGTGAGCTTTGTATGTCAAAGTGAGATTTGAATAGTATTTGAGAAATATAAGGAGGTCCAACCTAGTTTTATTTTATCATATAATACCATAAATGTTAAAATATTTAATCTTTGATACATATACCAAGATTTGGTACTTGAAACCTAAAGAGGCTTACCTAATAAGGAGCTAGTGAGTGAGGGATTGTCAAAAAGGTGTATGAGTGAGTAGAGATGAATAGAGGAAGTTAATTAAAAAAAATAAAAGGGTCTATTAGTATTAATAATATGTTCCAAATTTTTATTTAAAAAAAAATAGAATACTATATATCCTAGTGCCAAGAAGAGAGAGATCAATGGAGATGGAACCTTGTAGACAAAGAGAAGCTTTGAATGAGATCTTTTCTGAGACCAGAACTAGGAGTGAATGTTTTGGAAACTTAATCCATATACATCTACATCATTTGGTATCGTATCAAGGTAATATTTTGGTTTTCATTTTTTTTTGAGTCGTTCAAATTTATTAATTTGAGATAGGCAAGACATGTTATGAGGTATGCATAAGATAACCCTATAGGGTATTATGGGAGAAGATAATGTTATAATTCTGATCTATTGAGATTAGTATAAGTGAATTTCATATTGATAAAGAAATGAATAAAATCCTCAAAGTCTAATGAGGAGGAATAGAATATAGTCAAGAAAGGACTAGAGAAGATAGGTTGAAAAGAGCATTGAATCAAAGAGAGAGAAAGCGAAGAGTAAAGAATCCAAGAGAGAGTATATAAGGATAAGGAGAGGTCCTAGATATAGGAATAAAGGAAGATTAAGGATGCAATAGAGTTATAAGAGGTAATATTAATAAGCTTACTACTAGGAAGATCTAGATGGACCTAGAAATAAAAGAAAGTGAGAGAAGATGGATGTAGAAAGAGAAGTGGAAGACATGATAAAAGAGTTGGGGAAGATTATTGAAAATTTATAGATTTTGGTGAAGATATTTAAAGGATAATGAAGCCAATGGGTTGGTTGTAATGTGATGAAAAGGGTTAAGTGTCCACTAGAGTCACTTATGAAAGAGAGAAGGCATAAGATTAATGTCATGAGAGATGAGAAGAATAAAAAGAGTGAAGCCCATGGAGGCATAAAGAATGATATTTTTCTAATTTATAAATAAGACAAAGATATTAAGAAGACGGTTATCATTGAAGAGAACAATAAGAAGATAAAAGTGCCAAGAAGAGCACTTGATATTAAATACAAGAGGAAAATATGGAGAGTTTCTATGCAAAAAACATTCAAAAAGACTATATGGTCTCTTGTTTAATATGATAACATTGATTTTAAGCTTGTGTATTCAGGTGTGAAGAAATATTTGGTGAATTCCAAGCATAAGGCCTCAAATTTTTTGAATGATTGGTCAAAAACATAACCCATCAAGTGGAAATAGGATGCCAAAGAAAGAGAACCTCTTGTAGAAGACACATGAATGAAGATTGAAAGAATTCAACTTGTTGAAGATGAAGTTGAAGGGAAATACTATTATGCCTTGCCGACTATATAAGATAAAACAAAGGAGATATATTACCAAAAATACATTAAGGTCACCCATGAAGACATCAATGAAGAAATAAGCTTGAAATAGTCATATTTTGAATTAAATGAGTTTTTAAGTATTGAATATGATTGTATATATGAATAAAAAAAGGCTAATATGTAGATTGGGAGAAAGAAGGAAAAATTACAACCCTCAAGAAGAGAACAAGGGCATGTATATGTTTGGCCTAAATGGATCAAGCAAGAAGGTATTGAGAAGGAAGAGGTGAACCTTAAGAAAGAGGTCAATCCAAGAAAGAATATAGGTGAAAAAAAAACAAGTGTGGAAGCAAAGAATAAAGGGTAAAGAACACCAAGTTGGCATGGTAGACTACCAAGGCATAAAGAAAGAAAAATGCAATGAGAATAAAATGGAAAACTAAGAATTTACAAGGTATAAATTGGATTACAAATATAATGGAAAGAGAAAAATAATATCATATCAAAAATGTATCCCAAGGAAGCAAGAATATTGAGAAAGAGTAAAAGCCTACAAAGCAAACAAGAGAGGTAGTGCAAGCAAACAAAGTCAAATATATGAAGGTACAATTGTGTAAGTAATAATATGAGTGAAAAGAATATAATTGTTCTCAAAGTTTGTTTTTTAATGTTGTTTATGATGTTGAACATGAAGTTGTATCCAATAAAGAAGAATATTTTTATATGAAAATAATTGCATTGATGAATGAATTTGTAGAAAGCCAAGGTGAGGATGAAAAAATTCAAGGAGTGATTAAAAATAATGGTGAATTATAGAATGAAGTTGATTTTAATCTCATATATGAGGGAGTCCAAGGACAAGATAAAGATCAAGTTTCCCAAGAGGATGAATAGAAATGTGGACCAAGATTTGATGAAGATTATGAGGAGGTGGATGATCTCACTTGAAAGAACAAATAGAGTTGTTAGAATAGATATTAATTACATCCAAGGGGTTGAAATTAGGTGAAATAAAACATTTAAATATCATATATGAACTCAAAGAATCATAAATAGTGAAGCAATGTAAGGAAGCACATGGAGTTATGCAAGTAAAGACATAATCAATGTTCTAAGAAAGTAGATAATGAGATCATAATAAAGATGACAAGCTTATCCATACCATAGGTGAAGTTTCAGTAGAGTTATTAGTTGAATATAATGAGGATATAAAAACTAGAAGGTACCAAACAACCTTATACTATACTGAATAGGAATGAGTTAAGAGATTGATATTTCAAGGTGATCGATATCATGGAAAGAGATAACAAGAGATGAAGAATTTTGAAGTAGAGATAGAAAAATAAAGTCTATTGGAGTAAAATGAATAGATATAGATACCAATGAGGTCATTATAAGAAGGGATAAATATTGAAAATAAGCTAGGACACCAAAACAAATAAGATTCAAGTGAGATTCATAAGAAATCAAGCAATAAAACAACCATGAGAAAGAAGAATAAGAGCCAATGGTTAGAGATGGAGTGTGATTAAGGGAAAATTAACTTATAAAAGAGGTAACATTCAAAAAATAATGAGCTCAAATATCTATAACACCTCATAGATGTAGAAGACGTATTGACGAAGAGACTAGACAAGGCCAAAAAGAAGAAGTACAAGAATCTAGTGAAGAAAAAGGACTAAGAAAGGAAAAGTAACAATAAAGTGAGCATGAAGGACCATCAAAGGATAAATTATAATGAAATAAATAAATTTTGTATCATAAAATTTCTCCCTCTTGGGGAGTATGATGTAGGAGCATCAGGCAAGAAGAAATCATTTTTGAGTAGAGGTCAAAGTTGGTCAACCTTAGAATGAAACATATGTGAAAAGACCTTATAAGGTCCATTTGTGTCTTTAGAGTCATTTTTGAGTCATAGGGGTGTGTTATATAAGATCTAAGTATTTTCCCTCCAAAATAAGGAATTTGAAAATTCAAATATTCGAATTAAGGATAGGAGGGTCAAATACATGTGTGGAAGGGTTAGGTGAGAAAATTTAATTTAAGTGTTCCACTCAAGTAATGATAAGAATTTTTTAATACATTTAATTTTGTCCTTAATTCAATTCATATGAACTAATGTAAATCACTCTTGTAAATTAAAGATTAGTTATGACAAACAAGTTGATGTAACCATCCCAAAACCAAAATTAAAGTTGTATGGGGAGAGATGGTAAGTATTTGGATGGTGTAAGTATGAGAAAATAGAGAGAGGAGACAGATATCCAAAAAGTTAAAACATGGAGTAAATGTAAAGTTAGTGTAAAACCTCTCAAAATTCTGTAAAATCCTAAGAGTCCATTCATGGAGTGTAGTGTATTGAGTGTTGTTCCAAATGAATAAAATAAAATTTGATGTTGTTATAGATTCATTATCTAATGATTTATTGTTATTATAATGTTTTTTTATTATTTTAATTGGCCTTTAATTCCATATAGATAGATATATTTATAGGTGTTACAGGATAGAGATATGTATACAACGTGATAGTCATGTGAAAAGGAGTTTAGTTATATTTGGATATTGTTGATGCAAGAGTAAGTATTGGACATTAACCCTAAATGTAAATTTGAGCCATATAAACATTATATTTGTGTTTGTAATATTATTTAGTGATATTTAATGGGAAACAACTCAATCTTAATAATTTTTTGCATTACATATCTCAACTGGCAAAGTACTAAACAAGGTTTGTTAGTTTGTCTTAAGAGTGCCAAAGTCTTGAACCACATGTGAACATTATCAGGGAATACATGGATATTATTTTTATGACCTAAATTTAATTTAAAAGTTTCAAAAATAACTTTAAATAATAAATGGTGTCAATTTGGCCTCTACCCTATTTTGAGTGAATAGTCACAATGTAAAGTGAGGTAAAGACTTATTTCTTGTCCTTGGTAGGCATGAGATTAAGTCTAGGGTTTTAAAATATTACCCCATAATAAAAAATGATGTTATGAATCTATTTAAAACATTTTTAGAGTCCTTAAATTTAACAAATGAACCCTATTATTATCATAGGCATGTAGGTTATCATGTTGTGTGCACAATCAAGTAGTGGGGAAAGAATTGTTTGCCTAAAAGGAGAATTATATTGATTATAATGGGTTATAATTATGGATAAAATTCAAGGGATTATAGTGGGAGTTTTTAAAAACCCTTATAATATTCTTGAAACCCATTAGTACACAAACCCTATTGAAACAATCCTAAATAAGACCCAAAAACCCTATGTTTTGATGCATAGAAGCCTTGATAAGGATAAATGGGATGTATCACCTATTGTAAAAGTTTTGTAGTGTAAAAATATACCTATATGTGGAATTTTTTTCCTTTTAAACTTTTTAAAATTTGAGAAAGTGAATTAAATAGGCTCTTGTCCTGTGGAGAAGAGTAGCTAGGGTTTCAAACAAGAAAACCTCATAGCTCTTAAAGTAATTATTGGAAATTGTTGAAACTTTGTATTATTTCTCATATATACATGTGAAAAGTGATAAAATAAATTTTATCCTAAAATATTACCATATATTATGGATTCTAGGTTTGTGGGCATGAAATAGTGTTAATAAGCTTAATTAGATAGTCACTTATGAAGGAAAGAATACCTTCAAGGAGAGTTGATTGATGAAAACTGAAGGATACCTATAAAGGAATAGACGGTGATATAAAATGGTTTCATATATTCAATATAGTTTATATATTTCTCAAACAAGGAAGAAATGTCAAAAAAAAGGCTACAAGCCTAGAGAGGTCATGGTGAGCTTTGTATGTGGAAGTGAGAGTTGAAGGGTATTTGAGAACTTGAAGGAGGTAAAAACTAGTGTGATTTGATCATATAAGACCATATATGTTAAATTATTTATTCTTTGATACCTATATCAATATTTGGTACTTGAAACCTAAAGAGGCTTGCCTAACAAGGAACTAGTGAGTGAAGGGTTGTCAAAAAGGTGTATGAGTGAATAGAGATGAACAAAGGAAGTTCATGGAAACACTAAAAAGGGTCTATTTGTAGTAATAATAGGTTCTAAAGTGTTGGAAAAACAAACAACAAGACAATACTATATATCCTAGTGCCAAGATGATATAGATCAACGGCGATGGAACCTCTTAGACAAAATGAAGCATTGAATGAGATTTTTCCCAAGACCAGAACTAGAGTGAATGTTTTGGAGACTTCTTCCATATACCTTTGCATCAGGCATGCTAAAAATGGTAGATTTCATATGAGAGTTTATAAATCAAGGTTTTAAACCTTGTGTTAAATACATGAAATATATCATTTATGTCATAATTTCTATACTTAAGTGTTGATATTCTCTATTGTTCAAAATATAGAATATCAAACTCCTTTAGAATTGTGAGATTTAAAATATCATAATCCAAAATAGCCTAATGTGGATCAAATTTTTGAAACCAAGTGTGTGTGTGGTTGAGAAGTATTTTTGGTAAATGGGTTTCCTTATTATATAGTGTGATTATTCCATTGATGTTTCTTATTATCTCATATTTTCCACTCCTTTCTATTCATAAAACTTCATAGAAAATTTGTAGCTAAAATACTAGTGTAGATGAACTTGTACTAGTTTCACACTACTTATTGGTTGAGTACCCATAACTTGAAATCCTCTAGGGTTAATTTTTATTGATTTAGAAATACTTCACCTGGTTGGTATCATAATTACTGCAACTCCTTATATGGATTTCAAAAGTGATGGATTCACACCTAGATTATTAGGTGTCTCATATGCAATTATTTTTTCTCTTATTGTATTGGTAATGGTTTTCATGGTAGATTATTGCCCTTATATGTCATATACATAAGATTAAAAGTGTTAAGGTATTTTTAATGGTGTTATCACTGGCTTTATCTTTTGGTATGGTATTATCTACTATAAAACACTCTTGTAGGCCTCTTACCTTATGAATGTTACTATTTGAGAGCACTCCATATGATTTTATTGGTTTTCTCCTATTTGATTAAGGCATTCATTACTATTTTTTGTATGTATATTTAAAAATTATTTGGTACTAAACAAAATATAAATGTTTTGAAATAGTGAATGGGACAAATTTCCTCCTCTATTCTAAAGGGAAGTTCCCTTTATTAAAACTAGTGAATTAAAATAAAATATAAACAATAATTGAATATATTATTTGATATTGAATTTTGTCCCTTTATATACTTAAAAAAAATAAGGAATATGAAAAGGCATACTTTTAAAAGAAAACACAAATATTATCCTAGGCATGACAACTAAGATTATAAATTATTTAACCCTAAATTTAGATGTGTGGATATATCTATGGTTAAGGAATATTATATTAGCTTTTACACAAGGATGATGAAGTAATATAATGAGTAGGTAAATTAATAAAAACTAAGATAAATAATATTCTAAAGCTATACAATTAAGATTACTAAAATACTAAATTACAACTATTGATAGATAATAAAATGAATAGGGAAAAATTGATACTTAGCTAGTTTATTGTGCTCATGCAGGTCTAACTTGGAACAAGATGGAAATGGATTGGAAGATGGTCCTAGAACAATCTTCAGATTCTAGGAATATTATCTATGCAACCTTGAACAATTACATTAGATCTAGATAATTGCATTGACAAAGGTGTCCTATACAAAATATTGACTAGATCTAGATGTAACCAACTAGATTCTGTAGGTTTTATATCACCATTATTATGATGTATTTATATCACACACACATTTTATATCTCTTTTTAAAATGATCAAACCCTAGCTTCGTCACCCTTGGAGTGACTATAGGAAAAATAGGTTAGTAATATTATGGTGTTGAACTACCCCAAGGACACATTGGAATTACTTACATAAATAAATAATCTGAATAGGGTCTGAGACTTATGTAGTTTTCCCCTACATGTTGGCATATGTGTGCATATGGACGTAATGCATGATAATCATAGACATGTAATGACCCAGCTTATAACTTGTAAAATATGGATCATGGGTTACTCCTTAAATGATTCAAAATTATGTAAATATTAATCCTATAATTAATACATAAACAAAGATGAATAGGTTAGGTTTTTTCACTTGAATTCTTAATTGAGTGCTTATTGGTAGGTTGCCTTGTGAGTTGTATGTGATTTTTAGTGATGAATGAATTAGGGTTGATATTATATATATACTAATCCCTTTTGAAAATATTTTTCACTTAATCACTTAGGCAAACCTTTAGGATGTATTTCATTTTAAAACTATATGTTCATGGACTAGACTTAACTTTCTACCATCCCCAGTTTATGTAGTTAGACACTACTTTTCACCATCAGGATTAGATTCTTATCACCCTATGGTAAAATATCCATCTACCACATAATTTAATGAATCAATAGGTATATTATCACCACTCTAAGTGCACATTTTAACCTAGTGGTATGGTTTTTATTTTTTTTTAGCCATACAATAAATCATCCTTGAAACTAAAAGGGTGTCATAAGATTTCCCCAAAAATTTTATGGGGCATATAAATTTCTCCACAAGATTGGGTATGTTACTTACAAGTTGGAACTTCTACCTTCCTCCCAAAATCACATAGTCTTTCATGTCTCCTATTTGAATAAATTTATTAGAACTACCATCAAAGTCCAGATAATTTTATCCAAACTTGATAATTAAGGTTCCATCCTTATCAAACTAAAAGTTATCCTAGATAGGTGTGCCTACCAACTTCATGCCCTCTCTATCATGTAGGTCTTACTCCAGTGGCCTAACATGCAACCTGAAGATGCCACATGGGAACCATTATTATAGATTAATCAATAACTCCCATATCTAAAGCTTTGAGGATAAATCATTTTCTAAAGGGGAGGTGATGTTAGGAACCCATGTCCTACCCTTATCTTTGAATTATTAGTGTATTAGTCACTATTTATGCATATGATTTATAAGTCATCCCTTTATCATATTTGAATTATTTCATATGAAAGGGAAGTATTATTTGTTACAATATAATTGGTATTTAAGTAAGTGTTGAGGCTCAATGAAGGCATCTACAAATATTATTGTATTTAACTTGATCAAAGGAGGTTTCCCCCTCAAAGTAGTCTATGATAAATATAAAATATTTGAATTATTATTGATCTATTTTATAAAGTTTATTGTTTTATCCCATTATTTCATGTATTTCCTAACTCTATGTAGAATGTTATTCATATTTACAAACCAATCACTTTGTCCTTGATCCAAAGTGGTGTGATTAGGGCAACATAGGTCACATTGATTACCGACACACATCAAACAACCAATTTGTGTTAATTTGACTTGTTTATCACCCCTACCTCATACCTAACCACTTTTTAATCATCCCTCATCACCCCTAATCACTATCTCATCATTCATCATTATACCTAATCACTCCCTCATTAACCTTCGTTATCCTTAGTAATCTCTAATCACTCCCTTATCATCCATATTCATTCCTTAATTAAAAATCACCATACCTAATCTCCCTAATCACACCCTCCTCATCCCTCATAATTCTTAATCACTATATAATCATCCTTCATCATCCATAATCACTTTCTCCTCATCGCTCATCATCCATAATCACTCTATTCTCATCCTTCCTCATCCCTAATCACTCTCTCATTTAATTTCATTGTAATTCATCATATCTAATCAATCATTTATCATACCTAATCATGACATTAACCATCACCATCTATAATAATTGATAATCACTCTTTCTCCATCCTTCATAATCTATAATACTCCCTCATTGACCCTCACCACCCCTCATCACTTTTTCATTGACCCTAACCATCTATCATCATTCATAATCACTCCATCATCTCTAATCACTCAATTATAATCCTTAATCACTCCATTGAACATGACCATCCCTAACAATCCATAATCACTCCCTCATTAACCTTTACCATCCCTCATAACTTTTTCATTGATCCTCATCATACCTCATAATCCATAATCACTCCCTCATCATCTAATGTAAGTTTTATGACACATATTTAACTCATTATACTAAGATGATGTTCTTATACTCTAAATTTTGTTACTCACTAAATAAACATGGTTTATTCTTCTTAAGTGCACTACCTTTACATGACACAATAAACATGATCTTCTCTCAAAGATTTTAGCTTTCTTCTAGGTCTTAACCTTTCTTTATATCCTCTTTACTATAATTTAGTTCCCTTTGACTATTATTGTATTCTTAAACACCAATTTTAAGTAATTATAACTTATTTGCCTTCCTAGTGACAATATCCATTAAAACACTAATCCATGTCCATAATAACTTAATTCTTATAGATAACATAGAATTATGTCATATAAGTCCTTATTAATTAGGTTTGTGACCCTTTATAGAAAATATTTCACTCAAGACTAATTTTTGATGTCCCTAATAGGATTTTTATATTTTATTTGACACTATCTAAGCTATCACATAATATTATTCCATTATTTATACTTAATTCTCACCGAAATACAATAAAATAGGTTTTTTATCCCTCTCGCTTAGGTTTGATCTATTGTTTAAGAGGTTAGGGAAATAAAATCATATAAAATATCATAAAAATGACTTAATTAATTCATTTTAAAATTAAACATGTGAAGGAACACATTCTATAGTCTACTACAACTTTGATTTTCAAGAGAATTTGAAGGACTACACCTTTAACCCTGTTTTAGACCTATTTGAGGTTTGTTAAAAACCATATTCATGAATATAGTACATTATATGGACTTTAAAGTTTTGAAATGAATTTTATTAGTTGAATAAAATAATTAGACACCTATCTACAACATTTAATAGGTCTTTTATTATTTTTTATAAAGATATATGAGTTTTTGTTTATTAAACTCTAGTTAAGGGTTTACATAGTCCACCACAAACCTAAACCTAAACTTTAATCTAGATATAGAGACATTTTTAGGACCTCTCCTTTGATATTATATTTCTTACTATTTTCTTGTTTTATGTATTTAAGCCTTATCATATCTTAAATTATGTCTAAATTGGGTTTCTTTTCTATTTCATGTACCTTAAATCTCTCAGCAACCTATGACTTATCCAAAATATGCTTGTTTTATCCTTCCACCTACGTTGGATGATTATATATAGGTTATTAGATATATTTACATTAATTTTAAGGTTAATATATATTTAAAACATATGTCTAGACCTTAAAAACCTTAACATGGAGAGAATGTGTATCTAGAGCCCTAAGCTAAAATAAATAGGCAGGAAAAAGAGAAAAGGGTAGGATGAAATTGTATTAATTACATATATAGATTGGGATTTTAGCATCCATTATTAGGTGAATCAAAGTTAGATATAAAAAATCCAATCTTCCTTTACCTTACTCCTTGGCATAGATGAATTAGGTAGGGGAAGATTTTATTACCTAAATGTATAGGGAAAGTTTAAGATTAGGGTAGGGACTTCAGAATGGTGCCCCATATATATCTATGGTGGGGGCACCATTCCTAATTTTTTTTGATATAATATATTAGGGATCAGGGAATACTCAAAGTATGAAAATTCACAATTTTGGCCTTTAGGGCCCATCGCACATTTCCCAAGCTCTAAGTGGACCCTCCTTGATACACTAGATTAATGTATATGCCCTTTATTTCATTTATATATCAAGTTGTGTATATATAATATTTGGTATATATTGATTTAGGTTGGGAAACACACTCTATCAAATACCAAATTGGAACACACTCTACTATATTGGTGACCACATATCTATCTATATATCTATCTATCTATCTATCTATCTATCTATCTATCTGTCTGTCTGTCTGTCTATCTATCTGTCTATTTATCTATTTATCTATCTATCTATCTATCTATCTGTCTATATGTCTATCTATCTATCTATCTATCTATCTATCTATCTATCTATCTATCTATCTATCTATCTATCTATCTATCTATCTATCTATCTATCTATCTATCTATCTATCTATCTATCTATCTATCTATATATCTATCTATTTATCTATCTATCTATCTATCTATCTATCTATCTATCTATCTATCTATCTATCTGTCTGTCTATCTTTCTGTCTATCTGTCTGTCTATCTATCTATCTATATGTCTGTCTATCTAAATATCTATCTATCTATCTATCTATCTATCTATCTATCTATCTATATATCTATCTATCTATCTATCTATCTATTTGTCTGTTTGTCTATCTATCTATGTATATATATATATATACATATATATATATATACATATATATATATATACATATATATATATATATACATATATATATATATATATACATATATATATATATATACATATATATATATATATATATCATTAGACAATAAGTTGATATATCTGAGTTCCTTATTTGAGTGAAAGAAGATGAGTGAAAGAATATTTTATTTTGGCCTTATTTTAGTAATTAAAATTTGGAAATAGAAAATAATCCAATATGACACAAGAAAGAATTTACTTTATCCACCATCAATGTATTAGATGGAGTGATTAAAGATGAGAAAGGATGAAGAGGGATTAAGTATAAATAATTAATGAGTCATGAAGGATGATGAAGGATGGTGAGGGTTAATGAGGGAGTGATTTGGGAGCTTGAGGGAGTGATTAGGGATGGTGAAAAATGGTGAGGGTTAATGAGGGAGTGATTAGGGACAATGAGAGATGAGGAAGGAATGATTATGTATAATTAATTAATTATTGGGGATGATGAGGGATGGAGAGGTTCAATTATGGAGTGATTAAGAATAATGAGGGAGTGATTATAAATGATGAGGAATGGTGAGGGTCAATAAGGGAGTGATTAGGGATGATGAGGGATGATGAGGGATGGTAAGAGTCAATAATAAATTGAGTAGGCATGATGAGGGAGTGATTATAGATGATGAGGGATGGTTAGGGTTAATGTTATAGTTATTATAGATAATGATGGATGATGAGGGAGTGATTATGGATGATGAGGGATAGTGAGGGTCAATATGAGAGTAATTAGGGATAATGAGGGAGTGATTAGAGATGATGAGGGATAATGAGAGTTAATGAGGGAGTGATTAGGGATAATGATTAATTATGGGAGAGTGATTAGGGGTGATGAGGGAAAAGTAAGAAGTTATTAGGGATTAAGGATGGATGATGAGTAAGTGAAATTAACACAAAGTGGTTGTTTGATGTGTGTAGGTCATCAACGTGACCTATGATACCATAATCACACCACTTTGGATCAAGTTTAAAGTGGGTGGCTTGAAAAATTCAATTTTGAAAAACATGGGACTCTTAAAAATATTAGGGAGTAATCCAAAAGGCATAGAAAGCTAAAAACGACTATATTTTTACTAGAAATAGACATCAATTGTAAACGTTATACCCTAAAATCCCTAGGTTCAATTATGAGACCTTGAATATGCCTAATTACTAACTAGATTGAACTTTGAAAAACTATTTTCCACATTTTAAGGTGTGTAGCTATGGAGCCAACTTTATCAGATGTAGAGTGACTTTAATTTCTTATATTTACTAAAATAAATTTAAAGCATAAGGAATATTAATGTAACATTTATTTTAGTAAACCATCTACTTGTAGACCATCTTCAAATACTGATATATATTTTATGTATATTTTATTTAAGTTGATAGTAATGAGTACACGTTATAATGCATATGAATTTAGGTTCAGTGGTTTTAGGCCTAAATTCAAATAATGTCTACGCTTTAATGGAAATATCCATAGAATTTTCCCTCAACTCTATGTACATACCCCTATGCAAGATAAATATTCAAAAGATGAAATTAAATGTCATTCTTAAATTATATGGGACTATGTATTTGAGAATAAAAGCTTACAAAATGATGTAAATTATTCATTAAATGATGAAAATGCAAAAAATGTTTCCTATGATTCATAATTTAGAGTTAATAAAAATAAAACCATAGGGAATAAATAATGCAATAGAAAATAGTATAATTAATGTATTTAATTTAATACGAAATAAAACATGAAATAAAAATGGTAATTTGGCAAGATGATCAATAACAGAGTCTATAGTAAATAAGACATATTCTAGAGGGAAATTTATTAATCAAATAAGTACAACCCTAAAATTGAATATGAAACTCCAATTAAATTCATAGGAATAATAACAAGATTCAATGATCCTTTAGTCATATATTATTGGGAATGTAATGGTAGACTATCATAAAAATACAAGGTATTAGTTGAAGGAACAATATACTTGATTGAAATTTTTTGCCTGACAACATAAGGGTATCACCTAATATAAAACATGTTAATATAAGAAAGGGTTGAAAAGCCATGAGCCACATGTGAAACACTTCTTGGACATGACCTAAAATGAATTGTATAAAAACAAAATTGAAAATTTTAATGGACAATTGGTAATTAGCCAAAGTTCATTTGTGATGTGCAAGACTTTATAAATTAAAATAAACCAAACATACCACATTTTTTTGTAGGATCCATGTTTAATTTTATATGTATTTTTATGTCTTTTCATCATATACATTGTACTTTACATACCAAATATATTATGTAAGAATGTATGGTGGATTCTCCACCTAAAAGATCAAGAGAGTTAATCCTAAGTATTTTGTGTCAAATACATGAGGGGTGGTTTTTTTACAAATAAAATTTAGATGGAATATATAACACTTGTGGTGTTTTGACACATTTGACCAACAATATACATGATCAAATTTCACATGAATTTATAAAGGAACTAGTTGATTTTAATAAGTAAAAATATATAAAGTATTCATTGAAAGATGGAAAAGAGTCATCAGCATATTAGTTAGTTATGACCCAAGTATCCATATCCAATTTATTGGTTTAATTTAACAATAATATTATTTATCAATATGAATGATGTAAGCACAAATAAAAATGGTTAGATAATCAATTACAGTTATGTAAGGACAACTTCCCACTCAAGACCATTATTTCAGTTGTGGACTTTGTTGAAAAATACACACTTTAACCACAAATTAAGGTTTAATCCCAGTACTACAATTCAATTTAAGTTGAAATTTATGTGCATATTTCATTTAGACATGCACCTGATAGTGTAAAGGATATTATATTTGTTTGAGGGAGTATCACTTTTACATGAGTGATGAAAAATACCATTCTAAATATTTTATCTAAGGTTGTTTTGAGATATTTTATTGAAATATGAATGCAAGAGAATAATTTTCAATACATGCTACATTTGGTTAGAAAATTATACATAATAATTTAAGAACTCTTAAATGTTTTATTGGTTTAGTAGGATGCATACAGTGAGTGGCTTACAACATTTCTATAATTTAATTAAGGTTGGGAATGGTAAAGGGGATCATGATAGTGCATGCACATGTTAAAAATATCCCTTAATAAAGAGAAGGATGAGTATAAGGATGGTTTTGACTTGATTGATGTTGTAAGTATTGTGTATTTATGTAATGAAATAATTTATCATGGATCGAATAAATATTCTCATGTGTGAATATTATTTGGGTTAATGGAGGAATACAATAAGGTAATGTTTGAATATTATAGTATAGTATCTAATTAATCAATTTCCACTCATTCTAAAATGTAAATTCTAGTTCAAGGATTATTTATACTAGGGACATGGAATGCATTTGGTTGGGTTATATTTAAATTTATTGGAATGAATGTTAGTCAAAATAATGGGTTGAGTGATGGTATTATAGACCCATAAGGCCTATGGAAATGAATCATTCATTATAACCACTAGAGGATTATGAAATAAAATCAACAATTGAATTTGACAAAATCTCATATATTGTACAACCATGTACAATTTATCTATAATGTTAATTTATGCCTAAACATTAGTGATATTTTAATTTTTCTTACGTCCTTAAAATTTTATTATACTTTAAATGTAGGGTGAATTTATGTAGTAATTTCACCTAAAGACAATGATGACTGAATAGACTACTAATTGTCTTGTTTTTTAGAGGAAAAAATACATTAATCAACTATCATGGTTATGGAAAACCTAGTTTATCATATTGGATCTATGGAGGTTACAATAACCTGGGTTTGAAGATACTTTCGTAAAAAAGTAAGGTAATGGTTATTTTTAGACTTTGAACAAAATTGGGTGATACTTCACTAATAAAATTTGGTCATCACTAAAAATATTAAAAAGGTAAAATTATTTGTAAATCCTCACAAAAAATGTTTGTGTAAATTTTGTGAATCCTATAATGAATCAATTTTTGAAACATTTAAAAATATAATTGACTCTGAAGGTACATTAGATTGACTTAGTAAGGTTAGTATTCAATAGAAGTTATATTTTGAATTAGTAAGGTTAACTTATTTTATCTATTGTATTTTAATTTATAATTATTTTTTCATTATATATTTATTTTATTTTTAGATCATTAATAGACATTTCATGAAGGTTAGTGGTATGAGCTGAGCTTCCACCTTCATATGGTTGGTACTATGAATAGAGAAGATTATATTAGTGAAACAAAAAGAATAATAATAAAATAAAAAATGTTATGTCATTATTGAACATAAACTCTTATGGATTCTTATAGTACTCCCTTATGAAACTTTATTAGCTTAAAATTTGTCTCTAACTCTCATAGTGTGCTTACAATGGTTGCACAAAGTTTGTACAATTTTTCCCCTCAATAATGGAAAAATTATCTTAAGGGATGCATATGGGTGTCTAAAATTATCAATTATATGGATTGAATGAGGGAATAAAAATGTTATTATTTCATTTAAACACCCATACATATGTGTCTGCAAAGATGGTTCATCAGTTTGGTGCATAGTTCAAAAGTTGCACATTATACTGACCAAGTTTTGGTCCTTATAGAGAGATCTCATTGCAAGAGAAAATGTGTTTTAATTTATTTAAAATATTTAGTGTAATATAATCCTCTTGTGTATTATTATAGGACTACCCCATAAAAATTTATGATATTATGGTTTATCTCTATCCCTCACTAATTTCCTATAATGACTTCATAAAGTTTTTACTATATTTCCCTTTAATAACGACAAGATTATATTCAGGGATGCATCTCATTTCCTACATGTTTAGATTATATGGGTATATTTCAGTTGTAATAATTTAATTATTTTAATTTATATACCCATCCAAATATGTCCTCAAAAATATTTTATTGATTGGGTACATCATTCAAAAGTTACAAGTTATGTTAACCATCTTATGGTACCTAAAGCAAGTTTATGCTACGAGAGAAAACATAATTCCATTTTTTATCATATAAATTTAAAAAAAATCCTCTTGGATATACTTATATTACTATCTGATGCAACTTTATGAGGTTATGGCTTGCTTCTACCCCTCATAGTTTGCCTACAATGGCTATGCAAAGTTCATACTATTTTCCCCCTTAAGAATGAAAAGATTATATTAAGGGATGCATTTAAAGGCCTGAAAGTTTCAATATAGGGGTAAAATAAAGGGTATAAAAATGTAATTATTTATTTTATGCACCCATAGTGATCTATTTGTGAATATTTTTCATTGATTATGTACATAGATCAAAAGTTGTATGTTATACAGACTAACTTTTGGTCCCTAAAATAAGTTTTTTCTTACAAGAGAAAATATGCTGCCATTTACTCATATTTAGTTTAATATAAACATATATGGGGTTATTATAATAATATCCCATAAAACTATATGATATTATGGGTTGTCTATACCCATCACGATTTCATTACAATGTTTGCATAAAGTTCATTCCATTTTTCCCCTTATTAATGATAAGATTATCTTTAGGGATGTGTTTGCATGCATAAAATTTGAAAGTATAAGGTATGATGAATGTTATATTAATAAAATTATTTAATTTATATGTCCATTTTGATGTGTCTATTGAGATGGTTTATCGATTTCATTCATGGTTCAAAAAGTGTGTGTTATATTGACTAACTTCTGGTCCCTAAAGAAAATTTTCATTACAATATTAAAAGTGTCACCATTTCTTCCTCATCTCAATTGTAATATAATAATATGTGGAATTATTATAAAATTCCACCATAAAATGTTATGATCTTATGGTTTGTATCTACCCCTCATGGTTTCATTGCAACAACTTGTTTTACCCAACATTCTCCTCTTCTTTAATTGAAAAAAAAGGGGACCCAATTTTTTGGATTATGGACTTTGTTTGTGGAGTTTTCCTCTACTTATCTGTGAAAATTATGTTGAATTAATCCTTATTTTATATACTTGAAAGTACAAAGTATTGATATTATACATTTTGTACTAACTTACTATCTTTTTGAGAGTTTTTTACTATGTAGTTTTTTGGGACTTAGTTTTATTCAGATAAATTATTCAGACTTAGTCTTCATATTTTTTTTTAAACCTTTTTGGTAACTTTATTATTTAGAACTTATGTTCAAGTTTTACTCATTTTTCACCAAATTTTAGGTTTAAAAAATATTATAAAAATAGAAATAAAACCCAAAACTTAATAACACCAATAAGAATGGATATAAGAAGTAAATCAAAACAAATGAAACATTCTTACCATCCTTTTTACCTCTCTATGTCTAGATTCCAAGACTTGCACCTGAATGATTTGATATCAAAATTTGAAGATGTTGGATTATTTTGAGACCTCTTGATAAGGCTTCTAATGCTTGAGAGAAATGGATAATGGCTTGGATGAGAGAAAAAAGGATGTTATAGATGTTATATGAGAGCTTGATGGCTTGCTAGATGATTTTATAATTAGTCTTGAGGGTGGGGGGAGATCTTAGTTTTATAGGCAAAAAAGGAAAGATAAATGGTCCAAATTAAAATTTGGGCCATTCATATCAAGGGCTAGGAAAATTCCATGTAATTTTAATATCCATGGAAATATCTAAAATTAGATAATTCTAGAGAAAGGGGGCTAGATTGGGGGAAGATTTCTATAATCCTCTAATTATAGAAATATCCCCATACGGTTTAAGGTTTTAGGAGAGGCTAGGATAGGGTGGTGGGTGGGTAAGTAGATTATTTTAGACTTTTAAATTGGTTAGTGGGTTTAATAAATAGGTTATTAGATAATATGTATTTTTAGGAGTATAATGAGAGAATTAATTTATTTTAGGATGCGATAAAGGTTTATGGGATATATGAATAGGATGAGGATTACTAGATAATTGGCTATGTTGTCTAGGAGATATAAGAATTAGGCTAAATTAGTGAGAATTAGTATAATTAGTGGGGTGAAAATAATTTAGTGCATACATTTTTCCCCTATTTGAAAAGGTGTTATGAGTGAAATGAAGTAATATTATTTCAAATAAAAACTTTGATATTAGATGGTGTCAATTGTTAGTGGGATATTATGCCCTCCTTAAGGGATCATTTAGGGAGAAAAATTGACTCAGATGGTCACTCAGAAAAGAATGTTGGGGTGGCATAATAGTCATAGATGGATAGGGTTGGGATTTCCCAATTAACCAAGTAGATGCCCCAAAAGTAATGATGAAGAAGCTCAATGTGATCAGTCTTGATGAATGATGAATGTATAGAAAGTGTTTTGTTTGACACATTAATAATAATTAAAGAGGATAAGTCCCATAGCAAGGATACATGCTATCGGAAGATCAAGATGGTGATAAGGGATATTTATTGGTGATAAAGAGATTATTTTAGTAAGATTCAAGGCTTAAATTGTTATATGATTATTGAGTGACTAGTTAGGAGATAGGATGGTGATGAGGGGTAAATAGTAGCCAAGCTATCCTTAAGCACTTGAAAAGTGGCCAAGTGCTACCTACATAGTTTGAAAACACCTTAGGCTGATGTAGTTTTGGATGTGGGAGAAGATGGATGATAAGTGGTTAGACATATCTGGGCCTAAACAACACTAAAAGATGAGGAAATGGGATGAAATTAGGATGTATGGGGAATTAAATGGTGTTATGGATAGATTACATTAGTAAGGGGCTATAGGTAGGGGTGGTGAGGGGTCATATAGGATAGAAGAGCCAAAACAGAGTCATTTTCACTCATTAGCTTTTTAAAATTGTGATATTTGAGGTGAGACTATGGATAGGTTACCCTAAGCTTTCCATTATGGAAAGAGAGTCCAAGAGCACTATAGAGATGTTGAGGCTAGACCTGTGGTGAGTAACAAATACTCTAGTTTATTAATTTTATGTTTTTAGTTAATTTTTGTGAATTTTTAAGGTGAATTTGGTAGAAAGAGACATTTTCCAACTTGGGCTAGCAATATCATGACCGGTAGTTTTACCCTTAGTCATGATATTATCGTTATGAGTATCAAGATTGTAAAGGTTAATGGAAGTATTATAATATCACAAATAGAAAATCATGGTATTACAATATCACTAAAAGGGAATCATGAGTTTATAATCCCATGATTAAAGAGTCATGGGTTTGTAATCTCTCTATTAGCAAGTCACGAGATTGTGATCCTATGACTATTGAGTTATAGTTTTGTCAAAACCACTAGTAGAGACTAACTATATTTCAAGTGATAGGAAAAATGGAGAAGTGATGATTTGGTTAAGTTGGGTTAGGTGGTCTAAGGGTTTGTTAGTGTATTAGGTTTGTGGGTAGGGTGGATAGGTAAGTTGAATAGGATGAAGTTAGTTAATTGGATTAGTGTTTAGGTTAAGTTTTATATTTAAGGTGATAGGGGTGAAGGGTAAGCTAGGTAGGATTGATGGGATAAGGGTTAGACTAGAATGATAGAATTAATGATATTTTAGATATGGGTATTTGGGATAGATTAGGTTTAGGGATATAGAGAATGAGTCTATATGAGCGAGGATAGTCATAAGTGGATCATGGTTGGTGAAAGAGGATTTAGGTGTATTAACATCATGGTTTTAACATATAGAGGTGCTACATGAGATGTGGTGGGTGGCTATAGAGGATCTTGGGGTGTTGGAGTTGGTAGGATTATATGATGTAGTGATGATGTTGTTGATTTGCATAGATCAAGATTTAATTATATAATTAGTGGAGTGATGACATTCAGAGATGAGTACCTTCCACTTTTTGACTAGGGAGATGATAGTGAAACTTGAGGATGTTTATAGGATATTTCATCTTCTTATGCATGGAGATAAGATCTAATGATGATTGTGCACATTGGTCAGGACATTACAGTGATTAGGTGGGAGTTTATAGATTAGGATATAAGATTGGTGCATTGATCTAGATTGGTGCTGATAGAAGGGTATATTAGATAGACTAACTCTTGTGGTCATGGCTCTTATATCTAAATTATCTTACTAGACAATAACAGATAGTGGTTTCATTTGGGATTAGGTGATGTTGTGGTAGATATGATCCATGATCATCAAGTATTTGCCTATGGTCTAGTTATTTTAGTTCATTTATATGGGGATCTGTACTTGAGTGTATATAGGGATGCACAAATCTCTAGACCATCATCAATACTATAGATGTAGAATTGGGAGCACATTACAATCCAATGCCTTTGGGTAGACTTGTATAGCTTGAGCCTATATAACATATGATGTATTGAACGAATGTGGTATTAGGAATGAAATTGGATCATGTGGGAGAGATGAGATACTACTGAGAGGATTTTGATAGTTTGTGCCTAGAGAAAATTACTTGGATGCCTTATAGAGGGATTAGATTCAACTACGCTAAGCAGGTATAGACATAGTATATACTCATAGCATGTTATGTGATTAGATGATGAGATTATATCATTGAGAGATATCATCTAAATGATGTATAGTGGTAGTTTGGCTTCATTAAGGACTTGATAGGCCTTGAGAATATATTTACACATAGCAAGTGGGAGAGGCCACATTAGGGGAGGGATATATGTAGGGGGATATTCTCATAGAGTATGAGAGTGTTGCACCTATTTAATGGGATTATTACACACCTATCCAGATCCTAGTGTGACAGTAGTGTAATTAGCATGGTGGTAGCCTTCGATGCGAATTAGGTTGACACACCCTCAGGTGGTGGTTCAAATAGGTGTTTTAAAGAGAGAAATTAAGGCATGGGCCAAAATACAAAGGAGGGTGAGATAGAGGAGATGAATGCCTAAAAATGGGATTCATGATGGAGGCCCAAATGCTATGGATTTAGATGGGGGTGATGGTGATAGAGAAACAATAGTAGTAAAAGTGGGGCCTTAGGTTCAAGAATAGGAAACACCATAAATATAGGTATTTTCCTAGCCATAAACATAGGTAAGTGGTAGTAGTGGTGGTGCAAGTCCTTCTCATCCTCTGAGGATAGAGGATGATGACGATTTGATTAAAAAACTATAGGGGGAGATTTAGGTATAGTTAGTAGAGTGTATATGCACTAACCATGAGTAAGATCAACTACAAGCACATCTTCAGATCATAGTTACATAAGGTGATGGTCATTTTGTACAAGTAAAGGGATATATTGTAGTAATGTAGGTCTAGATTACTCAAAGATATGGGAAATTAACTAGATTATAGACATAGGTCACTACTTTGTATGCATAAGTGATTCAAAGGGAATCATGCTTACCTAATTTTAGGGACATATTACCACATTATAGGGCCAAGTTATAAGTTTATAAGGGCAAGTGATAGGTTTACAAGGTTAGGTGGCATAGTAGTAGGCCTAGATTTAGACATTGACTATCTAGTTAGCAGTGGTAGAGAGGGATAGAGATGAGGCTAGTGAGGCCTTAAGAGGATAGGGCATGATGGGGATGATGGATCACATTATGTTGCTTACATGAGAGGCCTAGTACTAATAGATTATATATGATGTTACAATTCTAGAGGGTCAGCATGATAGATCCTTTCATGCCAGCCAACCATCTATTTGATAGCCTTTTAGAGGAGGTGGAGGACCACTGAGGCCACCAAGGTCATAGTCATGAGTTTTATATATGTATGTATATATATATATATATATATATATATATATATATATATATATATATATATATATATATATATATATCACTAGCTCATTATTTCCCCATGGGCTCCATGTAGTTGTATGATAAATTTTGATACGGGTTCCATGTGGATATTGTATTTTGAACATTTGTTATATATATGATGTGGATCTATGCTGATGGATGTTGTTTATTTTTTTTATGAATATTGTTCATATTATGATGACATTGATTAGTTTTATATGTTATGGATATTACTCATGTTGATGTCATGATGTATGTATGGATGATGTGATGTTAGCTAGATATGTTGTATCTATGTTTTAATGTATATGGGATTTTTTTTGTGATTATGTTGTGGATGATGTGACATGATTTGATGGATATATGATTACATTTTTATAATGTGATATTCTTGATTTTATGGAGTATTTATGGCATAAAGAAGTTAATCCCCTATTTTACTTAGTTCATGCTCAGTGTTCATGATATAAATTATCTTGCACCATGGAGGTAGGGTGGTAATGGGATCGATTTTAGGTTTGGATTCTAGGTGAGGGTAGATGTGATGGGGATTTGGTTAGGATGGGATGGGTTTTTTTGGAAGCTATCAAGATGTGAATTTATGCAATCCTTATTTTAATATTGCATCTTGTTTTATAAATCAGGGACATGAAAAGTCTAACACACATTAATGCAAATGCATGGGGAACTCTATTTTTGAGATGATCTTTTCCAAAAATATTTATGGGTCATTCATTCCATCCTCATTCCTATAAATATTAATTAAAACAAACCTAACTATTAAAAAACACATTAATTATGAACAAAAATATCACTCTCATATACCTATTTATACATCCACACACATTAAATAAGCAAAGATAAAAAATGTGGTTATATACATGGATGATGATGAAGTGACATTTGATGGTGATATACAATGAATATAGTGATAATGTAGAAGTATTATATAGGATATGTAAAGGCCAAAGGTTTGTCCATGATAAGACTCCAACCAAGTTACAACATGGGGGTCATGATGACCCTTTAGGAATTAGTAACATAGTGTTTGTTAAAAGCCCTAGAAAGAGAAATTTATTTTATTGTGACCCTCTAAAATGAAAACTAATGGTGGGTAGGTGTGTAATTAAGACTTAGTGATAGAAATTAATAGTAATGGGATGTAGTGTTAAGTCAAAGAAAGATACATACTTGTCAAGGAAGATTAACAAAGGTATGATAGGAATAATATGTATGTGGATGGGACTTGGGTTGTGTATACCAAATATGGATAAATGACATAGAGATCCCTATAAAAAATATCCTTAACCAACCATATCTTTTCATTTTTATAAATTAATTATGCCACTTTGTTATTCTAGTCCTGATGATAGATTCCCACTATTGAGACTACGGTCAAGGTTATTTTACCATGACGTTGGGAACTAGTTTTCATCATGGTACTTTCCCATGGCACCAACAAGCTAGTTTTCACCATTGGATGGATTTTTTCTTGGACTAATGAGGAGGGGTGATGGATGGATGGAGTGCATGTGGGGTATCCCATAGACAGAGGATGATGATATTTGAGTTAGGTGTAGAATTGATTAAGATGCATAACATTCATGGAATCATCCAGTTCTTCTCTGTCAAGTGTGTCCAATTCATATGCTCCTAATCCAAACATGGCAATAATGACATAGGGACATAATTAATTATATTCAAAATTCCCCTTCTTTTCTAGGTCAATATTGGTGTTTTACTAATTTTCCTTTAATACTAAGTCACCAATTTCAAACTCTCTATCCTAAATCTTCTTACAGTATTGGCCCTTCAATTTATTTTGATATGCTCAGAGGTGATCTAAGGCCTTTTAATACTTTTTTTAAAAGATTTTTAGTTCTTACATCCATTCTTGTCTAATATTATGATCAATAATGATACCTCTCAATGAGAGTCAAAGAGAGGGGAGTTATACTTATACTACTAATATTGATTCGATCACATAAATGAAGGCATATGGAGTTACCCCAGTAGGTGTGTAGACACTTGTATGATAAGACCATGTTGCTAGATATAGTTGAGTGTGTCAATTTATTCTAGCTTGATTAATAGTCCTCTTTACAATCTTGTTGAGGTTCTTATTCGTTGTTTCTACTTATCCATTTCCTTGGGGATAATATGTGGAGGAAAAATGATGTGTGATTTGATATTTTTGACATAAGGCCTCAACTTATTGATTATTGAATGACTTTCCATTATCTAAAATTATATTAGTAGGTATACCAAAATGACAAATAATTTGATTGAGAATATACATGGAAATATGGAGGCCTATTATATAAGTAAGTTGCATTACTTCTACCCATTTGGTGAAATACTCTATAGTCATGATAATGAATTTATGACCATCTGATGAAGTATGATTAATCTTCCCAATTAGGTCAAGGCCCTATATGTAAAATGGCCATGGGATTATAATAGGCTATAATTATTATGTTAGAGCATGAATAAGATTCCCATGTTTTTGACAGGCCACACATTTATTCATATATTGAAAAGAATCTTGTTCCATCATTGGCTAGTAATAGCCAATTTAGAGGAAATTTTTACCTAGGGCCATTCCACTAATGTGACCTCCATAGATACTATCATGGACTTATTTTGATTACCCGAGATGCCTCTTTTGATGTCAAACACCTTAAATAGGTTCCATCATGGCCTCATCGATAAAGCATATTATCAAAGAATGTGTATTAGGTGGTTTGATCGATAAAGGATTTGCATTGATGATGGTTGAATTTAGGTGGAAGGATGTTTTCATGAAGGCACCTATAAATTTCATGGTACCATGGGAGATTGGGGTCATTAATTACACATAATTAAAGTAGATCCATTGATTGATAAGATAGGATAACCAGATGCTCAATCAAAAAATTGCCTTCCAAAACATCTTCAAAGAGGTCAATGAGTGAGCCAACAGTAGCCATAGAATCAACTAATTTATTGCTTCCTCATGGTACTTGAACAAATGTTATAGATTGAAAATTTGTCTTTAATTGATCCACTAAATATTTATAAGGAAATAATTTTTCATCTTTTGTTTGGAATTCATCATTGACCTATTTGATAATCAACTATGAGTCACCAAATACTTGTAATTATTAGATGTTCCATTGAATAACCAGATGAATTCCAACTATTAAGGCTTCATATTATGATATGTTATTGGTATATTGGAAAGTAAGGTGAAAATATTTCATAATAAGGTCACCTTGTGGAATGACTAGGAGGATGTTTTCCCTAGACCCATCTATGGTAAATGAGCCATCAAAGTAAACTTTCCAAACATTAGGTTGTGAATTATTCATAATGGACTCATCTGGGAAATTGGTTATAATTGGCTCAGTTGCTTCTAATGGTGCCTCTACTATTTGATCTTCTACAACCTATCTTTTTATATTTTTTTGATTGAAATACTCAATGTCAAATTCACTAAGCAACATTATCCATTTTGCTACTTGACCTATAAGTGCTAATTTGGACAATAAGTATTTTAAGGGATCAACCTTTGTAATGAGATATAATTGATTATTAAGCATGTAATGTCAAATATTATACAATGCAAAAACTATGGGTAAACATGCCTTTTCGATGGGAGTATAATTTAGCTCATAGGATATCAATGTGCAATTAGGATAGTATATGGCCAACTCCTTACCTTGATCATTATGTTGTATTATGAGAACACCAATGACACATGGTGTTATTGATATGTATAGGATTAAAGTCCTTCCTTGGATTGGTGGAGAAAAAATAGGTGGATTATCCAAGTATTATTTTAGTCTTTCAAAGGCTTGTTGGTATTCTACATTCCAGTGACAACTAGTTTCCTTTTTTAGTAAATGAGTAAAGGGGTGGCACTTATCTGCAAGATGAGAGATAAAATTTCATATGGCATACATATTTCCTTATAGACTTTGGAGCTACTTAAGATTATGAGGTGGAGGAATTTATATGATTTCTTTGACTTTGATGGATCCACCTCATACCCCTTCTTGAAACTATGAATCCCAATAATTTTCTTAAAGTCACTCCAAAGACACACTTTTTGGGATTTAACCTTACTTTATATTCTTGCAATCTTTTAAAAATTCTTTTTAGGACCACATGGTGCTTTGACCTTAAATGATACTTCCCCAAAATATCATCTACATAGTCCTAGACAATTTCATGCATCATATAATGAAAAATAATGGTCATATCTCATTGATAGGTTGCTCTTACATTTTTGAGACCAAATGCCATAAATTGGTAACAAGATGTTCCCCATAGAGTAATTAAAGTTGTTTTATGTTGGTCCTTAGGTGTAATTTTGATTTGATTATAACCTGAGAAACCATCCATGAGGGAAATCATTTCATATCCTATTGTCGAGTCTACAATCATATAAATATTTGGAAGTGAGATGTCATCTTTAAGACATGCCTTATTGATATCTTGGAAGTCTGTACAAATTTTGATTCTACCTTGTGGTTTAGTTATATGAATAATATTAGAGATCCAATTTGAGTAATCTATTAGGTGAATAAATTTGGATTCCAAGATTTTTTCCAATTTTTCTTTGACTAATAGTGCCACCTTAGGATGCATCTTTCATAGTTTCTATTTGATGGGTTTTGTGTTTAGATGCACAATTAGGTGGTATACCAATAATGAGGGGTATAACCCTAGTATGTCAGCATAGCTCCATGTGAATATGTCAATAAATTCCTTTAGCAACTCAATAATGACTTCTCATTCCTTTATTGTGAGAGATGCCCCTAGTTTTACCATTTTAGGATGTTTATCAGTTATAATGTTAACTTCTATCACCTCCTCAATTAGTGAGAGTGATGGATCTTATAAATAAGGGGGTAATGATATTTTTGGAATATTTAAAGCAAAGCAATCTAGAAGTTTAGTATCAATATCAAAATAATCTTTTGATGTGAAAGAGATAAATGAGAGTTCATCCAGTTTTTTGGAAGGCTTTCCTTCTTCTTTAGAGTGTTCATCATCACTTTGATAATTGGATTTTTTTTTTCCCCAAAATATGTAGATCGACATAGATTGATAGAAAATAACCTTTTACGATCACTCGATATCATGAAGTCTCTAGATCTTATATATTCCATAATGGCCTTATCATTTTGAAAGGTGTCAAAGGTGGGCTCTTTCTTCAATTCCCAGTATACAAGGGATGCATAATGGAGGTAAATGTTAATGGTATAAATGGTGGTATCAGGAAAGAGGTTGGTGTTAGTGAGCTCCTCAAAGCGTCTATAGATGGAACCTATTTTAACGTCCTCATTGGGGAGAGATTACTCATTAGTCAAAAGATAATCCATAATGATGCTAGTCAGGTTATCATCATATAGTTTGTACCCTAATCCAAAATATTATAGATGTTCTTGAACTAAGATAGGTTCCAGTTGGGCTTGTTCTAGTTTCCCCAATCCCTTTCCTTTATACTTCATATTATCCATCATTCTCTAGATTCTAGGATAGTATTTCTCAAGAGAGATGAGGGCCTTATCATTTAGAATAAGCCAAGAATCATCTCCATCTTCAATTTACTCATCAAACAAAAATACAATGCTTGTAAACTATTTTGGCCCAAAGTGATAGTTAATGGGATCATCTTTCCTCATAGCTGGGGACCCATAAATATGTGGAGATAGGGGTATATTTTTGATGAAAAATGTTTTGTAATCATATTATCCACATCATATGGATGTGATCTTTAGTTTGGTAGTATTAGGTTTTGATTGAGATTTGGATTCTAATTAATCAAGATAGATATATTTAGTAGTTATTGGGCTCAATATAGTGTTATCAGTTCCAACGTAAGGTGATGGGGATAATGATTGATCCATCTAACAACTATGGAGATGGTTTATGACTCTAAGAATGGTGACCTCCATTATTGAATGTGGGAATTTTAGGCACTGATGAAGAGTGGATAACATAGTTTTCACTTCATGAATCCATGGTTTTTTAGCAAAATGTTATATGGTAATTCCACATCCAAAACATGAACTAAAGTTTAATGAACTATAGGTCCTATATCAATATGAAGATAAATGGTCCCAACTAAGGGTTTCTCATTGTCATCATAAGCTTTAATCATTATTAAAGTTGGCCCAAGTGATGTTTTAGAGTATCCCAATTTCTTTAAAAAGTCTAGATTACACAAGTTGAGTATAGATCCTCCATCTATGAGGACACAATAAACTCGATGGTGAGAGATGGTGAATTTAATGTATAAAGTATAATTATGATGTGGGCTAGTTGGAGGTAGATCTTGACCACTAAAAGTAATTTGATATGATGGGTATAAAGGTGCTACTAGTGCTTGAGAATAATTAGTATATAGGTCACTATGTACTTTTAAATCAATCAACACTGGATTCAATATTTACCTATGTAAGGTAGATGTTTTAAGAAGTTCCATCAAGGAAATTTGATTAGGAGTCTTTTCTAATTATTATATGATATAATAAGATTTAAATAAACTAATTTAAGCTTTTTTTATAAATATTCCCCTTTGCGGGAGTATATGAGGTAGAAGGATCTTGGGAGGGTACCATGGGAATTAATATCTTATTGCATTGGGTGGTTACTTTACAATCAGTAGTGGCCCTATTAATTTTTAATATGGGGGATGAAAATGGAGAATATTCTTGGATTTTATGAATTTTTATGGTATTAATGTAATGTTAGGGAACATTATGTAAATTAGTGTAGTTAGATGATGATGAGTGACCCTAGTCTTTTTAGGCTCTCAGATTCCTCTAATCATGCTTTGGGAGTGGATCCTTGTAAATACCAAGTTTCTCATTCATTGACTGATTTGTGGTAGCTTATCCTTTAATCTCTATATCCCCTCTTTCAATTAGATATTGTATATAATGTTTTAATTTCATTCACCACTTAGTGTCATGTCTTTTTACGCTATGATATTTACAAAACTTGTCTTCATGATATAAATCTAGTTTTGGTTGATGATCATTCACAAGTCTAATATTAAGTAGAGTAATCGTGTTGGTAGTGACTAATTGGTCCAAGAATGTCTCTATTGAGACTCCCAAACTTGTAAGTAATCTTTTTCCTATGCACAACTTAGGCTTGCCTCGAAGGACTTTAATGGAAAATACATTAGGGCATTATGTGAGGCCTTTCCTTCAGATAGTTTGTACATGTTGTTGCATGGAATCTATCACCCCATCACTTATGACATTTTTTTTCTTCTTTAAGATCTTTGATTTTCCTAAGAATTTGTTTTTTTCTTTGAAGTGTGCTCATTTTTGAGAATATAATTTGATGATCCCCTTTTCAATAAGGGAGTTTTATATCTACATTCCCTTTTGTATGATCTCATCAAAGGTCTTGGCACACTATAATTTTAATTGATACTTCAATTCTATATTAAGGTTATCCACAAAGATTTAGCTAATTCCTTTTTAGGTATAGTACATCTTATTAGTTTGCTAGGCTACACCATCTTTATAGAAAATATACTAGTCTTTCCCCACTTCATTATTTAGTATTACAAAGGTCAATAATGGAGATATCATTCTCTATATTAAATGAGAAGTTCCTAAAAAATTACTCTATTAATAATCAAAAATTTGATATTAACCCTTTGAGGAAGTGCACTAACCATTCCAAAGTTGGCCATGTAATACTTTAAGGGAATAGCCTAAATAGATAAGCATCCTCATAGGCTACCTCATGCAAAGCTACATAAAACTCCTAGACATGATCTCTAAGGTCCCTTTTTCCTCAATATTTATCAAATTTGGGTACCTTAAATTGTAGATGGAAGGGGATCTATAGAATACTCATATCTAATGGTGATGAACAAAAGTATTTGTATTTATATTTAAGGGATTGAGATCATAGATCCATCTATTGAAGGGTATCTTTCATCATTTTCCATATTAGGCAAAGGTAGGATCCCCAAGAGGGTTGGTAGTTTGATTTTGACTACCTTGAGGCATATGAGCACTATGTGTATTATTGGCATTATTGGTATTACTGGTGTTGGTTATGTTTTTGGTGTTATTTATGGTGTTAGTATTATTGGTATTATTTTGTCTAGGAGATGGTGGGAATTGATTGTAGAGTAAAAAGTTAATTTGTTATGTCAATTGGTCAAGGCAATCCTCAATTACAACCTATCTCATATTAGCCTTAGTGTGATTATTAATAAGGGGTTGTGGGCATTCTTCTTCTTTGATAAACCCATGGTCCATGCCTTTTTCTTCTTTGGGTATGTAATTAACATGTTGATATGGGATGTTTGGATGTGATGGAGGGTGGAATAAGTTGTGCAAGAGGGTAAAATAAAAAGTGGAGGGTAGTGGGACCCCTATTTCTATGTCTCAGGCTAATGACTTGATCACAATTTTCATATAAATAATGGTCAATGAGGTTTCATACCTTGTAATTATGGAGGGGGTTCTATATTTCATTCTCTCCCCTAGGCATATTCATATCATTATGATTTTCATCATATTCTTGATTTGGGTCAATAATAGGCCCTAAGAGATTATTATCTTGGTTGGAGACTTATCCAATTTAAGGTTGGGATTGGGTCTTGATGACCATTGTAAAAGGGTGATGAGATGAAATGTGATGGATGAGATGGAAGTATTTAAATACTACTTCCATCTAAAAGTTTTATCACTAGTGGTGAAAAGGTGAAAATGGAATGACCACAAATTACCAAAAGATAAAGTCTTTTAAGAAACCAATCTATCAAGGATGAAGGAAGAGTGATGGGATCAAATAGAATTTTCTATTATAAAATATATGAGTTTATGGGTGTTAAAGGATTAAGATACCTGATGGAGACAAGGATAATGATGGATGCTAGATTAGGATTTTACAAGATTATGTATAGTGATAATCCCAAGTCAAGAGATTATGATGACTAATGATTTAAGAAGGATGGGTGACCACTAAAATTTTGGTTTTAGAATGAAATCTAGTATTTAAAGAGAATGGGATAGGTGAAAGATGAGAAACATGTGATAGGTATAAAATGTGATGTGTGATGAATGAAGGATTAGACACGAACAACTAATCAAGATTAATTATACCCAAATAAGAGGAATGGACATGGATGAACTATTTTCAAAATAAAAATGGTAGTGAAATGTATGGTGGATTATATAGTTGAATAGTGATTATAATAATTAGTTAAAAAGGATGGATGCACAAAGGGATGAAAAAATGGGTGGATATAGGGTGGTTTATGGATGATAAATGGGATAGAGAACAAATAGGAAAGATATAGGAGATTAAATAATGGTCACAAATGGTATGAGGTGGATAGCCAAAATACACAAATATATAGGAGATAAGATTATATGTAAACTAATTTATGAAGATGTGAAGGGGAATGACCACTATATGAAAGATTTGTGGAGTGATTATAGATAAGATGGTAATTAGTGGTCAAAATGTAGTATATAATGGGAATAATAGACAAAAATATTTTAATGGGGAGCAAAAATAATGGTATACAAACTATTTTAGAAAGATATTACTATATTATAAGGTAGTAGGGGTGGATTAGTGGATAGAATATGTGGAAGATGGGCTATGTGGATAGAATATTTACATGAAGATATGATGATATATGTAGAAGAGGGGTGGATACAATGGACAAGGGATGAATATAAAAATGGGTATGAAGTGAGATGATATATTAAAACTAATATAAAAATATGTGAGAGGTAATTAATATATGAGGGTGTGGTGAGGATTGACACTATGTTCAATATGATGTAGGTGGATAGTGGGATGTATTTACAAAATGGATATGAGATATATAATAAATAAAAATAAAAAGAGGTGAAGAAGAAAAATAAAATTTGTAGATGAGATATATAATAGGGGGGATGGATATAGGAGAAAAAAAAGATATGGAAAGTAGATTAATACTATATGTAAGTGTTATGAGATATAAATAGGATGGTTATTATAGGATGAATGAGGGAGGATATATTAGATGTAACTATGTGATGAAATGGATAAAAAAAATTGATAAAAAGTGAAATGGATGAGATATATAATATATAGAAATAAAAAAGAGGTGAAGAAGAAATATAAAATGTGTAGATGAGATATATAATAGGGGGGATGGATATAGGAGAAAAAAAAGATATGTAAAGTAGATTAATACTACATGTAAGTGTTATGAGATATAGATAGGATAGTTACTATAGGATGAATGAGGGAGGATAGATTATATGTAAATATGTGATGAAATGGATAAAACAATTGATAAAAAATAAGAAAGGGTATGAAAATGGAATGGTTACTAAGTACTATGGAATGGATATAGATGATATTAATACTTTTAGGATGAATGTAAACATAGTATGAAATGGAAATGAGGTAGCATGATAAAAATTAGTCAAAATACATAAAAAAGGATATATAAAAGGGGTTGGATGCTAGGTGTTATGGAATGGATGTATAAGGTATGGACACTATATGATTAACATAGGATTATAGAGTGAATGTGGTGTGAATATAGGGTAGTGTAGTAATCAAAAATTGGTCAAAATATACAAACTATTATGAAAGGGGGATGATACTATATGAAGATGTTGTAGGAAAAATAGGATGGATATAAGAGGTGATATGAATATAAAGAGATATGAAATGGAAAATGTATGTAAAATGGATTTCTAAAGTAAGTACTATATGAGTGATGGATGGAGTGGAGGTAAGATAAAAGGGAGGTGGTGGACTAGTATAATATGAATATCTAGGATGGGATAATGATTGGATAATGATCAAAATGTTAAATAAAGATAACTGATGAGAAATGGATAATGATAAAATGATGATAATATGATAAATTTTAACCTATGGTTATTCTAAGGTATCACACAAAATATGGGTGTGGTTGACTCCGCTAACAAATAATACAGGTCTAATCACAACACTCAAACAACATGCATAAATAACAATCTTAAATTAGTAAACTAGTAAAATGTGTGTAACCTGATGTTCACACCAATTAATAGCTACATAGGTGAGGCTATATGCCAATGACTTGCTATGAAATCTATCAAACCCTCTCAACCCTACTTGTACATGATGGCTAACTTCAGAGTTTTTCTTGCCTCTTGTTGTAATACACCTATTAGAGCTGAAGTCCCATACTATAAGGTATACAAAAGAATTTAGGTACATCCCTAATATACATGATGATACCTTGGGGCCAAAGTCCATGTAGGATTCTCTCTAATTACTCTAGTTTTTGGATCTTGATCACCCCTCACTCCATGGAAATATTTATGGGGAATCTCCATTAGGCTATAGTGATAGATTTATTAATATTTAAACTCTATCAAAACATGGATTTTTGTTAGAGCGTGGTAGTGAAATCCATGACACTAACCCCTATATACTAATCCCATGTATGGTGAGGAAATCCATGTCATGTGCTATCTTGGGGGGGCTTAAAAAATATATAAACACATGATACAATTAATTGAATATTTTCATTACCTATGTGTGATGAGCACGATACAAAAAAATATCAATAAGATAAAACACACATGCAAATAAACAAGTATATATAAAATATGATCATTTATCCAAAATAGAATGAAAATTTTTAATACAAAATTCTAAATGGCACCCCTCCCTACAAACATAGGAGTTATAAATATAATTGGGGTGACTAAATCCTGAAGGGCCTTTAAATAAAAGTGTTATTAATTAAAATATTCATAATCTCATAAATCGCTAAAATACCATGAATACACAGAGAAAAACCATGACTAGAATGTACAATATTACAACTACGTAGACAAAAATTCTAATAGCAAGTCATGATTTTACAAGTTGTTAACAAATTATTATGTTTAACTATAAATACCACTACTATCTAATAATATTGCTACTAGAATCAATAATATTGATACTATTAGAAGATCACAATCTACAATATTACAGATAGTAGAAAAATAAGCGTAGGGTAGCTACCAGACTAAAATAATTACAAAGCTTTGATAATATATATATATATATATATATATATATATATATATATATATAATTTGGATAAACATATTTAGTCCTATGTTGGCTACTACTACTAAAACCTAATATATGCTATCTTTCTACAATATCATGACTGAAAGTAACAAAATGAGTACTTTTAGGTCAAATCCATAAGTCACAATTAATAATATTGTAGAAAATTTCAAAATGGTCTATAGGGGTTTTTAAATGTCTTATCATATCTTCAATCTACCCCTATGACTCCTACACATAGAAAAATGAAAATTTTCAAAGTTTGTTTTTCCTTATAGATAGAAAGGGTCCTAAACCAAAATATTGTTAAGTGGGAAAATGACTAAGTTTCAAATAGTTTAATACAGACCCCATTTTAAGATCTGTATAAGACTTAAAGTATGTATTTGATAACATAAGAAGTAAATAAGTTAGAGTTTAACCAATCTTAAGATGATATCACTAATATCAACTACAAACTTGCTATTACCAGTCCTACAACTGAGTGAGTCATGACTTTGTCAACAATAATCAAAAGTTTAAGGTCTGGGTTGACTGAATCTCTTTTATGCAATCACAAATTAAAAATACCCTCGGAAATAAAGAAAGTATGAACAAAATATAGAGATAGTAACAACAAATTATAAGTGACAAAATTAGTCCTAAATGTTATATATGATAATATCACTACTAGGACTAACAATACCATGATTACTAGTCCAATCTTACAACTGTGTGAGTCATGAATTTATAAAAATGTGTCTATGCTTGGAGTTTGGGGGGTGAATTTCCTTATGTTCTACACACCAAAACCAAAAATAGAGAAAATAAATTTCTTTAAAAAAATGAGGGGTTAGTAAAAATGGATGATAGACTGATATGAAATTATAACTTCTATCAATATCATTACTGTAGTCTATAATATTGTTATTATCAGTACAATACCACAAGTTTGAGATTCACGAGTTTTTTGAAAATGTATCAATAGTTAGATATTGGGGGATTTTATTTATATCTTGCATATAGAAACCATAACAACAAAAATAGCCTAGAAGAAATGAAGAGTTAGTAGATACAAATTATAACCTAACTCTTATTATCTTTTTCAAAAATACCGCTACTAAGATTAGAAATATTTCTACTACCAAGACAAACTCACAACTATTAAAGTCATGGTATTATTGAAGGCCTAAACCCTACTAAAAATCTTAATCATTAGTGGTTTTTAGACAATATCATAACTGGTTTCTACAAAATCATGACTATAATACCATGAATATCAGGACAATATCATGATTCACTTGTACATGTCAAAATTTAAAAATTCAAAATTATATCTATGTTTAGGAGGTCCTAAAATCACTCAAAAATACTTTCAATAATAGTATTAGATTGAATAAGGTAGGTTGGTCCCACCATGGTCTCCAAAATGAACACCAAATTTTAGGTTCAAGCAATATTATCAAAATAAAAATTAAAACCCAAAACTTAATATCACCAATACGAATGGATAGAAGAAGTAAATCAGAACAAATAAAATATTATTACCATCCTTTATACCTATTAATGCATCTATTATAGGAATTTTACTTGAATTATTTGATATCAAAATTTGGAGATGTTATATTGCTTTGAGACATCTTGACAATGGCTTCCAGTGATTGATAGAAAGGGATAATCGCTTGAATGAGAGCACATAAGCTATTATAGAAGCAATATAAGAGCTTGATGGCTTGATAGATCATTTTATAATTATTCTTGAGGGTGGGGAGAGATATTATTTTTATGGGCAAGGAGGGAAAGATAAATGGTCCAAATTCAAATTTGGACCATTAATATCAAGGGCTAAGAAATTTTCATGGAATTTTTAATTCCATAGAAATCTCTAAAATTAGAGAATTATAGAGAAGGGGGGCTATATTGGGGGAAGATTTATAGAATCCTACAATTTTAGAAATCTCACCATAAGGTTTAGGGTTTTATCAGAGGCTAGGATAGGGTGATGGGTGGGTAGGTGGATTATTTTGTAAATTTTAAATTGGTTAGTAGGTTTAATAAATAGGCTAGTAGATAATAGGTCTTGTTAGGAGTTTAATGAGATAATTAATTGGTTTTAGGATGGGATAAAGTTTATGGGATATAGGAATGGGATGGGGATTACTAGGTAATTGGTTATCTTGGTTAGACAATATAAGAATTAGTATAATTAGTGGGGAAAGCATAATTTAGAGCATACCCTCATCATAGATTTTGCTTATAATTTTCATTTCATGACTTATGTTTAGTGTTTGTTAATTAGGTTTTTTGTATCAAACATTTTATTTAAACAAATATTTTAAAGGACTTAGTTTTTTGGGACTCTTTATTCAAACATTTCATATCAGGGATTTTTTAGACCTTTTTAATTTGAACTTTTGTTTGCAACTTTTCATTAGATAAATTGTCTAAAATAGTCATGGGTGGCTTTATTTTTTTGAAGATTGTGTTTGGGATTTGTGTTCAGAAGATTTGTTTAGATATTTATTCTAAGGGATTTGGTTTTCATGCTTTATTTTTAAAATATTTGTTTAGACATTTTTTTGACTTAGTAATAACACAAAACCTAACTCCTAATTCTTGACTATCAAAAGCCCACTACACTTAACCAATAAAGTAAAAATACTTCTTGATACTTACCAAGACTAGCCACCAACTAAACTACTAAGATTTGAACTGTGATAGAAAAACAAATATATGAATGTTGGACATTAATAAATCATGAACTAGAATCGAATGCTAAGGCTATATACATGACATGCAGCTATCAACATATTCATTTTTCACAAACAAATTTGAAATCAATTATTATCCTATGAATGAAAGCCATAGCTACCTATAAATATATTTCAAGCAAACAAATGACTAGTAGAGAGAATGTTTTTATAGAGTATGTAAATATAATTTAATCACTGTACATAATTGAAATGGCATCATCATTTAAGAGTTTTATAGGAACACTTCCACCATCACCATTTTCCATCAAGGATTAAACATAGTTTACAAATACAATATATGATGCAACTATCTTTGACAATAAGTATGAAAACTAATCAGAATTATGGGATGTTATAGATGATGCCAACATTTTTTCACTTGAAAAAAATCTATCTACTACATAATGCCAATTTGTTATAGACTTTATCTCCCTCAAAATATAAACACTACACTTAGTGATGACCAACCCTAAGGTTTTCCTTATATAGACCTTCTATGGGATTTACCATTTACCATAAAATTACACAAGACACATTTTTTCACCACATGGATCACTAGGCAGTCATGGCATGCATCACCAAATATGACTTTCAAAGGTATATATCTCTATCAGTTTTAGATGTATTTTTTGACAAGCATAATATACTTACATGGAACCAAAAAATTTAATAAACATAGTACTAATCTCATGGATTATCCTTGAGGACATAATGACCTTAAAAGGAAAGAGTACCTCCCCCATTAACAAATTTAGAAAGGGGATGTGTATTTGGATGGCATTACTAAATAGGATGTATGGCACACCTAACTTTTATTTTTTCAATTTGGATTGGGTGCCATTACTACATATGATAATGACCAATGATACAACTTTTTCCTTGGGAGAAATCATTAGATTCTAATTGAGAGAAAAAGTTTTTCATAAGAACAAGTTATCCACTCTAGCTATCCACTTCTATATGATGTATTATCTCTTGGATGTCATAATGGGCATGATATATAAGGACCTTAGCAAGCTTTAGAGCATAGCCACAGATTGCATTATGAATCAAATTTATGATTAATACTAATTCATGCATAATTATACATACACAAATCACATGGTCCAAATTATTGAGGACATCTATCCTCAAGTATGGTAGGCAATTCATGGGACTCCAATACACAAAATTGGAGAAAGCATAGTAAAAACACTAGTTTTTAAGGGTGACTACTAGTTATATTTTGATTATATGGTAATCATGATTATCGATCATATGGTTCACCCCCTACACCTCCCCAAATATGTATTAGAGAAGATAGTAGAGAAATGAATTACTTATCAACTCTAGTGGAGTGTCAAGGAGGACTTGATAAAATAAGATCATGTTTTATGGGTCACACATGATTATTGGTAGAATGGGTTACACATAGAGAAAACATTTTAGAAAGGTAGGCAAGAAGAGAAAGAGCTATCACTTGCCTATTATGCCATGCATAGAATAGGATACCCATGATCATAGACAAAGGCATAGTCAGGGCTTTGGTATCCCATACCAACATGTCCGTTATGACCATGTTTTTTTAATTTTTAAATACAAAGGATGATGCTCAAGTCTTAGAAAGGAAAAAAGTTGTAGGCCTGAAAGAAGATCATTTGAGAATAATTCAGCAAGATCCTTCAATTTTAGTGAAGGAAATGCACACTAGGATACCACCTCCTAAACGATGGATAACTTCAAATTTATGAAATAACCACCCTTAGTAAATAGAAGTACAAGGGGATCCTTCACAAGAACTTCCTTTTCTGTTAAACATTGTTAAGAAATAACTAGGGTCAAGAGAGAGCTAATCCTAGGGGAGTTCTAGGGGATCCAATTAGATAAGATTCTTATAATAAAGAAGACATAGAGTACCCATCTGTAGATGCATTACAAATGCTTATAGATATAGCCCAATTTTAGGAATCTACAGTGCTAGGGGTAGATATAAAAGGAAATTGTACCTCAATTTAATAAGGATCCTCATTGGAGGTAGAGAACACCATTTTTTATAGGAGGAAACCAAGGGCTCCCCTCATAGGTAGTCTAATGATGGATCAACCACAAAGCCTTTCATTAGTTATTCATCAATAGGTGGAGGAAGAACAAGACTCTAATGAAGAAAAATAATTGGAAAGATCCAAGGCACTGATACTTATGGTTGATAAATTGAAAACACCTTGCACATATGATTTAATAGGTAAGAAGGCTTAGCCTTTAGACCCTACTTCCCTAGTTTCTCCGTGTGTTCCCACTTTTGGTTCAGTTCCAATTTCCTCTATTTTGAAAACTCCCAAGGTAGAAGAGATCATTTATACCCTTAATGTTTCATTATCTTATTGTTCTCTCTTGTACATACGTTTTCTCACTCCCAAGGTAGAGAAGGATTATACTACTAGCATTGCTTCATCTTCCCCCATAGTGTCACCCACATCTAATGTTCCCACCACTACTAGTATTACCTCTAGCACTATGATAATTATAAACATGAATAAGAAAAGGAACACTAAGAAATTTTAAATATCTATAGACACTTCCTTCTTTCACATTCTTTATACACAAATCACATTCCCATTACCATCCCCCAGTTTATCCCAAGAGACCACTATATATGACCTTAGGCAAGGGAAAGAGGGATAAACAAGTCATCATAGTCTATCCACTCCCCTAATATCAAAGTGTTGATTGGTCTAAGATAATTTGGTCATCTCTTCTTGATGTAATCCTAAAGGAAGCAAAATAACAACAATTAGTAGAAAATGTTGAGGAGGATGTTGAAGCTAAAGATATGAAACACATAAACCCTAACCAAATAGTGATTCCTCCATGGGTAATTGATCTAAGAGATAAATCTTCCCAAATACCCAATTTCAACATCACAGAGCTCCCATCAATAACAACCCTATTTGATAAGACCTCTAGGAGTACTCAAAGGGTGATAAAGAGGAAGTTGGAAGATGAAGCTGGGAGGGAAATTGTTCTTAAAAAGATATAACAGGTTTATGCCTTGTCTAAAAGGTAGAATAGATAGTGGGGACAATATCCCTACAATGAATATTTTAGGTCCCTAGCTAAAGCCCACAAAGATGCCATGGTATCATTGCATGAAGGGGAAAAAATGACAAGATAGGAACTAGAACAAGAACTAAAACATATCAAGGAACAATAACAAATAGTTCATAGTCTAGATGGTATTGAAACTAAAGTGAAAGAGGATAATTCAAAATATTGTAATGCTCTAGAGGCATTGGAAGTAATAGGGGTTGAATTAGCCCCTCATATATCCCAAACACACCAATTATTTAATTGTTTTAAAAGTGATGAAAATAAATTATAGATATTGATCTTGTACACAACTAATAAGGCATAAACCATCTAGATATAATAACACCATTAGAGGCATGTAATGCTCTCAATTTTGTGGTTATTAGAACATAAAAAAGATAGAGAATGTGTGAAAAAATCTATGGCATTGATTCCCAAATACCAAGAGCACAAAGCACTCATCTTGCATATTTTTAATGATTTGAAGTTATCAAAAGTGAAGGATATTATGGGTAAGTTGATAAGCAAAATTGATTTTGATCAGCTCATTCAAGAATCTTTTGACAATTTAAAATAGAGTTTATAAGGACTGGCACTAGAAGATATTAAAGCAAACTTGACTTAAGGACTGGCACTAGAATCTCTCTTTCTTGCTCTACCATTTCCTCTTTTTTTTAGTTTATTTTGAAACATACCCATTCTATATTAGTAACTATCCAACTACCAAATCATCTAGATTTGACTTTATTTTTAAAAACATCCCTCTATTCATAATCCTTGTTAACAACCTACATCCCTTACCTACTTTCCACTCACCTAGTTGTTAACATTGCATACCTAAAAGTCATGTCCTGGAGTGGAGTTCATCTCCATTGATATCATAAAATATTAGAAGCTACCTCATTATGAGTTGGTGTGCATAAAAATTGGATCAACACTCTTTATGAATATATAAGGAATGTTTGGCACTTTTGATAAAAGAGGTTAGTTTCTACATAGAGTTTCACTAGAGTTACCTAGGATAGTGACTAGATCTAGTTCTCAAGCTCTTCTTCTAGTCTCACCCTTGTCAAATCATAGGAGACCTAGGTTTATACCAACTACCCATATCCATAATATATCTAGGAAACCTTCATTAGTAAGAAACATTTACCCTATTAATCATCCCATGGCTCAACCACCTTGGTTGGTTAGATCTACTATTACCATCATAGAAGATGTGCATGACCTACCTAGGAATCCTAAAAGGTATCTACCATCCTTCTTTCCTTCAGGAGGAAGGATGGTAGAATAGAACATCAAGTCTTTCAAATATGCAATAAGACTATTGAATGTTATTAATAAAGATGTTACATGTAGGGATTTTCCTTTTACTCTAATGGATGTTGTTTATGATTGGTATCTTAATCTGATAGAGAATTCCATCACTTGGAATGCATGTTAAGTTATTTTTCTTACACAATTCAGATAGGTCACTAGCCCCAATTTCATATACCGACACTTTAATAGAAATAAGGAGTCTAATGAGCCAATATGTGCTTTCCATACTATATTTCAAAATATGTATATCTGGTTAAGTCCATCATATAAACTATAAGAAACATTGGCATTAGAAATGTACAAGAATGATTTGGATCCAATTAATGTAGTTTTTTTAGAAGAGCTATTGTTGTCACCACCTTGGCACTAGATTATGAAGAGGACATCAACATTGATAGGTAGCTTAATCCCTAGGTTCTTTGCACACCTAACATCAAAAATGGTCTCCTACCATTGAATCCAATTCCATATGTGAATCAAAACATTCCTACATTTAATCAGAATCAATTATACATGCTACCTCCTCTAACATAGACAATCCATATAAATTAAATTTTATTTAACAACCATGCACAAGGAAATGGTTAATAGTAGAATCAACATTTGGATACATTTTCTACTACTATTCTCCATGTACTAACTCTATAAAGGTGGAGCTAGACGCTATTCAAAAGATGGTGCAAAAGTTAAATAATGTCTTCATTGACATGAAAAGAAAGATAGGAAATTTTAATGGTCCAGGTGGTAATTATAATTCTAGATTTCATAGGTATAATATAACATTAAATAGGCCTACTAATAATATAGATTATTCTATCAAGCTTATGTAAATTAACATGGTAGAGACAACTCTACCTAATTGGTACAAAATCTATAATACTTCTCAACATGGTGAACTTAATTGTGTTGAATTTTGTTCAACATTTGAGATATTTCAAAGAGAGATGGTAAGGAAATATCATATGCATAATCCACAAAAATCCCATCAATACCCTAGCCCTTAAATCACTACCATGTTCTTTGAGACTCATGAGTTTTCCTTCCTAAGTAAACATGATAATGTACCAGAAGACAAAATTGATGAGATTCATGCTTTCCAATAATTATAGAAAGGTGGATACAATCTAAGGAACATGAAACCCTTCATAACTTCTATTTATCAAAATATCATAGTTATTCCTCCCAATATAAAAGTAGATATTAATCCACCTCCCCCTAAATGGAATGAGCAGCCTTAGAATAAGGAGGAACAGAGCAAATGAGGATACAACATCATTGAGTACATGAAGAAAATCAAAGTAACTATTTACCTTCATGAATTAACACATATAAATAAATAGAAGGAGCTAATATGGAAGTCTATCATATGAAATACCCCTATGGAAGGGACAAAAGTATCTATAGAGAAATCAAAGGTTGATAACACAAATGTCATCTATAAGGGGAAACTAGAGGTTCCACCTTATTTCCTGATTATTAGGGTGTTTGGTAAGAATATTCATAATTATTTAGTTGATTTTGGAGATTCAAAAACTATGATGCCTACTTTTATATATCAAAATATTTCCTAAATCTAAGCCCTTAAAAGAGAATAGTTTCACAACTGGATAAAATGATCATACCAGTGATTGGAAAAATGACTAATATATGCATTCAAGTGGCATTTGAGCCATGATCTTAGATTACTATAGATATTATTATAGTACACATACCTGAAGGCTATAGACTATTACTAAATAGGGACTAGTCTATAATGCTCAATTGATATCTCTCGATAGACTTCTCTCATATTTGGCTACCATGGAGAGGTATTACAAACTAAATAAGGATTTATAGGGAACCAAGGATGAAGTATATTATTATAGAGTATAATGTCAAGAAAGAAGAGGTAAGATATGAATTTGATAGCCTTGGTATTTATAATTTTACTACATAAAATAAATACAAGATCTAGAACCTAAGGATCCTAATTAGCTATGGACTCTCCACTTTGATGATGCTAGATCCAAACAAGGTTCAAGAATAAGAATTGAACTGATTGATCCATGGGTGAATAATTTTTTGGCCTCCTATAAATTATAGTTGCCTTGCACTAAGAATAGGGTAGAATATGAAGCATTAATTTTGGGATTACAATTTTTACTCAAGAACAATGTCAAATAGTTATTAGTATTTGGAGATTCAGAGCTGGTAGTCAATCAGGTCAAAAATAAATACCAGTGCAAGTTATATTATAAAAAATATATAAACATGGAACATGGAATTTGATTGAGAGATATGAGTATTTCAACATAGTAGCAATTTTTAGAGAGAAAAATCAAGCTATATATTCACTAGTTATTTCTACTACCAATTTGGAGCATCTTTAAGAATCCAAGGTAAAGAGATTCTCCATTGAGCTAGTACCTTATCCTTCTATTCTTAACAACATAAAAAATTACCAAGTTATCAATGATGAATAACAAATCATTCAATTTATAAATAATTCAAGATAATTTGAGTCCCAAATCATTGATGAAAAGGAAGTTATTCATCTTTGACAAGAGCAATTAGATGAGGAAGAAATCTTCCAACTCAAAGAGAATCATCTCCCAACTAGTTTGGTCTCCTTAAAAAGACTATTTGATATAGATCCCTAAGATCAACAATAAAGACAACCCAAAGTTAACAAGTTTGAATTCAAAATGGATAATTTAGGTGATGAAAATATCCCACACTATGTTAATATTGGCCTCAATTACACTCCAAAATAAATATAATGGGTGAAGGATTTAATCACCTAATATAGAGATGTGATTGCATGAACATATGAATACTTGAAGGTTTATGACCTAAAGGTCATTACTCATAAAATTCCATTGAAACTAGACCACAAGCCATTCAAATAGAGATAAATACCTAGGAATCCTATCCTAGAACCTATCATTCAAAGAGAACTGGAAAAGATGTTAAGTGCAAGGATAGTCTTCCCAATCAAACATTCTACCTAGGTGGCTAATTTGGTCCAAATTAGAAATAAGAGTGGAGAGATCAGGTTATGTGTTGATTTTATAAACTTGAAAAAAGATTCTAAGAAGGATAAATATCCCTTTCCTTCCTTGGATTAGGTGATATATATAGTTAGTGGCTCTTAAATGATGTCCTTCTTGGATGGGTTTTTAGGCTATAACTAAGTCTCAGTACAATCAGAAGATAAGATGAATACTACATTTACTATGAAGTGGTGTACTTATGTTTATAAGAAGATGCCTTTTGGCCTAATAAACATATAAGCCACCTTTTATCGAGCCATGGATCATGCATTCAAAATATCAATAGGTAAATGTATAATCATCTATATGGATGATCTTATTATGTTCTCCAAGAATAGGAATGATCATGTAGTCCATATAAAATCAATCTCCAAAATATGTAGAAGGTTTGGAATATCATTGAACCCAAAATAGAGTATATTTGGATTAATAAGTCCAATCTCTTAGGATACATAATTACCAAATTAGGGATCATCATTGATCTATATAGAATCTAGAGAATTTCAAAGATTGCACCACTAAACAATAAGAAGGAGCTCAAGCTATTATTTGGGAAGATTAATTTCATAAAGAAATTTATCTTAGGATTTGTAGAAATTATGAGACCCATAAATGTGATGCTTAAATAGGATGCTAAAATAAAATGGACAACTGAGGCTTGGAAGTATTCTCAAAACATAAAAGATGTTATATCTCAAGCCCTTGTACTAATTAGTCCAAAATTTATGAAGGATTTTAACTTGTACTAATTTTATTTGGAACATACAATTGTTGATGTCATAATGCATAATAAAGATGATATTGATCATCTAATTGCATTCATGAGCACAAATTTTAAGGATACATAACTCAAATACTCCCTGATTGATAAACAAATCTTCACTCTTATCAAAGTGGTGAAGAAATTTTGACACTACATCTTGAAGAATAAGACTATTTTTATCATACTTGATCCTATTATCAAGCTCACCTTGTCATATAATTAATTAGGATAACACAAAGGAAAATTGATGACAAAGATATAGGATTTTGACATAGAAATCAAGCATGTTAATATCATTCAGGGTCAAGGCATTGTCTAACTCATGAATGAACCTAATCCACACATTACCATTGCAGAGGTATGTGAATCCCAAGTATCTAGAGGGGAATGGCATAATGACATAATACAATATCTACTTATAGGTACTTATTCCCCATAACTCAATAGAGAATTAAGGAGATCTTTGAGGATCAAAGTTACTCACTACATGATTAATAAAGGATTTCTCTATAGGAGAAACTATGAAAGTATCTATCTTAGATGTGTATCTATAGAAGAAGCTAAAGAGATTATGGAAAAGTTGCATGAGAAGTTAGGTAGTGGTCATCCATCTTGGAACACAATACTTCACATGATCCTAAGTATGGGATATTATTGGCTAACAATTTTTAAGGATGCTCATGCTCATGTAAAGACATGCCATGAATGCCAAGCATTAAAAACTAGAGAAGTACATACAACAATGCCCTTACAATCTATTGTTGAAGGAAGAATATTTAATTAGTGGATTTTAGACCTCATTGGTCTCATTAACCTAAACTCTTTAGCATGTCATATGTTTTTAATTATTTCCACAAATTACTACACTATATGGACTAAGGTAGTGACAACAAAGAATTCCATAGCACAAGATGTGATTCACTTCTTGGAGGAACACATCATAACTAGATTTTTCACTCCTATTTCTATAATTTGTGACAATGGACTAATATTCATATCATCTAAATTCATTAAATGGGCTCATGACAATTATATTACCATCAGTTCATGTTCTAACTATTACCCTCATGGAAATAGATTGGTTGAATCAATGAATAAGAATATGATAAATGCAATTAAGAAATCAATTGGAGATAAGACTATGGATTGGAATAATATAATGAAGTGTTCCCTTTGGGTAGACTAAAAAAGAGATAAGTAGTCCCTCAAAGCCTCACCCTATATGTTGGTGTATGGACACATGCTAGCATTCCCAACCATGCTGAAATTAAAGACTTATCAATTCATGCAAGAATACATGGAACCAAATGACAAATTAGAATTTTTACTATTAGATATAATAGAAATGGAATATTTAAGGATGGAGGACCTATAAAATTTCATAAAATACCAAGATGTATTCAATAGATGGTTTGAAATAAGATCCAAGGTCAAAGCATTTAGGATCTTAGATCTGGTGCTTCTTTGGGATAAAGCCCATGAAAAAAGGGATAACATGGAAAAATTTACCCACTATATATTGCACCATATCAGATTTTAGAGATCCTAAGAAATAATGCATTCCATCTAAAGGACTTGTAGGGAAATGAACTCACATATCCAATCAATCAATAGTTTCTGAAGCATTACTTCATGGTTGTACCATTTGAAGGTACACCCATTTAATGAAGGATCACAATAAAGGTAGGATTAGGTTGGTTTATTGATTTTTAGTGTAGTTTAATAATTTATAGTTTAGTTTATTACTTTCTTAGTGTAATTTCCTACTTTATTAGTTTAGTTTATTATTTTCTATGTTAGGTTTCCTGCTTTCTTAATTTAAGTTTTCCAACTTTTTAGATAAGGTGTTTTGTTGTTTCTTATGATAATATGAATTTTTTTATTATGACATGACCAACATAATATCCAACCAGATAAGGCCTCTATTTTATTATTAGATATACATATAATAGAAAGGGAAATTTTCAAATTGGTTCACAACTTGGGACTTGTTCACAAACTAGGTATACTTCTGTGTTTAGAGTCTTCATGATTTAAGTATGTAATCACAATAATTTTGGGTTGTTTCACAATTGAATATTTCTACTAGGTATGTGAAATTTTATCTCTAATAATTCATATGAAATTTTAAAGTTTTCTCATTCCATTGGATCAATCATACTTGTCATATCAATACTTGTTTAGAGGTGATAATCACTGGTGAAGATGTAGCTGGTAGGGACATTTTGATAATAGTTTGTTTTATAACTACACCAGCTCACAGGGGTTTTGGTTCACCTCCTTCCATTCAATTTTTTTTAAAGATAAAGAAAAAGAGATAATATGAGTTCAAAATAGAAATAAATAAAGCCAAAAAACATCTAAAGAAGATCAAAAGCTCACATGATGAAATAAGGTCAATGTACCATGCATCATGATCAAGAAAATGGAGGGGGAGAAGGAACGCAAGGTATATATATATATATATATATATATATATATATATATATATATATATAAAGGTCTTTGGATACCTAGCTAGAAACAAAGCAATTCCTAAGATTCCCTGATTTGATAAGATTTAAAAACAACTAGAATGAAACCTACAACTGCTCTAAACCTATGAAAAGATCCTCACAATAAGGGTTAAATGAACATCACTTTATCACACATAGATCCATGGATGAAAAATAAAATATGTTGTGTGATTGTAGTTGGGAGTCTCTTTCATATCTTTTATTCTAATATTTTTCAATGGCATAGTTCATGTCTAGTTTGAAATTGTTAACCAAAGTTCTTAGTTCTCAAATGATCAAAAGTATTCGCCCTATAAGTCATCATTTGTTGTACCCAACATTCTCCTCTTATTTCATTGAAATAAATAGGGACCCACTTTTTTTGGATTTTGGCCTTTATTTGTGGATTTTTCCTCTAATTAGTTTTGTAAATTATATCAAATTGCTCCTTAGTTTGCATACTAAAAATTACAAAATATTGATATTATACATTTTACACTAACTTAGTAATGCTTTTTTGAGAGTTTTGTACTATGTAGTTTTTTAGGACTTAGATTTATTCGGATAAATTATTCAGACTTAGTCTTTTTACATTTGTTCAAACCTTTTAAGGAACTTTGTTCTCTAGAAATTGTGTTTGTATTTTACTTGTCAGAGATGTTTTTCAAAATTTGCATTTCATGACACATGTTTGGTGTTTATTCATAGGTATTTTTGTATTAGACATTTTATTCAAAAAAATGTTTTAAAGGACTTAGTTTTTTGAGATTACTTATTAAAAAAAGTTGTATCAAGATTTTTTTTATGACCTTTTTAATTGGAACTTTTGTTTGGAACTTTTCATCAAATAAATTATCCAAAACAATCATTGGTGGCTTTATTTATTCAGGGATTGAGTTTGAGATTTGTGTTTAAAATATCTATTTAGATATTTGTTCTGAAGGATTTGGTTTTTGGGATTTATGTTTAGAATATTTGTTTGGATATTTTCTTTGCTTAGTACCAACACAAAACTTGACTATCAATTCTTGACTATTGAAATCACACTAGACTTAGACAATAAATCAAAAATACTTCCTGATACTTACCAAGGCTACCTACCAGCTAAACTAACAAGATTTAAACTATGTAGGAAGAAAAAATATATGAATATTAAAAATTAATAACACACAAAATTGAACTGAATACTAAGTCTATATACATGATGTAAAGCTATCAACATATTCATCGCCCTAGCTAACTGTGAATCCATTACAAGAAAACAAGTAACTAGCAGAGAGGAATTTTTTCACATAGAACATAAATAGAATTTGAACACTGCACATAATTACAATGGCATATGCATCTAATATTTATAGAGGATCACTTAAAACATCACCATTTTCCATCAAGGATTAAACAAAGTTTATAGACATAGTGTATGATGAAAATATCTTTAACAATAGGTATTGAAACTACTCAAAATTATGGGATTTTATGGATGTTATCGACATTTTTTCACTTGAAGGAAATTTATTTTCCATAGAATGCCAATTTATTATAGACTTTCTCTCCCTCAAAATATAAGCACTGCACTTAGTAGTGGCCAAGCCTAAGTTCATGCCCTTCATCGACCTTCTTTAGGATTTATTCTTTGCTAGTAAAATTACATAGGATGCATTTTTGCACCACATGGATCACCAAGCAGTCATGGCATGCATCACTGGAGATGACTTTCAAATGTGTCTATTTTTACTAGTTCTAGATTCAATTTTTGACAAACATAGGTTAGTTACATGAAACCTATAAAATTCAATAGACAAAGTACTGAGCTCATGGATTCTCCTTGGGAAGACAATGACCTTAAAAGGAAATAATACCACCCCCATTAATAAATATAGAATTGGGGTGTATATTGGGATGACTTTATTGAATAGGATGTATGGCATGCCTAGAATCCATTTAATCAATTTGGATTAGGTGCCACTATGACATATGATAATGATTAGTGATGAAACTTTTACCCTGGGATAAATCATTAGCTTCAAATTGAGAGACCATGTTTTGCACAAGATTAAGTGGCCCACTCTATCTAGAAACTTCTATATGATGTCTTATCTCCTAGATGTTGTAATGGGCACAATATATAAGGACCTTGGTGAGATTTGGATCTTAGTCATATATGAAAATAATAATTTAATTTATGATCATTACCATTTCATGCATATTTATACATACACAAAGCACATGATCTAAATTACAAAGGACATCTATCCTCAAGTATGGAAGGTAATTCATGGGACACCACTACCTCAAATTAGAGAAAGCATATTAAAAAAACTAGCTTACAGAGGTGACTACTAGTTGTATACTGGTTATATAGTAATAATGATTTCCAATCATAAGGTCTACACACTATGTCTCCCCAAATATGTACTAGACAAGATAACAAATCAAGAAATTACTTATCTTTTCTGGTGGAGTGTCGAGGAGGACTTAATAGAAAAGAAGAAAAGTAAATTATAGGGGTCACACATGATTATTTTTAGAATTTATTACACACATAGGAAGAATTTTGGAGAGGTAGGCAATAAGAAAAAGAGCTATCACTTGTCCATTGTGCCACACAGAGATTAGGATCCCCATGGTCATATACAAAGACATATTTAGGGATTTGGTATCCCATACCAACATGTCCCTTATGACCATGATTTTATATTTTTAAATGCAAAGGGTGATGCTTAGGTCTTAGAAAGGAAAAAAAATTTAGGCTTGAAATAAGATCATTTGAGGATTATTCAACAAGACCCTTCAATTTCAATGAAATAAATACACACTAGGTTGCCACCTCTTGTAAGATGGACAAATTTAGATTTATATAATAGCCATCCCCATTAAAAATAGAGTTACAAGTGGATTATTCATAGGAACTTCCTTTTCTATTAAAGGTTATTAATAAATGACTAGTGTTGAGAGAGACTAATCCTAAGGGAACTCTAGGGGATCGAATTAACTTGGACTCCTTTGATAAAGAAGACACATAGTACCCAATTCTAGCTACATTTAAAATGCTTAAATCTACTCCATAATTATAGGAATGTATAGTGTTAGGGGTTAATACAGAAGGATTTGTTGCCTAAATTCAACAAGGCTCCTCATTAGAGGCAAAGACCACTATTTTTTATAAGAGGAAACCAAAGGATCCCCTCATAGGTAGTCTAACGGTGGATCAACCATAGAGTTTGCTCTTAGTTCCATAACAAAAATTAGAGGAAGAGCAAGAATATGATGAGGGAGAAGAATTGGAAAGATCTAAGGCACTGAGCCTTTTGGCTGATAAAGGGAAAGTACCTAGCATAGATGATTCAATAGGTAAGAAGGCTTAACCTTTAGACCCTACTTCCCTAGTTTATCCATGTGTTCATATTTTTATCTCAATTATAATTTCCTCCATTTTTAAAACTCCCACGGTAGAAGAGATCACTTCTACCCCTGATGTTTCATTGTCTTCTTCTTCTCTTTTACACATACTTTTTCTCACTCCCAAGGTAGAGAAGGATTCTTCTACTACCATTGCTTCATCTTTCCCCATAGTGCTACCCACATCCAATGTTCCCACCACTACTAGTATTACCTATGATACTACCATAGTCAAAAATAGGAAGAATAAAAGGGCCACTAAGAAATTTGAAATAGCCCTGGCCACTTCCCAACTTCAAATTTCTTCTACACAAATCACTTTTCCATTGCCATCCCTCAGTTTATCCCAAGAGACAACTATCATGACCTCAAGAAAGGGAAAGAGGGATAAAAAATTCATCATAATCCATCCACTCCCCTAATATAAAGGTGTTGATTGATCCCAAATCATTTGGACCTTCCTTTTTGACATAGTCCTCAAGGGAGTAAAAGAGAAATAGTTAGTAGAAGATCTTGAGGAGGAGGCTACAATTAAAGATACGAAATGAATAGGCCTTAAATAGTTAGTGATTCCTCCATGGGAAATTGATCTAAGAGATAAGGCTTCCTAAATTCCCAATTTTAAGATAAAAAATATCCAATCAATAGAAACCCTATTTGATAATCCCTCTAAGAAAATTTAAAGGGTGAAAAGAAGAAGTTGGTAGATAAATTGTTCTTGAACAGAGGTATGAGGTTTATGCCTTATTTAAATAGTAGAATAGATAGTTGGGATAACATCCATATAATGAATAGTTTAGGTTCATGGTTAAAACCCACAAAGATGCCATAATAGCATTGCATAAAGGGGTAAAAATGACAAGACAAGAATTAGAACAAGAACTAGAACATATCAAAGAACAATGACAAATAGTTCATATTCTAACATGTATTGAAATTAAATTTCAAGAGGCTGCTTTAAAATTCTATAATTATATAGAGGCATTGAAATTAATGTGGGATAAATTATCCCCTCATATAGCCAAAACACACAAATTATTTAATTCTTTAAAAGGGGATGAAAATAAATTGAAGCTATAGATCTTGTACATAACTAATAAGGCATATAGACATCTAGATCTAATGACACCATTAAAGGCATCTAATGCCCTCAATTTTATTGTCATTATAACATAAGAAGCTAGAGATTGGGTGATAATATTTGGGGCATTGATGCCCAAATAGCAAGATCATGAAGTACTTATCTTGTAGATTTTGTATAATTTAAACTTGTCAAAAGTGAACGATGCTACAGATAAGCTGATAAGCCAAATTAGTTTTTATTAGCTCATTCAAGAATCTTTTAATAATTTAAAATAGATTTTACAAGGGTTTTCACTAGAATACATTGAAGTAGAATTGATTTTTTAAAGGAAAAAGGTAACTAAAGTTAAAAATTTTAAAATCAACTTCTAGAATATAAAGGCATAACATGAAAAACTAATAGGTCAAATTGGTAGGGTGCATAGACCCTCACTATTAAACTTATATATTATACAATAGTAGAATGGTGTAGCTCAAAATTTTTATCTTGAGATATCGGTAAAGAATAAATAGACTAAAGTTACTACATCTATTTGAATGTGAACATCTATAGTTACCACTCTACGGGTAATGCATCCATGTAGACATCTAATTAGCCTTAAAGGCTAGTTGTGCGCATGTAAATTCAAATAGAGGTGTCAATTTTGTACTTATAGTTCTCTTATGATGTGAAATTATTGTAATAGTTGCATATTTATTTTGTAAACATTCACACTTTTCATGATTTTGTAAAGGTATAATTTAACTATTAAAAAATTTAAGTTAACTATATATATAGTTTTTAGACTATAGTTAGAAATGATGTTCTAACTATGCCTTGTAATAAATTTTTGCATGTACTTGAAGGATGAGGTGACCCATCCCCAAGTCTATTTAAACATATGTAACCCACAATTGTAAAGGGTTAGAGAATTTAAATATATAGGAGTAAAATTAATTTTTAATTATAAACTTATGTGTTTGTGTATTTTATTTCCAATCTCTGTGTAATTAGGCCTATCTTCTTTTGGTTATATCATTAAATAATTCTTAGTGTTCAATAACTATGAGGAATTATTTTTTGTCATGATTAATATGCTAGTTTTAGATGTGCAATATTTATTGAATTATTAGCAAATTATATTGATCATTGGCAAATATGTTGATTTTTTCATTATTCGGAGTGTGTAGAGGTGTTTTCATCGATATATCTTTCTATGTATGTTCAATAACTATCTCATATACCTCATTAGTCTGAGTCATAATATCTTGAGTAAGGGTGTGTAATAGATAATATAAAAGGAAGAAACTTTTACTGAGGCATTTGAGTTTCTTATATAAAAATTATCATAGACTACTTGACCATGTTTTATTGTGTGTGTGTAACTACTAGCAATAGACAATGGTTCTGAAAGCACTTGTCCACTTAAAAACTAGTTTGAGAGTTGATTACTAAATCTATAGAATCTCTCTTTCATACTATACCCTTTCCTCCTTTTTTGAGTTTATTTTTAGACCTACCCACCTTATATTAGGAATGATTTAGCCACCAACTCATCTAGATTTAACATTCTCTTAGAAATCACCCCTCGAATCATAATCATTATTAAAAACTTGCATACCCTACCTACTATTCAATCACCTAGTTGTTAAAAATACATACTTTCAACTATTTCCTTGGAGTAGACTTTATCTCCACTGATATCCTAAAATTTTATTGGATACCTCATTATGAGCTGGTGTGCATAAAAATTGCATCAACACACCTGCTCAAAGTTCATTATTTTTTTTCTCTTGAGAACAAAAATACTCTCTTCAAAGACTAATCCATCAATCTAAAAGTTTAAATTTTAGTTGGTGATAGAGGATATAGGAATTAAATTCTCTTTTTTATATTCCCATCCATATTTTTCTATGAAGACCATTTTTTGATTGGGTGTAAAGTTGAAAATTTATGCATTATACTAACCAACTTTTGGTCTTTATATAAAGTTTTCACTACAAGATAAAATATGTCAATATTTATTAATCTTATTGAGAGAATTATAATCCAAAAATTTGTGATTTTATGAACCCCCCATGAAATTATATTAACATATGCTTTGCCTCCACCCCTCACATTTTGCATGCAATGGCTATATAAATTTCATTTTATTTTCCCCTTAATAATGATAAGATTCTCTTAAGGGATGATCCTTGATATTTGGGTATAATAAAGGGTGGGATAAATTAACTATTGTATTTATATTCTCATTTAGATGTGTCCATAAATATATTCATTGAGTGGGCACATGGTTAAAAAGTTTCACATTATACTACCTAACTTTTGGTTCCTAAAACAAGCTTTCATTGTAATAATAAATGTGTTAACATGTATTCCTCATATTAATTGAAATATTATTATATATGTGGTTCTTATAATACTCCCCCATGTAACTATAGGATATTATAGTTCATCTTTATCCCTCACTTTTTTTGTGTAATGGCTACTTAAATTTCATACACTTTTTCTCCTTAAGAACAACAAGTTTATATTTAGGGATGCATTTTAATGCATAAAATTTTCACTTATGGGGGATAAAAAATTGTGTAAAAATGTAATTATTTAATTTATATTACCATCTATACATGTTCACAAAGATAGTTCATTGATTTTGTGTATGGTTCTAAAATTTTACCTTATACTTACCAATTTTTGGTCCCTAGATCAAGTTTTTGCTATGAAAGAAAATGTCTCAGTTTTCCTTCCTCATATAAAGTGGAAGATAATCCTATATGGAATCCATATATAAATCCTAAATTCAATTATAGGAAATTATGATTCATCTTTACCCTCACAAGTTTTATGTAACAACTATGCAAAGATTGTACCATTTCCCCTCTTAAGAACAATAATATTCTCTTCAAAGAATCATATGACCTCTTACAATTTTAGAGTCTATGGGATGAAAAAGGGAATATTAAATCCATTGTAATGTTTATATTCCAATTTTCACATGTCTATGAATGAAATTCATTGATTGGGTGTAGGATTCAATAATTATGTATTATACTAAACAACATTTGGTCCCTAAGGCAAGTTTTCATTATAATAAAAATAATAATTAATTTATTATTTATATCAAGTGGAAGATAATACTCTAAGATGTTGTTATATGTCTCACCCATGAAATTCCCCTAATGGTTCTCATGAAATTACTTTGAAAGGTTTGTTCTATGTCCCCCCTTAAGAATGAGAATATTATCTTTAAAGATGCATTTGGGTGCCTATATGTTTCAAGTATAGCTGAAATGGAGGGTATAATAATGTCATTATTGTGTTTATACACAAATATAGATATTTCCTTGAATTATATTTCATAAATTTATCACATGGTTAAAAATTTGTGTGCTATACTAACTAACTTTCCCTAAATAATGTTTTTGTTGTGAAATAAAATATGTAGTCATTTCATCCTCATATTATGTGTAATATAATCCTATAATTGTTATTATATGATTTCACCATGAAAATTTAGGAGATTATGGTTCATTGTTCCCCTTAGTGTTTCACTAAAACACTTGTGCAAATTTCATTCCATTTTTTCCCTTAAGAATGAGAAGATTCTCTTTAGGGATGCATTTGGCCACCTACAAGTTTCAATTCCTAGGTTTTTGGAGGGTGGATTTCATTTATAAACTTATTTAGATGTTTCCATGAATATGATTCATCAATTTTTTATATAATTCAAAATTTGTACATTATATTAATCAATGTTTGGTACCTAAATCAATTTTTCACTATGAGATAGAAATGTGATACCATTTATTACTAATATATATATTGGAATATAATAATATAGGGGGTGTTTATATTACTCTCTCATACAATTTTTGGATCTTATGGTTTGTCTCTACCCCTCACAGTTTCAATGTAATGACTGTAGAAATTTCATTCCATTTTTTCCCTTAAAAATGACAAGCTTCTCTTCAAGGATGTGTTATTTTTCCTAAAATTGTCAATTATGGGGATATATGGAGGGTATACAAAGGCTATTACTATGTTTATATACCCATATAAACATCTCTTATAATACAATTTGTTGATTAGGTGTATGGTTCAAATATTATAGGTTATTATAGCCAACATTTGGTCCCTAAATCAAGTTTTCACTATGAGAGAAAATATGTTTCCATTTATTCCTCATCTTGAGTGGAAGATAGTCCTCGAAATGGTATGATTTGTCTCTACCTCTCATTGTTTCACTATAACAGTTGTGTAATTTTTTTTTTCATTTTTCCTCTAAATAACGACAAGATTATGCTTAGGGATGCATTTGGATGCCTAAATTTTTTGAGTGCATGTGAAAATGGATGGAAAATAAAGGATATTGACCATCTATATCTATTTTTGGATAAGTTTTTTCGGTTAGACACATGGTTTAAAAGTTATGAATTATTCTAACCAATATTTTATCCCTAAATCAAGTTTTCACTACTAGATAAAACATGTCATTTGTTCCTCATCTCAAGAGTAATATAATCTTATAGGGGCTGATTATATGACTCCCCCATAAACTCTAAGATATTATATTTTTTGTCTATCCCTCATAATTTTAGTGCATCAATTGTGTAAAGTTCATTACATTTTCCCCTTAAGAATGATAGGATTCTCTTCAAGGATGCATCCATCCCCCTTAAAGTTTATAAGATAGGGATAATATATGACAAAATAAGGTAATTATTTCATTTATATTCCAATATTGACATGTCTTCAAAGATATTTTGTCGATTGAGTGCACAATTCAAAATTTATGCATTATATTGAATAACTTTTGGTTCATAAAGTAAGTTTTTACTATGGGAGAAAACATGTCACCATTAATTCCTATTATCAATTGGAAGATAATAATTCAATAAATAATTATAATACCCCCCCCATGTAACTATAATATCTTATGATTCATTTCTACCCTCATGGTTTCACTATAACAATCGAAAACAAATTCTTTTATTTTTCGCTTAAAAACAATAATATTTTCTTTAGGGATGCATTTAGATACATAAAATATTAAAAATTTATGGGATAAAACCAGGTGTAAAAGGTCCAATGTTATGTTTATATTCCCTTATATATTTATTTTCAATGGTGTTTCATCGAGTGGGCACATGGTTCAAAATTTATTCATTTTACTAACCAAATTTTGGTCCCTAAAGCAAGATTTCACTTCAAAACAAAGTATGCATCCATTTATTACTCATATTTAGTTTAATAAAATACTCCATTTATTTATTATATGACTCCCCCATGAAATATTATGAGGTTATAGTTGATCTCTACCCCTCATAGTTTGATTGTAATGATTGTGAAAAGTTCATTTTGTTTTTTTCATTAAGAATGATAGAATTCTCTTCAAGGATGCATCTAGAAAATGAAAAGTTTTTATTATAAGGGCTTATTAAGGTTGTATAAAATACATTCCTAAATTCATACACCCATTTGGACATTTCATCAAATATGGTTCATCGATTGGGTGCATGGTTCAAACTTTACATGCTACATTGTCCATTTTTTGCTCTCTAATGTAATTTTACACTACGAGAGAAAATGTGATGTAATTAATTTATAATATAAGTTTTAATATAATACTATATGGGGTATTTACATGAATTAAATATGAAACTTTATGAGTTGATGATTCATCTCTAACTATCGCATTTTCACTATAATGACTAAACAAAGTTCATTCTATTTTTCCCCTTAAAAATTATAGATTATCTTAAACTATGCATCTAGGTGCCTAAAATTTTAAATTTTGATGGATAAAATAAGGTGTATAAATTAAATTATTTATTTTATATTCCAATCTATACATTTTTAGGAAGATAGTTTCTTGATTAGGCACACAGTTCAAAATTTATGTGTTATGCTAAATAAATTTTGGTCTCTAAATCAAATTTTTACTACAATAAAAAACATGTCATCATTTCTTCATAAATTATAATAAAATAATTTGAGTGGTTCTTATATAACTCTATTTTACAAATTTAGGATTTTATAAATTATCTCTATACCTCACAGTTTCATTGCAATGACTACATAGAGTGTGTTCCCTTTTCCCCTTTAAAAATGACAATATTATATTCATGGATGAATCCAACCTCCTACATGTTTCAAATATATAGGATTATGGAGGTTTTAATAAGGCCATTTTCTAATTTATACATTCATTTGGATGTGTTTATTAATAAAAATTTTAATTGGGTGCAAAGTTAAAAAGTTGCACAATAAACTGACCAATTTTGTAATCCCTAAAGCAAGTTTTTGTTGCAAGATACATGTAGTAGTTTATTAATCATCATAAATTGAATATAATATTATATTTGTCACTTATATTACTCCATTTTACAATTTTATGAGCTTATTTTTTATCTCTACCACTCATATTTTCACTGTAATAGATGCACAAAGTTTGTTTATTTTATCATTTAAGGATAAGTAGATCCTCTTTAGGGATGCATTTGGCCATCTAAAAATTTTAAGTATATGGATTAATGGAGGGTGTAAAAATTTCATACTTATTTTTATATATCTATTTATATGTTTTCACAAATATGGTTTTTGATTAGGTACATGATTCAAAAGTTACATGTTATACTAACCAACTTTTGGTCCACAAAATAAGTTTACACTGCAAGAGAAAATGTGTTTCCATTTAATTCAAATGTTTAGTGGGATATAATCCTACATTAGGTTATTATATGTCTTCTGCATGAAACTATAATATATTATGCTTCATCTCTAGTCCTCATGGTTTTACTGCAACAATTGCATAAAGTTTGTTCCATTTTCCTTTAATAATGAAAATATTCTCTTCAGGGATGCATCTGATTCCATAAAAGTTTAAATTTTAGGATATTATGAAGAAAAAAATAGGTAAATTATTTCATTATATTCTCATATGGATTAACCTTGAAGAAACTTTGTTGGTTGGATGTATGATTCAAAATTTGTGCATTATACTCACCAAATTTTGGTCTCTAAAGCAAGTTTTTATTGTGAGAGAAAACATGCCACCATTTATTCCTCATTTAAAGTAGAATATAATCCCATATTTCATGCTTATATGACTCATCTATGCAATTTTATGATCATAAAATTCGTCTCTACCCCCCATAATTTCACTGTAATGGTTGTGTAAAGTTTATTTCATTTTTCCCCTTTGAAACGAGAAGATTCAATTTAGGGGTACATATATAAACCAAATTTTTTTTAGTATAAACAATAAAAATAGTGAAATGAGGCCATTATTTCATTTAACACCCATATAAACATTTCTATGATGAATATTTTTTTATTGTACACACAGTTTAAAAGTTTCACATTATACTGACCAACTTTTAATCCTAATTTAACTTTTTAGAGATATGAAGTATAAGCCCTAGGTTGTTAAAGGGTATGAGTATAGTAAATTAGGGTATAAAATATGAAATAAATATTTCCACTATTTTTTGAAATTATTGATTTAAACTAATATTTATAATAAGATCAATGAAGTAGATAAATGAATACTTAGTTGGAAACTTCTTAAGATGAAGGATCTAGAGGCTGAAAACTAGTACAAGAGCTATTTTGAGTGTTGAAAATAGGATCTAGGTGTCAAAAACCCTATTTGACAATAAGGTCCTAAATTTTATATAATTACTATGGTGTTAATGTCCACTTATGGTTTTATTTTCCTCTATGTAGTAACTAATCTAAGCTTCTAGGAGCACCTGTGTTTGAGTCTATTAATCTTGTTCTTGTGTGGACAAATCTTGACTCACTCTATGTGACCTATTGTTGATAATTTTTGTATGAAAATCTTATAATTCCATGTGATTAGGGAATTTTATTTGGAACAAGTAGTAAATGTGTAGTGTTAGTTGGGTAGGTTGGACATCTTCAACACCCTATTGTGATGAGGGTTTCCTACATACAAATACTCTAAGAAGGGATCAAGCCTGATGTAGTTCTCACCGCATAAGTGCTAGTGTAAGTGAAAGTGAAGCTAGTGTGAATGCTAGTTTGAATTCTTTGATTTATTATTGAGATAAGAAACCTATGTATTCTGAGATTAGGAGGGTTGTATATGACTATGTGTAGAAGTAGGGTATAATAGGGATTAATAACCTTGATTGTTCATAACTTATTCTAAGTTTTTTTTGTGTATTTGCATTTTATTTACATCTAGTGGATAAATGGATAATATTTATGTATATATACTAATTTTATGCTTGTGCATGATTTTAAATAGGTATAATCTGACCCGTGGTGCTTTATGAATTGAAAATGTATCAATTAGAGTTAAAAAGAGAGAAAAGGAAAATGGCACCCAAATAGGCCAATAACACTATGGTGCTAGTTTCTAGTTATGGAATTAGTGTCCATATGGTATAACTTGAGGCACTAGGCACTAAGATGCCTAAGGAAGGGTCTGAGATTGATTTTGAGATATTTAGGGATGTGTGTAGCCCACACAAAATCTAGATAAGTGTCTAAATAGGAGACAAGATAGGTCTATGGCTAAGCTAGGAATGGGTGTTCTCAAGTAACACTCTTGACACTCAAGTGACAATTTTAGATGATAAAATTTGACCCCCCCCCCCTTTTATTCTAAAAATGCAACAAAGTGAAGTGACTAGGATAAAGTAAAAAGAAGTGTACCTAGACTCACATGTTATTTTCATGTTTGGATTGTATCATATGAGATGTGTTAGGCCTCTTCACCTAATTGACATAATGGGAACACCCCTAGGCCATGGGTAACCTATAGTTGGAGTGAACATCTAGAGAAGGCTAAATTCCTCTTGATGAATCACCTAAAATATTGAACTTGTAAGGAAAAGGGAGAGATAATGCATGAAATAAATAAATTGAATCAAGGGGGTGATGCAACAGAATATAATGACAACCTTTACCTACTTGATTTTACATAATGGAAACCTTGGGAACTTTAGTATACATGACTCAATCATGAAATTTCTAGCATAAATGTTTCATAGAGATATGAAGGAATATATAACAAATTTAGAAGGAACATTCATCACACAACTAACATTGCATAATCACATAATCACAAGAACACATAGACTATAACCTGCAAAAGAGAGTTAACTTGCATGGAGATGAGGTGAATCTAGACATAATCAAAGGGGAAATACTTCACCACAATGAGAGCATCAATAATTCATAGAGTACACACATAATGAAAGTCATTGAGAGGGAAAAAATAGTTCATCATTGATCCAAAGGCATAAGAGTGAGGTAGAAGGTTCAAGGAAGGATAAATTTATATAAAATTTCTATGCTAGAAAGAGTCCTCCTTCTGAATACAATTCTATCTATTTAAATAGGCCAAAAATATAGAGCTCAGTGCTCTTAACTTGGTCTTTTCCGATAATAAGGTGATTAAAAATTCCATCATGCCTATAATGGGGTTGAGGAAGTGGGAATATATCCTTTGGATTTCCATAGCCATGCCTGCATAACTACTTGCCATGTCCCTTTAAGCATGTAGATTGTCTTATATATTTTATGATCTATTTGACCCCAATGTGCACACTATATTATGATTATCAGGACTAGATCATCACCCTTTCCCATCACTCTAATAATTAGAGTTGACCTACATCATGATTCACATGTCCAACCACTCCGTGATTGATTATGAAAATCAATATAGTTACACATCCTACATAAAAAATTGTCTCTTTTTTGGGTAAAAAAGGAAGCCAAATTTGCCTCAGTTAGTGCCAACATAGATACTTGAAAATTATTAAGTGTTAGATTCTAACCACATATTGACATCAAGCTCATTTTGGGATTTTTTACTTTTACAAGTATATTCCCCCTGAACCCCATATTCTTATCATTTTATGGAATCCTAGGCTTACTCATAGCTCACCAACTATCTTCTTTCTATTAGGATATAAACCCATAGGCTCTGTCAGGTCCATGTCACAACTTATAATTTATCTACCCCCTTTTTGGGCTCTCTCTTCTACTATGTGTTTGGGGCCTACCACCTCCACATGGATCCTTATCACTCTACTTGCTTGATTAGGTATATAACAAATATTTTGGGCCTATATAGACAACCACATGGATGAAAAATAATAATATTGCACCATGTGGTGTCAACATGCTCACCCAATAGCATAAGGATCTAACATCTCTCTATATTGTACAAAAATATCTAGGAGATTGAGGCAATGGGATTGTGCCATGTGGAATCATCCTGATAACCTGTTAGACTATAGGGATTTGAATTTTATAGATAGTTTTGGGACTCTAGGTTATCAAGATTATGACACATGGAAGTATTTTGCTTTCCTACTTCTTAATCACCTATAGGATTGTTGATGTCATTGTCCCATTGAGAAAATTTGAAGAAAATTGAATAAATGTTGAAAGGCATTTTGAAATGGCTCAAGACCACTATGAGATTAACACATGGCACTATAAAACTTTTAAAAAATTGGCTATGTGCCAAAAGAGTAGAAATGTGACACATGGCTCTAGTAAAATTTGTAAAATAAATGTCTAAGTCCCACTGAGCATAAAGTAACACATGGCTCTACATGAAGATAAAAATTGATTGTTTTTTGATACTTGGCTCCTTATCCTTTCCTTCGCTTCATGACTATATCTACTTATGTCAGATCTATGGCTACCTTAATTTTTTCATGTGTAATATTATAAATAACCTAAAACTTCATAGGGATTAACCTTCAACTCAACATTTTGATGTCCTTGAGTTTCCATTTTTTCCAACTCCTTCATACTTATGAGCATCTAATGCTTTCGTGCTCCATTTTTTTTGAGTGCCTAATCCATTGGAATCTATTTACAAAATGAAAAAATGACTAAGTTTTATAAAACCTTATTTGAACTTAATAAGTTGTTAAGTATTTGAAACATTTTTTGACTAAGCTATTTTTTTTAACTCAACTAAATTTTAAATTCTTTCATGTCTGTACCCAAAACCCTAAACTAAAAGTTTCTCCTCCATGGTGACCAAAAATGGTCACCATTCTTGGCTACTTCTATGGGTTGCTTGCCTACTAAGTACGAATATAGTATAATTTTGAAGCACTCCATTGGGCATGGAGTCATATAATATTTCTAAACTCTTTATTATAAGAACACAACCCTATTATAACCTACTTGTCTTGATGTTGAAAAATTGAATTGAGATTTAGCTCTCAACAAAAGTAAAGAATAGAAAAAAAATAACTAGAGGAAAGATAAAAAAATAAATTAATGTGAAAAAAACTTATGGAAAAAAAACAACTAAATAATATATACAAATTAAAAATAGGGGCCTCAAACCACCTAGATCGAAACAAACAAATTTAGAACTTTCTTGACTGCATATGAGCAAATTTGCACTTGATGAATAGAGTCCATTGGAAGATTTCTTATGAAATGAGAATAGTTTGTTACCCCTTGATATATTAGCTTGTTTATGACCTTATTTATTATTAATTAGGCCCATCTCCTTAATTTATTCATATGTTAGATGATCATGGAAAATAATAACATTATCATACCTTGCCTGAGTCTGATTATCTAACAACAACACTTCAAATTCTACTTCACTCTAATGTTGATTTTGACTATACATGGCCACTTGAGGAAGATCCTCTTTCAAGATAACCTTTATAGTTTTAATAGTGTCTTCATTTTACCTTCAATTGGATTTTTCCTCCATCTATTGTTGCCATCAGCTATTGGAGTATTCCTCTTGTTCTCTTGGAGGGAGAATCAACTCAACAACACCTTCAATCTTTTCCTCATGAGATGAAAGATTATTAAAATATTCAAATTATTTGTAGATGTCCAAATAGGATTACCACATATCATAAAAACCTCCTTGATCCTCACTTGTAGATTCTTAAGGTCTACTAAGAGTCACTATATTTTCAATCTCCATTTACCTCATGTTCTACTACAATGTCCTCTTGGAAATATTAAAGATGTACTTCATGAATTTTTTGCTTACCAATAGTCTCAAACTCTTCAAGAACATATTCATTCAACCCTTCAATAACCTCATACCTACTGAACACTTCAAGTTCCTCAATGAAATCATGTTAAAGTTGAGGTCATGAATCATCAAGTCTATATTTCTCATAAAGAACCAATATAACTCCCTCAAAGATTTTATTTTGTTCATTTTGGGAGGTGTCATCTTGTGAAAAAACCACTACTACCACCTCACCTAAATTTTATTCTTCTTGATCATCATTTTTGATGAAACAAGAGAGTTCATATAAGATGCTTACCTCCTCTTGGCCATTAAGAACATATTGAAGGTCATCTAATTGTACCTCTGCTATAGTAACTACTTGAACATATTTATGATAGAATTATTGAGAATCACTTTGAAATAAAATTTTATTTTTACCCTCAAATACTATAACATGATTTTAATCTATGCAAAATGGAAGTTCATTTGACCAACTCAAATCTTGATCATGCCTGTAATTATATTCTTGATTAGAAAGAGTTTACCTCTCTTCATCAAGATGTTCTTTATCTTCTTGTTTCATGTGTTATTATTCCATTTCAATGGTACAAATAAGAATACCAATAATTATTTCCTCATCATACTCACTTAAAACACTCTCTTCTTCCCCTAGATGATCTTCATTTACTCTCCATATAATGGGTACTCCTTTGAAAAGGGAGATGGTGGGAGAGTAAGAAGGTTCAACTAGTGACATAGGAGTATAGGACATTATGGGTTGTTCTTAAATTGGATTTGTGGTTGAAGAGGCACTCTTGAAACTTGGAAACTTCCTTGGTTTGGATTCTACAACTTTATCCCTCTCGTGATTCTAGATTGGCATTGAAGAATGGGTGAAAAACATGGAAACTTCCTTGGTTGAGTAGTTTGAGGGGCTTGAGGAGGGATGAATGGAATTTTCACAAACATAGATTTTTTAAAATAATGGGATCCTCTAAAACTTAGAGTAGAGGAGGCTGATTGAGGTTTGACCTTTTATACTTATGCTAACACTCAATGCATATGATCCTCTTTAGTTTTAATTAACCAAGACAAGTACTCTATGATTTCTTTATTGCTCACTATTTTTTTATTTTAGCTGATCGTACTAATATTCTTCTTGTAGAAGGTATTAATTTTCTAGTTTAGTGATATAAATATGGTTGCCAATGGTCATTTCCTCATCATATTCACTTGTAAATTCCTCCTCTTCATCTAAATGGTCTTAATTTTCACTCTATATAATGAGTCTTCCTTTGAAAAGGGAGATGGTGGGAGGATAAGAGGATCCAACTAATGAATTAGGAATGGCCTTAACAAGGTTGGGCATCTTAAAATTATGATGCTTGGTCTGGGAAGGCTATCATGGTTGATAATATTGATGCTCTTCTAAAGGATGAAGTAGAATGGGGTTTTGAGAGGGATGTTCCTAAGGGATAATAGGCTAATTTTGCATAGTTGTAGGCTTTAAAAAAGAGTGGTAACCTCTTAATCTTGGAGCTCTGGTTGGTTTATATTTTACAACCATTCACTGTTCTTATTTGGGACTAGACTTACCAAGACTTGGCATCTTGATGTTAGGATGTCTAGTCTAGGAAGGCTATCATGGTTGAGTGTAATCTAGCTAGGGAGGGGACTATACTACATACTATGGGTATACTAGTAGTAGAATGAATATTAATTAATAGCAAAGAATAGTAGTTTTGTATCACATGCATAAGAATGTGGAGTTGGGTAGATTATAACTAGTATAAATAAAGGGGTATATGCCATTGTAATAGATCCAATCAAATATATCAATCAAGAGATAAATAATCTTATAAAGAGGTATTCCCCTCAAATTTTCACATGATTTAGAGTGATTCCTTACTTAAAATAATAAAATATTAGTATATATTTAATATTTGCATTTATTTATGTGTATTTCAGTTATATGAGTGTATATGTTCTTAACATTTGGTATTAGAGATATTTCCAAGGCCATTTCCATAGAATATTTTTAGTAGGAGGTTGTGTAAGGGTTTGTAGTTTTGTTCACTATATTATTTCACCTTGCCTTCGATATCCTGGTGATAAAAAAGTGGATAAAAATTGAGTTGGGGAGAACATTTTTTAGGAAGTTCATTTTAGGAGTGAAAGTTATTTGAATTATAGGGGTATATTGGTGAGTTTTTTTATTTAAGGAATATTTTAGAGCTTCATGGATTAAATATAATCTATCCATTACAACTTGGAGGTTTTCAAAATTTAGATCTACATCTTTCTCTCTTACCCAAAGTTATAATATGAAGCCAAAATAAAAGTGCAAATTTTTATTTTTTGCCCTCAAAATCATGACTATTCTTATTCAAACTAATCTTAACAAATAATGGATTATGCCAAATGATTTATAAATTTTTTGTGTATAATTTACATCTTTCCATAACAATTTAAATTTTATTAAATATTTCAAAAGTTATTATAGTTTTAGTAACTACTTCTATTTAAAAACACATGGATTATTTTTCTGCACACTACTCTCAAACAAGAAATAATTTCACCAACTTGTTTCTTATGTTTTTTTTGCCTTTATTTCAGATTATATAATAGTTTGTATTTTTTAATTTAATTTAGTAAATCAAAAGTTATTGAATTTTTACTAATTACTAGTATGTGTAAAAAAAGTGTTAGGATGCATTTTCGATTGAAATCGATGTCCACTAAATTATAATCATGGGGAATTCTATTTTATTTTAAGGTAATATAATTATGACATTGAATAAAATTCATAAAAATGTCAAAATTATATCATATCAAACATATTTTAATAAACTCATTAATCTACTAGAAGGCGTATCTAATGATTTCTATCGAAGATGTCTCATCACTAGACTTCAGGATGAGATTCGAGTAGACGTAAACATGTGGAGACATAAAAACATGATGAAAGACATGGTTTATATATTATTTCATAAGATCACATCACTTGGAAATGTCATCAATAGTAAATTACCAAACCAAATTTTACACCAGATGTACCCTAAAAGGCCATAATAGTGCCTAAGTAGGCAACAATAACACTAGAAGATCCCAAGATGGAAATAAAAGCATCTGAGTTAGAAAACAAATATTCCAAGCTCTCATCTTCACCTATAACAATAACTATTCATACCTTGGTCATGGTACCCACTCCACAACTAATGTGTGTCAAGAATAATGCTAAGGGGATGGCATGTATCCTCAATTGGCTAACCCAACAGCCTATTTTGAGCAACCCTTATTCTAGCTCTGAGGTAATAATTATCACACTTTAAATTTTAGTAATCAACTCTAACCTCATGACTAACATGTTTCAAGTTGATGTTATTCCATCTATATCTCTTTGTGCACTTGACCCTCATCTTATATTACTTGATTTCACACTATATTTGCTCATCTCCAAGTATAAGAGGAAGAAGTGGAAGTATAAAAGAATGCATGATAGAGCCTCCATCTAGTCTTTTACATATTTTAGATATATAATTATTTGATGGTTTTGAGGGAAAAAATATAAATGGGGATGGAATTTAATATACCTAGGGAGGGGAATATAATGCATATTAGGGGCAGAATAGTAGTAGAATGAATATTAATGAATAATAAGGAATAGTAGTTTAGTACCACATGTATAACAATGAGGATTTGGGTAGATTAGAACTAGATAAATAAAGGGGCATAGGAAATTTTAATGGATCCAAGTAAATATGTCAATCAAGAGATAAATAATCTAATAAGGAGGTATCCCCCTTGAAGTGTCAAGTAATTCAGAGTGATTACTTCCATAAAAAGAATAAACTATTAATATATATATTCAGTATTTACAATTATTTGTGTGTATTTAATTTATATGAGTGTACATGTTATTAACATGGAGAAGTTTAAGGATCATGAGGAGGTTGATTTTTAAGGATTGGTCTACCTTGGTGGCATTCTACTAAAATTTTAGCTTCAAGTTTGGATTCATGTACCTTAGCCACCACTACTCTCCTTGCATATGCACATATTGATTAATCATGAGGTTTCCCACAAGTAAAACACCACTTGTATTTTAAAATTATGTCAACAAGATGAGATGGATTAATATCATGAAGAGGCTAACCTAGAACACAAGGGATGACATAGGACTGATTTGGCTCATTAATGGCTTATAAATAGACTACAAATCTTGATATGAATATTGATGATGAAGGGGAGGGTAATAATCATGATAAGGAGGTGGAAATTATTTGTAATATCCCTTAAACCTATCCATATTATAGGTATCTCATGGAGTTCAAAACAATATAAAATGATTAGAAAAATGAGTATACCAAAACCACCGCAATTTTTACCTAAAAAAGATGTTTGGGTAGTTAAAACCAATTGAAGTAACTTAGATTCACCATATATGTTTGTATAAACTATCTCCAAAGGATAATAAATTGAAGCAAAACACCAATAATCCTTCAATAGATGAAGTACCTTGAGTACCAATCTACAAGAGATCAAAAATGATTGGAGTCACCAAGTGTTTATTTAATGTCTTCAACACTGAAGACTTCTATGAGCAACACTAAATTTTCATCTTAAACTTACAACTCATTATAATTGAGTAGATTCTCATTGGGCATGCCATTGACTATTATCATATTTGGGTTGCACCCTATGAGGATATGTTTTAGTTCTCTTCATCCAATCGACATAATGGAAATACCCCAAGGCCATGAGTCACCTATAGTTGGAGAGAACCTTTGGATAAGGCCAAATTCCTCTTGGTGAATCACCTAAACTACTATAATTTCAAGGAAAAGAGAGAGATAATGCATAAAACAAAGTAACTAAAATCAAGGGGGTGGTGCATCATAATACAATGACATCCTCTACCTGCTTGAATTTGCATAATAGAAACCTTGAGAAATGTAACATACATGACTCAATCATGAAATTTTGAGCATAAATGTTTCATACAGAGGTGAAATAATCTATAATATCATTAAAAGGAGAAACATTCATCAAATAGCTAACATTGCATAAACATAAAAACACACAAACTATGAACTACAAAAGAGAGTTCACTTTCATGGAGGTGAGGTGAAATTGGACACAATCAAAGGGGAAAAACACTTCACCATAATGAGAGCATAAAAAATTCATAGAGTACACACATAATGAAATTCATTGAGAGGGAAAAAATATTTCTCCATTCTTTCAAAGGCATAAGATTGAGGTAGAGGGGTCAAGGATGGATCAATTTCTATAGTATTTATGTGTTAGAAAGATTCCTCCTTTTGAATATAATTCTATCTATTTAAATATGCCCAAAATATAGATTTTAGGGCTCTTAAATTGATTTTTACCACTAATAACGTGGTTACAAATTCCATCATGCTTGAAATGGGGTCGATGAAGTATTAATATATCCTTAAGATTTCCATGGCCATGCCTACATAACTACCTACCACATACCTTTAAGCCTATAACTTATCTTCTATATTTTATTCTCTACTTGATTTTAATGTGTATGCCATATTATGATTATTTAGGTGAAATCATCACCTATTTCCCTCAAGCTACCAATTGGAGTTGAGTTACACCATGACTCACACACTCAGCCTCTCCAAGATTGATTATATGAATCAATGCAATTACAAAACTTGCACAAAAATTTGATATCTAGATGGGTGAAATGGATCACCAAATCTTCCTCAATCAATATTAATTTAAACCCCATCAACCTCCTCAATGGTGGTTGTAGCCATGTGTTGACATTAGGCTCATTCTAGGCTTTTCTACGTTTGTGGGTATATTTACCCTGGGCCTCATATACTCAACATTTTTTAGACTCTTGGGACTACTCAAAACTTACCAAATATCTTCTTTCTATTGGTCTATAAATCCTTAGTCTATTCCAAGTCCATATGGCAACTTCTAATTTGTCTACCCCTTTCCTAGGCTCTCTCGACTGATGTGTGTTTGGGGCTTACCAACTCCATGTGGATCCTTCTCACTTTACCCACTTGCCTAGGGATCTAAAAAATATGTTAGGCCTACACAGACCACCATGGGGCTACAGAGTAGTGGAATTATACGATGTGGTGCCATACCACTCACTTACTATCCTAGGGCTCTAATATCTCTTTGGGATGTACAAAAATCTCTAGGAGAGTGGGGCAATAAGATTATGCCATGTGGAATAATCTAACTAACCCACTAGCCCAAAGGGATTTGAACTATACGAATGGTTTTAAAACTTTGGGTCACTGATATTACAACACATGGAAGCATCCTGCTTGCCCACTTACTCACTTTTTGGAGGATTGTTGACATCATTTTCCCACTATGTAAATTTGAATAAAATTTACTATGTGATAAAATACATTTTGAAATGTGTCCAAACCATCAATAGGTTGATACGTGGTACTAGGAATATTTTGAAAATAAACTAAGAGTTGATAGAGTGAAAAAGTGGCATGTGGCTCTAGATAAATTTGTAAAAGAAATGACTTTGTCCCATTGAGAAGAAAAGTGACACATGGCTTTAGGTGAAGATGAAAATCAACTAAGTATTTTGATTCTTTGTTCCTTCTCCTTTCCTTCACGTCACTATCAACTCTTCTTCTGTGAGAACTAGGGCTCCCCAGAAGTCACCATGTGGCAACTTCTTAGGAACCTAGGACCCCAAACGGATTAATCTTTAGCTCAATATTTCAATTTCCCTAAGCTTCCATTTTTTCCAAATACTCTATGATTATATGCTTCCAAGAGCTTAATTCTTTCACTCTCCATTTTTTTTGAGTGCCTAATCCATTAGGCTCAGTTTTATAAATGAAAATTATCTAAGTGTTGGAAAGCCTTCTTTTTACTTGATAATATGCTAAGTTTTTGTAACATTTTTTTGACTTAGACATTTTTTTTGAACTCAACTAAACTTTAAAACTCTACATGTCTACACCCAAAACCCTGAACTAAAAGTTACTTCTCCATGGTGATAAAAAAAAGGTCAACACCAATGAGGCAAAGTCCTTGAATTCAGATCTGAGTATGTGAAGTGTGAAACATACAAAATTGAGTAAAGAGATAAGAGAAAGGAAAGGAATAAATAAACATCATTAGGTAAGTGAACCAATTCATAAACCTAGTGACATCCTCTATGTGTGCATGTAGATAGTGATCAAATTAGTGAATATTTTGGACTAAGATGATGGATTGATCAATACACATATGTGGGTGGCTAAAAAACTCAATCTAGTTTTTAATCCATCATTTCCCACCTTTGTTCAGTGGATCATGACTTGTGAATAGCTTAGATTGGACTGATGGATTCTTTAACCCTCTTATGTATGTGGCTTAATAACTCAAGTAGACTATGAATCCATCATTACCTACCCATGTTTAATAGATGAATTTGTAACAAAATTTCAAAATTTAATTGAATTTGTATGATTATAACTAAAAATATATATAATGATTCTGTGGCCATTTAAGAACTCAAGAATGAAAATAGACCTAGGGGCCTTATGGGCACTTAGTTATATATCTCAGAGATTATGTGGTAATGTTAATTGATGTAGATAGAGTAAGGCATAAATATAGTGTATTACTTATAACATGGTGTTTGGTGTGTATAGTGTATATAATGACATGGATTTTACCATGCCATCTAACTAACTAGTTCATAAGTGAGAATATAAAAATAATGTGCTATGCACATTCCCCCAAATCTGATATCTAACTATATGTATTCTAGATTGAGTTTTAATAATCTATATATGAGTATATAAAATGGAAATGAGAGTGATCATACTGTGTATGATGCCCCCAATTTGAGCAAAATGGTATGATTTTTTATAAAACTGAGCAAAAAAAGATAATCTCTAGCCAAATATATGCAAAACTGGATTGTAAATGTTGTGCCTTTTAGAAAATATAGATTTGTATGCTCTTAGGGATACTATAAAATAACACCATACCTTGGACAATAGTGCTATGTCACTAGTGTCCATTTTATTACTAGTGTCCAACTATGTTACTTTTCTACCAGACTAACTCTAGTCTCTATTTGACTATTTTACACTATTTTTTTTAAATTGAGCTCTATATTCTATGCTTGCATGTTATAAAATATACTCTGAGTGCATTTAGATGGCCTAGTCTCTATGACAAACTTTTGTGAATGCCCCCTCTTTTTAAAGGAGTTTTTGAACCTGTGTAAGAACTATCCTCAAAAATAAAAAGCTTTGCATGATATGTGTTAACATGAACATATATGATATTTATGTAATAAACCAATATAATGTATATACATGACATTAGAATGCAATATAATATAATCATAAATTTGTAATGTATGATGTATGTTATATCTAATAATCACAAGGATATCAAGATATATATAATGATGCAAGCATGTGTATGAAAAAAAATTTGAGTAATAAATTAACTACCTAGGGGGATGGGGCATGATGTCCATCACAAAACCTAAGTAGGAAGGGGAGATGAATAAGGTCCCTCATGGAATCTAGAGATGTAGTGTGTAACAAGTAAGAAATAAGTGTCATGGCTATGATGCATACATGAAATCATACATACAATTCACATGAGGTACAGAAAGTATGCCGAAGGGACATAATACAAGGGACATGGGCACATGTCACTAAATTTGAGAAATCCAATACATACAAGCACATGTTAAAATTTCCACATATGTATAGAGAAAACAAAGTTGTCTTAGAACTGCATGGAAGGACGTGTTCAAATGTTCGCATACAAAATAAGGAAGGCAAACATAAGGACATGGGCATATGTCCAAAGCATACATATAATAAAGGAAGTGGTGTAGAGATACCTAATAATGACATATTCAAATTCTCTTGAATATATTTATAAACATAAATTCATAATAAAGTCTAAATTAATAAATCTAAAAATGAAAGTATGTATGAACATGCGATAAAAATCTATATAAGTGTAAATATATACATAAACTGAGTCTATATTAGTAGTATCTACAAAAATTCTAAGTAATTAGGATGATATAATAGAATATTACCAAGAATCAAAGGTTGAAAGAAATTAAATGAACAATATTACCTTGTAAAGTAGAGCAAACCATAAATATGAGATAAGAGATTCGATAAGTAGGGAAAATTGATGAATGATAAAGAACCCCACAATCTATTAAGAATCCTTGAAATAATAATTACTTCAAGTATAATAACATAAGAGGTTAAGAGTGAGTGAGAGTGACTTTAGACCAAATAACATCACAAGGATGCAAGATAAAGATCAAGATTGTACCACATAAAAATTAAGAGTGAGGAAGAAAAAAATCAATATATAAAGCTATAGAGAATAAGTAGTTACATATGTGCCATGTGTCCCTAATATTGTTATAAGTGGGGAGGATGTGTGTTCCATGTAGGGAGAAAGGACTTGCATCAAAGTAACTCCAAATCTAACAAGTGGATTGAAAATGTTAGTGATACCTCAAAAGGGTTAGATTAAAGTGCATTAATAAATATAATAAATGCACATACATATAAGACTTAGGATAAGCTTATAAACCTAAAGGAAGGACCCAAATTAAGGTTAATTCTCCAATGCTTCCATATAAACCTAAATTAGGGTTATAAAAGTGGAGAAAACTTTTTACAAATAAGGAATGGAGTTAAAATTAACTAATTCTCCCCTTAATATAAACTTCCTTTAAGAGAAATTATAGTATATTTAGAGAATAAAGAAGAGAAGGTGTCACAAAAATTTACAATGAAGAAAGTGTGATTACTAGTAAGCTCCAAGAATCCTCTTTAGATAATGTGGTTGATTTGTAATAGATCAAAGGCCATAGATAAGGAGCAATGATATATAAACCTTTAAAACAATCAAGCTAACACCAATATTTCAAGTTAAATAATGTATTTCAAAAATACCATGTACATACATAATGTAATAAAAGTAGATGTATAATTAGAAAAATTTAATAAAGATAACTCCCATCATAAAGTGCATAAACCTACATAAAAATAAGTTAGTCAAAATAATCAAAACATATATATTATAAAAATAAAGGAATGTAATAAAATAGATTTAGTTAATCAAAGCAGAGTCAAATAAAATGTGTCATATGCAAAAGATATTCTGTATAAAGCACTAGAATAATTATCATAAGAAGACATATCAAAGTCTCTATAAGATTCATTTTCTTTAGGAATCCAAATAATTTAACTCTTAGAGGTAGGAGATTTAATCATTTTCTTATAATGCAAAGGTCATGTGTGGATCTACCACAATATTTTCATGGATTCAATTTCCAAAATTTATATATATGATGCCCATGTTTTCTATAATGCACATAATTTTTATCATGGTTAACCAAAATATGATCATTATAAGCAGTATAATAAAAATAAGTTTCATTATAAGTCCTTTGATGTTGAGGATAATAAGATTCTAAATTTTCATTAAAATCAGGTGAATCATTAAAACTAATACCTTTATAATTTTCATTAGAAGTAGGAAAAATAGGTTAAAGAATATCATTTTTGTACTTACCAAATACACCACTCGAATAACCCATACTATGCATAATTTTTAAGCTAGGGTTGGTAAAATAAGTGTTCAAAGAAGTTTGATTTTGTTTATAAATACAAGGAGATCCATCATCATTAGAGCTATTATCATCATTAGAAGATGTAAATTTTGCATTTAGAACGTCCAAGGAAGATTGCATAGTTTGTACTTATTCAATAAAAAAGTCATGTAAATCATTTAAAAGATCATTTTGACATGCAATTTTTTCTTAAGAGCATTGATTTAATAATTTTTAAAAGAAATGGTTTGCATAGTGTGCTTAAAAAATAAAAAATGGCCAATTTAAGAGCCATGAGAGTAGATGATAAAAAATTTGTTAGTATTGAAAGAAAATCAATGACAAGAAACATGAATTTATCTAAATAACATTTGAGATTATTCATTGTAGAAAACATAGATTAATTAAATGGAAAAAGAAAGTTCACACTAAAGCACAAAAGGTTTTAGCAATTTAAACTAAATGCTAAAAAAATTACCCTTATTAAATTAATATTAAAAGCTTTATTGATTTTATAAAACTTAAATTTTCAAAAATAATCTCATATAAATTCTCACCCACATGAGAAATAAAAGGTTAATCTTTTTTACTTAAAAAAATATTCCATTTTTTATGTTTTCAAATGAGATAATTTTGAGAAAACAAAATCTATTTATTTTTATTTGTTTTTAAAACCATGCACTTTTTTGTCTTTAAAGACTTAAACAAATATGTAAAGCCAATTTTTAAGAAGTAAAAAAAAAAATTAAAAAAAAGTAATGTGATCAATAGAATCAAAGAGGGGAGATTATTATGGTGTTATTATGAAATAAATCAAACGAAACACATTAATAAATGTTTATACCTCTAGCCTAGACACTCAAAGAGCTAATGAACTATACAAGTAACTATCAAATGAAATAAAATAAAAAACTTTTACTTTATATGAGAGAAAGTGTTTTATGTTGGAAATGAATTGATGTCCTCAATTGTGTGATCAAGAATTATTTGAAATGGAGCTCTTCGAACTGCCTCTCCTTGTCACCTTGGTAATGCTAGGCTTGGCTTTGGCTTGATATTTTAACATAATGATATTACACAAAAGAAGCTTATTGAATAATGGGTAACACCTTGTATTTATAGTATTACAAACTAACTCTAAATCACATGTGGTTAGTTTTAGTGTAACCATGGTTAGGTTTGGGAGGGGAAAAGCCATTAATATTTTCAATTAATTACATGGCTCACAAATCCAGATATTTTTTTGATATTTTGAGTGCTTGACAACTCATAAAAGATGATGTCATGATGGTGACATCATTTTAGATACTTGTGTGATGTCATGATGATGTTATCAATCTATATTTATGAATTTTTAAAAATAAAATTTGATAATAAATTAGACATGGGATTTTCACCTTTGCATTTAATTGGGTTTCACCAATTAAACAATCCTAATCAAGTTAATTGCCATTTTTTAATTTTGACAATTTGTCGCTCACACGTGGTCAAAAAGGTTAGTTTTATAGGTCTCAAATTGATTGGAGATGAATTAGAGTAATATGATGATTGCATACAACTAATTACCCTAGTTAGGGATACATTGATGCAATTTAAAAGATGTATGTGATGTGCACCAATGAATCAAAACATTCTAGTGATTTCTAGGCTTAACTTGAATTATTTACAATAAGTCACTCTAATGTCCATTTAGACACAGAAGTATCCAAAGAAGAGTGTCTATAATTTATCCCTATTTGAGAAAGCATTGCAATACATACGCAAAATAACATCTTTTCAAATAATGAAAAAGTGATTAAGAATAAAAAGAAGATATGATTGAGGAATAATTATCCAAACAAAGTTTGATAAGCCTATGATGCTTCATTGAGGGAGTGGTAAACACATATGATTGATATATCATCCCTAAAAAAATTAATAATAAAAATGAAATTAAATCATGATTGAGATTAATCTAATCGAGTTAATGCTTGCACGTTTTGATTTAAAAGTGATGATTTTCCTAAATGTGGTTATAATCAATAACATAGGTTGAGACATTGATTTTCCCAAAGGTGGTTATAATCAGTGGCATAGGTATGTGCCCTAATAGGGTGGATGAGTCAAAATAATTATTTTCCCAAAGGTGGTTATAATCATTAAGATGAACTGGATTGAAAAATGATTTTTCCCTAGTAAGGAAAATTTTATCATGATAAATTGGTTATGCCCTAATAGGCCAAGTTGATAAGCATAACTCAAAGAGATAACCTATTACATAGATTAAAGATGAACAAGAACAAAAATATATATGATGATATAATGAGTAAAGAATCCATAAACAACTAGGGACATGGTGATGTGCAGAGTGATTAAATAGATGATTTGAAGAAAAAAGTGGATGAGCTAACCTGAGATATGTCATGTATCCAAGTGATGATTACATAGTATAAATAGACCTTAGGCCAATTTAGTTCACCGAAAAGTAGGATAAAATTAAATGAGGAATATAGTATAATAATAATCATTTATTGATGTGAATGATTTAGTTGTAGCTACCAATGTAGATATATTCATCTTTATTATCATTAATACAACTAGAATGATCAATGGGTTAATTTAATTAATGAGGGTGGGGGATTTTACAAAGTGAAAAAGGATAATTTCATACATCACCATTTATTATAATCTCCACCAAACTAATTTTTATCATATCATGTGATGGTTTTCATCATGATATAAAACACCATAATGACCTATCTGTAATATGTATAAAGACTGACTCTTGATCTAATAAATAATTGAAAATAATGTACCAATGATAAAAACCATGCTGATAATGTTGATGTATGAATATGAATAGACATAATAAAAATTCACAAGGAATCACCCAATGAATTCATAAACACTAAGTCAAGTCATAACAATGAAAGCAAACAAATAAGCAAACAAAAAAACAAATAACTAAGAAAACAAACACACAAAAATCTTGAAATTAAAAGCAACAAAAATCATCTTATTGTTAATCAAGTCAATTTCTATGTGTGAAGGCTCAATGATTCGATAAAAATATGGTGTCCCCAATCAAGTTTGTTTGCAAGGGAACAACATGCAATGATAATATATCCCAATATAAGTTGCATGCTTTGGTATTATCCCAATAGGGCAAAAGCTACGAGCTTAGCCTAAAAGTGTGAATTAGACGGTGCCCCTAATTACGGATATATGCAAATGGAAGGTTACATAACCAATGGTAGTGGAATGTACTAGAACCAATAATGATTTTTTTCCATAGTAGGGAAGATTGAAGATGCTGACTAGGTTTGGATAGGATAAATGTTTTTGGATTTTGGGGCTTTATATCTCTAAGATATTGTAAGCCAATTTTAAATTTTTTAGGATATTTGAAATATTTTGAGTGTTTTCAAAATTTATAGGTATCTTAACTCATTATATATTGACAAGATTATACTTAAAAAATAGTGAGAATGTAGTCTAGGTTGCTCATAAAATGGTGAGAGTGCTTATTGAAATTGCTCAAAAAATGATGTGAGCATTAGAAAAGGAGTGATTAAACTAACCTCAACATAAATAGAGTACTACCTACATAGTCCATTTAGGAAATTAATTCATTGTAGTTCTAATTTATAGTGAAAGAATCTAACTAGGTAGGAACAAGTTCATGAATTAGGCAAATGGCATAGTATAGAACATGAATGGCAAGGTGATGTAGCAATGCATGGTGAAGGTGTTGCCCCTAATTTTCCCACATGTAGTTATAATTAGGAAACAACATGGGTTAATGATAATAAATTTATAGAAGGAAGTTATAATTTTTATCACCAAAAATGAAATAGAACATGAAAATAATGAAGAATGTAATTTCCAAACCATTATCATACTAGTCCAAGATATTACATTTGTGTGGAATACTGAATCAACTATTGAAAATTTACCTGAATCCAATCACTAAAGGTAATGGAAGAATCAATGGGTCAGAACAAAGGCCAAAAAGGGTGTGCAATGGAGGGTAAAACAACTTTGGTTAATAGGGAAGGTATGGATGAGAATGGCATATGGTATGATACAAGGAAGCTGACAGTATGATATAATGTAAATGATTCTCATAGACAATACTTTGGGTCTCTCAATCAAAAAAAAATTGCAGATGTATTGTGTTCATAAATTTATCAATATTTTATTAGGTTATGAAATTTATCTATAATGGTAATAGGGTTTCCCATAAGTGACAAGGTGGTATAAATGATAGGGTATGAAACTATAGAGAGGATTACAAAGCAATTTAGTAAAACATTAGTCCATAAATAATGAAAAATTCATAAATAACTAACTAACTAAGCCTATCTATTCATGTGGGAATTACAAAGGATAGAAAGAAACAAATCAAAGAAGGTAAAATCATATTACCTTCTCGAATGGATTCACCATGCCAATGTGGCTCAAAATCATGTTCTCCCTTGATCAAGAGCTCTTGTCTTTACTAATAATGGTGGCCACCTCCTCTAATATCTCAAGAACACTATATAAAACCTAGGCTCATGATTCCAAATCACTAAACTAGCCTATCAATGAAGCTTGTAAACAAAATAAATTATCAAATACAAAGGGTTGTGGAAAAAATTTAACATTATAACTTTGCAATATTCAAGCTTAAAATTCATGTCCATGGCCTTTTTATTTATAGATTTTTGAGATTGGTCAAGATCAAACATGACCATCCATCCCAAGATTGAGATGTGTGGCCATAGATAATCCTAATATGTGGAATTAAATACATAATTATCTTCATCATGACCTTGGAATAATGGACATTGAAGAGCATTAACTAGGTATGGGTAACCCATAATCTTGAAATTTGTGGAATTTATGGCCTAGGGATGTCATCCCAAGAAATGATGTCACTTGATGATGTAGTTAATAGGAATCAATTTTCAAAAATAAATATTTAAAAACTCTCATGGAAAATCCACTTAAGCTCTTGATTTTTATTAATTATCCTTAAACAAGGTTAATCAATATTTGTGCAATTATTTGAAAATTGGCCCTCAATTAATCAAAATGGTCAAAAGGTCATATTTCTAGGTCATAATTTGACTGGAGAAGAACTAGAAGGTGATGTTAGATGTGTTGGAGATGTATTATCATTTAGGATGTTTCCAACACCAAATAATAAAGGTATGTGACATGTACCAATGAATTAGAAGAAAAGAGTGATCTAGAGCACTAAATGGTAAAATTGTCATTTTGACTTGAAATGATCTAATCAAAGCTAGCTTTCCCATAAAATGAATTTCCTTATTTAGGGATAATTTGACCTAAATTAGCACTTGTAAGTTACAAGTTTGAGCCATTTAGGTTATTTTATGGATTTTGACCTAAAATGTGCATTTGAGTGCAATTTGAGTAAGATTGACAATTTCAATGCAAATGGTGTTAGGAACTAGATGTCTACATTTTGCCACTATTTTATAAGGCATAATGAGACATTCAAGTGAAGCAACATATTTTAAAATAAAACATATTTTTAAAAAAAAATTCAAGAATAAATTAGAATAAACCCTTGATGCCCCCTTGAGAGGACATACTAAGATGGAAGAAAAGGATGGACTCTCAAAAAGAGAGAGAAAGTGAGAGATTAACCCATGGAATAGATCACATCCAGATGAGCTAATGCTATCATAGATGATTACCATCAATGATCAAAATATAATTAGAGGTATAATAAGCCCTAGAAATAGGGGTAATGGGAAAGACATAATCTATAAATGTAATGGACACACTTTAAATTTACCTAATTTGAGAGTATAAGCTACATGCTTATAGTATTGATCAATCCTGAGACAAGTTTCACATTAAAATATTGCCATCATGGGATTTAATGTGGAGAACATGGAATGAGAGGAAAAGAGAGAAAGTTCTAATTTAGGAAGGGAATCACCACTAGAATGGGGTCTATAAAGAGGATATAATAATAAGTAATCTAGTAGAGTAAATTTGATCATGATAAAATAGTTTTTCCCTAGTAGGGTGAATCTTGATCATAGATAAAGAATAAAAAATAACTTTCCCCTGTAGAGATGATTTGATTTAGATGTGGTTTAGAGTTTTACCCTAGCATGGGCAATTGGAAATAAAAATAACTCAAAGATATAACCAAAAAGATAGGTTAAATTGAGAGGGCACAAACATACATGTGATGGTGTAATGGCTTAGAAATCCATATAAAACCAGGCGTATGAAAATTCACAAAGTGATGAGAGATATGAAAATAAGAATGAATATAGTTGAGTTAATCTCAATATAAATTTAGCACTACCTACATAGTTCCATGGACTCATGTTTTAAAAAGAACTTTAGGCCAATGTAGTTCACCCAAGTTGAGAGAGAATGGAATGAGGATTAATGAAAAATTACCAAGAATTTATTAGACTCATAATGTATGCAAAGAGATGAACATATAAGCATATACAATGAAGCTTGAAATGCATGTTACCTTGAAGCCTAATTCCATATCATGATCCTAGGTTTTACAAAGTGTTCTTAAGAATCATTCATTGGAGCTGATGTTGACATTAAGACTTTGAGACCTAAGCACAAAGTGCTTGCTACATCAAAATAAATTAGGCATCATAAGTATGAATAACTTATAAATACATAAGATTCCAATTGCATTGAGTTAGTTCAAATTTGAATATCTATAACTAAGGATAATGGTGAAATAATGAGTAAAACTAGAGTTACAAAAATTTACATTTAAACAAAAAAGCAAAAACAAGAAAGAAGATAAACATGAATGAACCTAACTTGAAATCAAGATATGATCTTAATTAAGAACAAAAATGTTTAAAAACAAAAAGCAAGAACATATTAATGACATGAGACCAAGATATAAATAATCAAGATCCATGTGGACCATCAAGATATACATGGAAAATAAAAGAGAAAAGAAAAATCAAATAGAAAAACAAGACACCAACAATAATCAAATAAACAAAATGGTCCAAGAACAACTTAATAACATAGGATCAAGATATAAATAATCAATATCCATGTGAATCATTAAGATGTTCTGAAACATAAAAGAGGTAAGCAAAAACAAACAAGGAAACAAAAGACCAAGATGAGACAAGAAGTAATAAAAAGAGAAAAGGAGAAGAAATAAAAAGAGAGGTGAGCAATCAAAACAAAACACCAAAAAAACACAATAAAATAAAAAGATAACTCAAATAAATACACACAAACAAAAACCAAGTTAGTGTGGTTTAAAGACAAATGTTCATGTATGTGTGGTAGAGGCATTACTTTTTACCACATCATAACAAAGAACAATGACAGGACAATTGTTACCTAATTAAAGAGGAACAATGAAATAAGAAATAGGGGAAGAGAATAAAAGGAAGGGGTTGACCAAGCTGACTCCATATGTATAAAACAAGTGAACATTGCCTACATAGTTCCATATATACATGTTTCAACATGAACTTCAGGCCAAATTTAGTTCTCCCAAGAAATGGGATAGAATAAAAATGATGATCAGACTAGCATGATTAATTTTATAGAAGAAATGGAAGATATGAAAAATAAATGAGAATAGTCTGGAAAATAAGAAGCTGATGAGATGAGAAATAATGATGTTGTAAAATGGCAAGTGCATGGGATAATATAAAATTAACTAGTGTTTCTATGCTTACAAAATGACAAGATTATAGCATGGTGGAATAGGAATGTACAAATGTATAGAAGCATGAGACAATGTTTTTGTCTTTTTATGGATCATGTTCTGATGTTTTTTGTTGTTTTTGGGATAAAATATGCACAAGGTAAGACCATCTAGTTGAGGAGATGTACATCCTAAGAGTAGAGGTTCCAGTAAGATAGCTAATCTAGATGCAATGGTCCATGTTCATAAATTGGTGAGAGTGATGAAAGGGTTGACTGAGATGACCTCAATAAAAATTGAGTGTTGTCTACATATTTTTAAAGGACCTCAAGTCAATATAGTTCAAATGACATGGTTCATAGATCTCAATGGTATAATAATGCCTAAAAGGGGTCTATACAGTTATCCCAAAGAGATGAGGCATGTTAATGGCAATTGGTGAATGGTGGATGAAAAATGGTTTTTTTGCTCTTGTTGATAGGGAGATGCACATCCTAGTCAATATGTGGGACAACAATAATGATCAGCTATATAAGTCTCTATCCAATACCCTTTCGAAACAACTACTCTATTAAGAACTTATTGCTAATTTAGATCTCAATAATGTATTCATGATCTTCATATATAATTGATTTTGTTTCCTTCAAATGTTAAGACAAGATATCCTTATAACTTTGATAAATGAAAGTTCTGCCAGTGATGGTAAATAATGGTAGGATAAATGAGATAAGTGGGTAATAAATAGGTGGGAAATAATGGAATGTACAATGAATCAGAAACAAATGGAGATCAAGACTTTCAAAATATATTATTATTGAAAATAATTGGTTTTTGATCACTCTAGGGGAATCAATTGTATAATGAATTTCATGTCAAATGATGTAAAATACAAGCATGGAAATGAGGTGATCGTGGCATTGGCTAGTTGTAAAAAGGTCTAGTCCTTTTTACAACCACTACATCCTACTATTCACTTAGTGTAGTGAAATACAAATATAAATACATCCCATCTACAACTCCAATTAGGATCCAAATGAATTCAATGCTAGGAGATGAAATCCCAGGTCAAAGCTTCCCTAAAGAACTCATGGGAGGTAATGACGTCCCCCTAGTAAGCCATGTTTTCATAAAATTAAAGAAAGCATAAAATAGAAAGACTTTAGGGTCATTTTTAAGATCACCCAAACATTAATGAGTTTTTGGGGAGTGATTTAGATGAAATTCTTTCTAAGCCTTAGACTGGGCTACTTGTAATAGGAATGGTGTTTTTGATTCTAAGGGTTCCCTAAAGGGGACAAATGGAGAACACACACGTGACACCCCTCTTTTTGCCAAACAAAAATTTAATCTAAACAACTAAGTAAACACAAAAATATTTGAAAAGGTGATTTCATTTTTAATCCCAAATGGAAAATGAGATGGTGTTCATTTGACCCCTTAGTCTTAGTTGAAACTTTGAAAACATTTACCATAAACATCTAATTTTTTTGTTAAACACCAAAATAAGGTTCCTAATTGATTTTTAAACATTCAAGCGATGATCTAAAACATGCTTTTAGAAAATTTCAAGCTTGGTCTTATAATAAAAATGTTATCATGTCCTTTAGCCTTGAAGCTCTTTTAGGTTTGAAATAATTAACTTAAAAAAAAAGAGCTCTTGGGTCTATGTTTTAAGAAAAAAATAGTGACCAACGTCAGTTATATAATCGATGATGGTTACATTTTATGACCAATGACAGTTATCTAATCGAAATCAATTATACCAATGTGACTGATAGGTATCCAACTAATGATGATTTTACTAATTGACATTGGTTAAGATATCCAATTGATGTTGATCTTACTAATTGATGTCGCTTACTGTGTAAACCCATGGCAAACAAAAATGGAAAAATAAAGTTATAAAATCAATTTATAAGAGTTTTAATGGACCAAATTAATATTTTAAAGATACAAAATGATCTTCTTCGTGTGTGGGATGCATATTGTCCCACCAAGCATGCCAAGATGTAGAGAGGATTATAAATCAAGTTAGTCAAACATTAATCCATAAATAATGAAAAATACATAAATAACTAACTATCTAAGCCTATTTATTCATGTGGGAATTAAAAATGATAACAAGAAACAAATGAAAGAAAGTAACTTCATATTACCTTCCCAAATGGATTTACCATACCAATGCGGCTCAAAAGCATGTTCTCCCTTGATCAAGAGCTATTGTCTTCAACAACAATGGTGGCCACCTCCTCCAATGTCTCAAGAACACTCCATAAAACCTAGGCTCATGATTCCAAATCATGAAAATAGCCTATCAATGAAGCTTGAAAACAAAATTAATGATCAAATTCATGCTTAAAGTTAATGTCTATGGCCTCTGTATTGAAAGATTTTTGAGATTGGTTAGGATCAACCATGACCATCCATCCCAAGATTGAGATGTATGGCCATGGATAATCCTAATATTTGGAATTAAATCCATAATTATCTTCATCATGAACTTGGAGGAAGGGGCATTGAAGAGGCATGGGATGCATTAACTAGGCATGGGTGACCCATAATCTTGATATTTGTGGCATTTATGGCCTAGGGATATCTTCCCAAGAAATGATGTCACCTAATGATGTAGTTAAAATGAATTTTTTTTCAAAAATAAATATTCAACAACTCTCATGGAATATCCAATTAATATATTTATTTGGATTAATTAGCCTTAAACAAGGTTAATCAACATTTGTGTAATTATTTGAAAATTGGCCCTCAATTAATCAAAATGGTCATAAAGTCATATTACTAGGTCATAATTCAACTGGAGAAGAATTAAAAGGTGATGTTAGATACATTGGAGATGTATTCCCATTTAGGATGTTACCAACACCAAATAACAAAGGTACATGATGTGTACCGATGAATTAGAAAAAAAGAGTGATCCAGAGCACTACATGGAAAAATTGTAATTTTGACTTGAAATGATCTGATCAAAGTTACCTAGCCCATAAAATGCATTACCCTATTTAGGGATACTTTGACCTGAAATGGCACTTGTAAGTGACAATTTTTAACCATTTAGGGCATTTTATGGATTTTGACCTAAAATGTGTATTTGAGTGCAATTCAAGTAACATTGACAATTTTAACACAAATGGTGTCAAGAACTAGATGTCTATAAAAACATTGTCAAGGGAAAGTAAAAATAAATGATTCTTTTTTTCCTACTAATGTAGAAATTCTTGTCCTAATCAACATATGATACAACTAGAATAGTAAATTATTTAAATCACTAGCCCATACCCCTTATGAATACATGCTCTATCAAAAACATGGTACTAATTTGGACTCTAATATTGTTGTTGTGATTGTTAGTTGTTGATTCTATTTCCTCAAAACATTGAGATATGATGTCTTTATAGCCTCTATAAAGGAAAGTGCAGCTAGGGACGGATGGTAAATAAGGATAAATATTGACTAATAGGTCTGATTTGGAAATGAAGAAATATATCATAATAAAATGTTTGATGGTTGGGAAACAAATGAAGATCAATATTTTTAGGTACACACAATGTTTTTGATTCTGGATTCAACATAATTTTGGCTATGGCAGGGTCAAATAATTTTTAATATAATCTTAATAGGACCACCAAATATTTTTATTCTTTGGGCTTGAGAATAGCTTCTTTATAATTATGTTGTATATTATAAGTTGTACTAATATTATATTTAATAATGTCTTCATCAATCATTATTAACTTTTGTACTTAGCTATTGGTGCCTCAAAGAGGTTTTCACAAATAAAGTTGTCTTAATTTCCATATAACACCTCTTAGAAGGTTTTAATAAGTAATATTAACTTTTGAATTTGATTATCTTCTAGTGCCTCCAACAAGGTTTTATTAGAAGATGCCATGGTTGGACTTTAATTTCTCCCTAGCACTTTTGAAAAGGTTTCACTAGGATATTGTTCTCCTTCTATGTGAATTTACTCTTGGTCCCTTTGATATTATACAACTGGTATGTCACCATGGCTTTAGTTCAATAAGGTGTGATATTGTCAAACGCAATTGACACTTTTTGGAGGTAGAATGTCAATATAATGGCTATGTTGGTTGGTGTTAATGGCATGAAAAATGGTAATGTATTAAGAAGAGACAACATAATCCTTGTAAATATACTAGGATAACTTGTGTTGATATTTAATTATTCATCCTCAAAAACCATGGAAGGATAAAAAATGTATTCAAATTGATCTAAAAGACATGTGTAACCAATATTGTAATAACCACAAATGTATTCTAATTTTGAAGTTGATTCTAACTCAAGGGACTATAAATTTGATGTTGAGACTGACATTAATTCTGATTTTGATGCTAAATCTAACATCATTCAAAAATAGAACCTAGATTTAATGTTGACTCTTCATCTAGTGTTATGGTAAATATGTTATGTTGAATTCTTGGTACTAGATGAGTAATGCCCTAGGGTTGAATAATGGACTCTTCAAAAATAGTTTCAGCTAATAAGGAATCCACAAAGACTATCTTGTCAAATTGAGGCTTTTCAACAAAAGAGAAATGGTTAATAGGCAACTCCGTATAAACTAGCTTATCAAACTGAGGCTCCTTAAAAATAGGAAAATGGACAAGATAATTATTTTACCAATGTAAATTATAATCATTACAAGGTGACTCACAAAATACTAGCTTGTCAAAGTGAGACTCCTCAATCAAAGGGAAAGGGTCAAAAGGTGGTTCAACATAGGTTAACTCATCATAAATAGGTGTTTTAACAAAAACATCATAGATTAGCTAGTTGTCTTGGCTTTGGTTTACACTTGGTTAAAAACTATGAGATCTAGCTAGTTATTTGTCTTTAAAAAACTGCTCTTGGAGAGGTAATGACTAGATTTATTATGGTTAGATGAATAATTTGGATTTTTTAAAGTGGGGAAAGGTTGGTGAGGGTTTAAAGATTACTTGTGGTGTGATAATGAGATATTCAAAAATAGGCTCATCTATGATAGGCTCAATAAAGATTAATTGGGGGTCTAAGATGGTAATTAAGATCTATCTAGTCATAATTTTTCAACCTTATTGGGATAATGAGCTACCATAATTTAAAGGGCCTAAAATGGTGAATGGGAATTATGAATCTTGGTTATTGACACAAGCTAAAGGATGATGGCATGAAATGGAAATTAATGGGCACTGTGGAGCTTTATTGCTAACACCAAATAAAGGATGAGGGCCTAGAATGGTAATTAATGGGCATTATTAATTTGGGTTACTAGTGTAGGCCAAACGATGAGGGCTTTTAATAGTAATGAATGGTAATTATGAAGCTTAGTGGCTAGCACATGCCAAATGTTGAGGGCCTAGTATGGTAATGAATGGGATGCAAACCTTAGTTGTTGATGCAAGCCAAAGGAGGAGGGCCTAGAATGGTAATCTTTGAGTGCTATGAAATTTTTTTACTCACATAGGCCAAAGGAGGATTACTAGCATAGGCATTGGATCAGTGATAATTATCATTGAAAGGGTGAACTTGGTACTTTAATTGGCCCAAAGAAGGGTGATCTTGGCATATGATAATCAACATGGATGGGTTTGGAAATTAGCCCAAAGAGGTTAGTCTTGGTCTATGAAAATGGTCTATGTCTAGGTTTAGGTTTGAAAGTGGCATTGGTCTAGGAATAGGTACTCAGTCTATTACTGTAGATGTTTTAAAATTGGTTTATAATTGAGTTCTCTAAAATCATAAACAATAACCATGGTCTAAAATATTTCCAAAGTATAATGTATTTCACATAAATGGTCAAATGAATGGCAAATTTGAATCATAATTTTGGCAAAGTGTTTCAAACAAAACTAATCTAGGTCTAAAACAAAAATGGTGCTAGTTCTTTAGAAACAAAGCATAAATCTAGACTTAAAATGTATGCATGAAATATAAAATCTAAGGAAAATTCTAGGTCTTTGGAAACATGGCACAAAGTTAGGCTCAAAATGACATTAATGAAACCTAGAAATTAAGGCAAATGCTAGATATTTAGGAATAAGGCACAAAACTAGACTCAAAATGGCATGAATAAAACCTAAAAACTAAGGTAAATGTTAGGTCTTTGGGAAAATGGAATAAATATAGACTTGAGAAACAAACTTGGTCGAGGTTAAACTTGCAAGGGAATTAATCTAACTCTAAAACAATTTGAAACACTTAGAATCAAACTAGGCACACAAATTTAAATATAAACTTGACCTTGGCATAAGACACTCATCCTAAGAACACACCTAAAACTAATTGGGAAAATCAATCTCAAGTAGGCAAAAATAATCATGATGAGTAAAGCATTCAAGCCCAAGTGATAATCAAGACTCAAATGTAAACTAACTTTGATTAAGGTTCTAATTGGAAAGAAAGTTTTAACCTTAGTTCTAAGCAATAAAATAAATACAAGGCACACAAAAAAGACCACCTAGAAAAATCTAGGCAAAGGTTTCTTTAAATCAATCAGGGAATTAGTCCAAGTTTCATAATTAAAAAGTAATAGGTAAACATCTAAGATAAAATTAAGCAAGGCATATGTATAAACCACTCAATGTTTGAATCTAAACTTCCTAAGATAAATTTCAAACTTAGTTTAGAATACTTGGGTTCCAAAATAGACAACATTATAGACCGAAATGGATGGCATAACAACACAAATTGTAGACCAAAGGCATACATGGTTTCAAAATTTATTTAACACAAGGTAAAGGTTTTGAAATAATATGAGCAATGTAACAATGTTATCTTGCTCAAAAGGTATGATAATGGTTTTTGTTTTAAAACTCCAAGGCAAAAAATTGGGATGAAATGGGAACCATAATGACACCTCTTTTAGACAAGTAACATACACACAAATGTTTTTATAATTCCTAAAACAAAATGGTGTGGTATTAAATGGACATAATAACACCTCTTTAGGCTAAAGGGGTGTAAAAATATGTGATTGGTTTATGATTTATTTTGACCTATTTGTGACAAAAAAATAGTTTTAGACTCAAAATAATGCAAGTAAAATAAATAGACACAAAAATAACTAAGTGTATCATCCTATCCCTAAAAAATGATAAGGTTGCTTCGTATTGTCAAATTCTATTGATATACTCCTTGAGAGGAAATAATTTGTTAATCTAAAAAATTTAGATGCACATGAAATGTATGGTTTTTTATGCCCCATATTCTCTCAAGAATATGTATGGTGACATGTAACTTTAGGATATTCATCTTTCACTGACAATATTTTTGAGGCAAGTGGGTTTATCTAAAAACTATACGTTTCAATCGATCTAGATGGTAACAAGTGTGGTTAACATAAGCGTACAACACATCATTTAGATCCAAGATAATTGACTTGTTACAAAATGGTCTTATCCTTTTTACAACCACTACATCTATTAGATTATGCAATGTAGTGTTATGTCTAGATTAGACCATTTTTCTAAAGTAGATATCACTAACAAATTTAGTTTAACTTCTCAAACTAATATCCCAGTGAGTCACCATCAATTTAGATACCCAACCATGGAGTGGGGTTGAAATGATGTTGGGAGATGAAATTATGGGTTAACAATTATCTAAAGAACTTATGTGGAGGTGTTGAAATCCTACCCACAAGCTAAGTGCATAAAATAAATAAAACTGAGACTTTAAAGGTCATTTTTTGGATCACCCAAGATATTTAAACTTGGGGACAGCATAAAAAACATTATTCTAGGCTTTGACTAAGTGAAAAGGTAATGAAAGAAGTACTTTTGGTTAGCTAAGTTCCCTAAAAGGGATTGGGGAGAGAATATGCATAAACTCTAATTTAAAAACAAAAAAAGCAAACAAAAACAAAAATAAAAAATAAAATCTCTTAATATCATTTAGTCTAGGATTTGTGTTCATTTTAAATCACTAATATAAATGTGAAGTGAATTTTATCCCCTTGGCTTTGTTTGCCTTTGTAAACTTTTAAAATTAAAAATAAAGTTATTAGAAGATTTTAAGCACCAAATGTAAGTGTAAATGAATATTTGAAGTTCTAAAAACCTCCTTTCTTGGCCTCTGGTCTTAAAAAAATTGCTATTGGGTTTTATTTTTCTTGTAAAAAGAGTTAATCATCAAGCAAACTTTTTTTTGAGCTCTTAGATTTTCTACAAAATTACACTTATCAGTTAAAAACCACACTTTAGTAGGAAAAATAGATTTTTAATGTAAAACAATAGTTAACTAGTATAGTACCACCTTTTATGAGTACAAAAACACATTTTCCCTACAAAAATGCATCTATTAGTGCAAAACTACATCTATTAGGGGTAATACCAACTATGCTAATCAAAATTGACTTTTGTGAGTAGGTGCAATACCACACTTATTAGTATAATACCAAATATTGTGAATATAATAGTGTTAGGAATATAGAATGCAAAGCAATTAATGAAATAAAGATGGAAATAAATTGTAAAAAATATAATACAAAAAGACATAGATTTAATGTGGTTCATCCAATATGGGCTACATCCACATAGAAACATCTAGTTCTTCTCTTATTCATTCTAACAAATGAAGGGATAAACTTGTGATACATCCACTGCAATCTCCTCTTCACTCACACACATTGTGCCATTGTGATTATAATGTCCTCTTATCAAAGGAGGGTTACATATTAGGAAAAAAATGCACCGACATAATTTCTACCATTAGATCTATGACCTAATAGTGAATTGTCCATATTTACTAGGAAACTAAAGTATTTTACAATGCATTTTTATAGGCTTAACTTGCATTATTTACAAGAAGTCACTTCAATGTCTTTATAAACATGGAAGTGGCTGAAGATGAATGTGTACAAGTAAGAGTTTACAATGCCATAATTAAAATTTAAATATTGTAACAAAAATTTTGGCATGAATTACTTGCATAAGGTAGACAAATGTCTTAATATTTGAAGCATGTTTTTTAAGGTATGATGATAAGAAAAAAAAGTGCCTTAAAAAAAGAAGCATTGAAAAAAAAATGATTATTTTAAATGTTGTAATAAAATATTATTCTATGATAGAGATTACCTTTATGGAGAGAGAGGAAAAACATTATACCTATGTCATGAAAAATACAGATAAAGGATAACAAGGAGAAAAAGTGTTATACCTTTTAGAGAGATAAAAGGTGCTAGTTGAGACTAGAAATAATCATAATATAAGAAGGTGAACCATATGTAAAAGAAGGAAAGAAAACATGGTCAAAAAGTATGAAAACTTGCACAAATGTTTGCACAAAGAATATCTAAATCTAAATGCTTGATAAATATTAAAAACCAATAGATTTAATACTAATGCAAATGTAAGGAAAATCAAAACATGTGTTACTAAAATTTTGAGAATAAAGATAATAAATACTACTAACCTGCTACCTACAGACTTGTCTAATGTAAAAAATTACAGTCATGAAAATTCAAAAAATATGTGAAAATAAGAGCAAACCTATGGAAGAAGAGATAAAATTACAAAAGGCCAAGAAGGAGAGCTCAAAATCAAAGGAATAAAATGAAACATGTAAAATGAAAAAACTGTGCAAATAGATAATAAGTACACTTAATATACTGGAGATCTAAGGGAAAAATCCTTAAGACTATGAACTTGCAACATGCAAAGGAAACAAAGAGATAATACTCGAAAAAGGAATAATGCACAACCAGATATTGACACTGAGTGTTGAAATAGAAAAAGCTTGTCATGCAAGATGGAATTCAAAAAACAAGAATAAGGAGGTGTTCCAATAGGAACATTACATACCACCAAAGGGAAATAAAATTAACCTTTGAATGAAATAAAAAATGCAATGCAGAAATGTGAACTAATAAGTCCATGTAGCCACTGTGCCACTTCCAAAACAAAGAGTAGAAGGAGATAAGATAGAGACAAAAAGAATTTAAAAAAAAAGCACAGAAGGAGATATAAAATAGAGCTATCAGACTTTAAACTAAGCTAAAAGAATATCTTGAATACAAGCTTAAGACTACATAAGAGTAAAACGTTGTGCAAAAAGACAACCAATAAAGTGCAAGAGGTAAACCAAAAAGGTAAGAATTAAAGCTATACAAAGGTAAAATGACTACAAAAAACACTATCCACCAAATAAAGAAAACATGCATAAATAATTAAGAATGCCTATAAAGGAATTTCAATTCTAAAAAGCCTTTAAATAAGACTTAAGGAGAGAAACCTACAAAAATAAAGGTTAGAGGGAAAATATGGAAACAAAAAAAATGAAATTCTACCAAGAAGGCATACACCACACTCACCAACAATGTTAAAATAACCAATTCTCTAATACTATAATAGAATATTTCCAAGAATTGAATATTGAAAGCAAGTAAATGAATAATATTTCCTTGTAAAGTAGAGAAAATCACAAATATGAGACAAGATATTTGATAAGTGGAGGAAACCATTGAATAATGAAAAACCTCACAATCTATTAAAAAGCCTTGTAACAAGAATCACTCCAAGTATAATAGCATAAGAGATTAAGAGTGAGAGAGAATCGATTTAAAACAAAGAGCATCACAAGGATATGAGATCAAGATCAAGATTATACCACATGATTATGAACAATGAAAAAAAGAAGAGCTCAATAAATAGAGCTAGAGGGAATAAAGAGTTACAAGTAAAAGCTCCAATATGTGTGCAATGTGTCCCTAAACCTCCTACAAGTGGGGAGGATGTGTGCTCTATGTGGGGGGATAAGAGTTACATACAAGTTTTAGACACTTAAAATCAGACACTTTATGTTGATTTTTATCAACCCTAATTTTCTCTCATTCTAATTCATCATTATTATTCCTCATCAATATTCATCATCACTATTCATGGTTTACTATTCACATCTTTATTAAGTTAATGAAGCTATATTAACTAACTAATCCTTCCTTAATAAGATATTCAATGGATTTTGAATATTCACAATTTCTATAAATCAAAAAATCTAATTATCCCCAACTCATGAGGTCATATTTCACTCCATTTCCCTTTCCAAATTTCAAAAATGTCCTAGGCTCCGCCTGTCCACCATCATTAGAATTTTATTATATTATGTTCCTCATCTTTCCAATTTAATAATCGACCTCATATTACACTCAATCCCACGTACTAATTTTATATTATATATTCCTCTTAAATGATTTTTATTTTCATTTGTGAGTCCCACATGTTCTCCACTCTAATTTTTAATTCAAGATTCCCATTTTGAATTAAAAATTATATTATATTCTCAACCCTTTGTGCTTAAGTCAATATGGATGATTCAAATTCTTTTGAAAAGTCTATAAATTAGAGATTATTTTTCCAATTTAGATGATCTTGTCTATTCTAGACTTATTATGCCAAAATAACCTTAGAAACTTCAATCTTATTCTATATTCTTACAAGCCTATCTTCTTCTATCAATTGGCAAACCACAACACTCAAGGTAAACATCTAGATATGCTACCCAAAAATAACTAGCATTTCCAAATAATTATAGCTCACAATCTGATATTAATCCCATTTCAATTGATTTGTAAGAAGAATAATCACAAGGTAATACTTATTATTATTTTGTTTGTATTCCTTATTTCAATTTGTATTTCCTCACCCCTGGTAGAGAGATATTAGATGTTTTAATTATATAATATTATTTTATTTGTAATCATACAAGTCATATCTTCCTCTAGTACATCAATCCATATCTACATAATTGCATGCTTGATGGGATAATATTGCACACATGACATCTTATTATTCTAATCTTTCTCTTCTCTTTTCTTCTATTAAGCAAAAAAACAAAGAAAAAAAATGGTTGGTAAAATGGTTGTAATTTTTAATTGGTTCACTGGTATTATCTTAAATTTGGTATGCTATTTTTTTGGTGTTAAAATAATTCTCTCCAAATTTCATAAAACTCTTATCATTTTTTAGTAGATATGTTTAAATCAATCACTATCTATTTTTTAATTAAAAATGACTATTAAATAGGCTATATATTATAATACACAATTTATTATTTTCTAACTTTTTTACAGATGGTGTGCATTTGTATTATATACATTCCATACAAATTTTGTCAAAATTAGACTGATCTATTTTTAGATATCATCATTTTAGTAACTGTTACTTATTTATTTATTTATTTTATTTGGTTGTTATCCTAAATTTTTATGTTGCAGGTTTATTTGTTTTATGTACTTTATAAATTATTGAATTTTTTGCATTTTTTGCTTTTAATGTTCTTAATTTTTTAGGTTATATTTTCCTAAATACCAACCAAAAACAAAAAAAAATATACTAAATGGTGTAATGCAGGACCTTGGCCAAAGAGTGGTGTTTAGATTCAAAAAAATCATTCTATTTCACATTTTAATTTTGGTTAAAAAAATATTCATTATAAATTTCTTTACTGTCTTGAAAGTTTTGCTTGTTACTTGAGTGTTTTGTGAGGCATTTTATGTGTATGTTCTCCCCTTTTTAGGTGACTCAAAAACTAAAAAGTGTCTTGTCATTTTAACCCAAAGATTTATTAGTCCAAATTATACCTTCCATGTTTTTATTTTAGGCTTGAAAATTAGGATTTCATCACCTTAATGTAAGCCTCATAGGTCTCAAATATTGGGAATTGATGCCCCACTGAACATACCAATACTGTACATTTGATGAGGTATACAAATGGAATACAATTGTCATTAGGGCCAAAAATGATTCCTTAGGGAGAATCCCATGAAATTAAGGGGAAACCCTACACCAATCCATTAGATAGCATATTTGAATAATCCAACTCTATCAGTGTTACTACTTAGAAAGAAAGGCTAGCATAGTTGTGATGGGGAAAATACCCCTCTTGTGGATTGCCCAATTTGGATTTCTTCTTCGATGGATTTTTGTGCCCATGTATTGCCTATTATGGGTTATATATAGGGACCCTATAGATGGTTCATTTTTAAAAAAAAATTTAGATACCTCTTTCTCTATGGATCATAAATTGATGTAGGGATGCAAAGGTAACAACCCATAAAGTTTGCATTTATTGTATGAATGCTGAGAGAGAAGGGGACCTAAAAACCCTACCAATAATTATAATAATTTATTTAATTAAATTTAAACTTAATAATCCTCTCTCAATGCAAGTGTTTCAAAAGGTTCAATGGATGTGATGCAAACCCATGTCAATTACTAAATGTTCCTTATAATGCTTGTGTGTTGTTTCTTTATTGTTATGTTGAAATCTTGTTCACACTCAAGACCAAATCAAAATAACCAAGTCCAAATCCAAAACATTTTTATACCCACACAATGAAGCATTAATCTACCAATTTTTTGGGTAAAAAAAAATTTACACGTTGAAACTTGGTCCAAATACCTTATTTTTATTATCCCAACCACATCGTTAGGCTATCAAAATTGAACTAAAATATTTATCCTTTAAATTTTAATTACCATTTCAAACTAAGTCAATTAAATTTTCAAATATTAAATATAATCCCAATTTATTGTCAAACTTGTGACATTATGCTATTCAATTTAGTCTAAACCTAAGTGCAAGTTAAAGTGTCAATTATGATTTTCCCTTTAAGTTCCAATTTCAAAAACTAAGTTACAAGTTATGAACCATGTTCCCAATTTTAGTTCAATTTGTGCCAATATCAACCCATTTTAGGAATTAACATATAAACCAAGTTTTTTCCTTGATTCAACATTTTAAGGCTAAATTTCCAACTCTTGTGACAATATTTACACATTCTAAGGTCCGATAAATGTCTCAAATCAATCAAGTTTCCTTTATTTATTCACAAGGTCAAGTTTCCAAGATCAAACCTTCCAAATCAAGACCAAAAATTTTATTCCTTGTCTAAAACATGTCGATGTGTCATTAATGTGGTTCAAAATATAGCTATAGTTCCAATTATAAGTCTAATTCTAATACCAATTCCAAAACTAAAGTACTAATTCTTGTGCCAAATTGTGTTAAAATTAACATTGATAAAACTAGTACATCTAAAATATGAATTGACATACCAAATTTAAACATTCAATTTCTATCAAAATCAAATTCAACTTCAATTTTTGTACAAAACTAGTTTTGTACCAAGCCAATCAAAGTCTAGATCAGGTTCATCTTGAACCATGTATCAAACCATTCAAATCCAAAGCCATTCGTTTTAAACTACATAACAAGCCAATTTTTTCACCATCCCAAACCTATTATGTACCATTCCATTCAAATCTAAAACTAGTTAAATTTGAACCATGTACTAAAATAATTGTGTACCATTCTAAACTAATAATGTACCATGCCATTCAAAGGCAAATCTAGTTCATCTTGAACCACATACCTAATAGATTATGTATAATTCCAATGCAATTTTGTATCATTCCAATTCAAATATAAATCAATTTAATGATAATATAAACCATTTACTATCTTTTAATTTAATCTCCCACACCTATTTGTTGGGAATGAGAAAGTCATTACTGATAATTTTTACCACAAGTCAACCCCCTATAGTTGAAAACTTGATATAGGGGTCTTCTGAGGTGTATAAGGTGTTGAAGACATAACCAAACTATGAAATTTGGTACATAAGGCCTTTAGGAACTATTTGAGTATTCCATGGTCTCATTTTTCTTAAAATAAATAGGGAAGATGCCCTCTATTTTGTCTCAGATAGAGGTTACTCTTAGTGAACATAGACTATAGGCTAGGTAAGCATATGGTAAGAAGATAAATTGAGAAGTCTTATAACACTAAAATAAGGGTGTGGGGAGTTATTTTGGGCATGAAAAAACATAAATAAGGACTTATAGTCTTGATAAACCACTCAAAGGTGGTTATAGGCCATGACCATAGTTGGGCCTATTAGGCCTAGGACTAGGCCTAAAGCCCTAATAGGGTATAAATCCAATTATAAGGACATATGAAATATCCAATACATTTGATGACATTTAGTGTAAGGTACATAGTTTACAATAGCCTTTGGTTTTCATAGAGATCACATAGGGGTCATTTTTGGCTCAAACTCACTCCAAGGTACACATAATGCAAAAGACAAGATCGATAAGCCAACTTAAGGCACTCACAACTGTATAGACACTAAGAATGGTGACCTAAGGAGATAGGAATATTTTAATAAGGTCCTAAAATTTATTTTTGTGTTTTTCTTGTAGTTGAATGTTCATGTTTTATGAACTATCCTTAAGAGTCAAAAAATGCTAAAACCCTTCTAAACCCTTTATTATAACCTGATGAAGAAATTAGGAAATAATATGCATGAAAATGGGGTAGTATGAAACAAAAATTATTTTTAAATTATATAGTAATCTACCATTCTCTTCCCCACATATTTGGTATGTACACTAATTATACGAATAGGGTGAAAATGAGATTTCTTATAGGATTTTCTATATTTTTTATGTGTAGATGAGTTTTGAAGAATAAGATCCATTAGAGGGGGTCAATTGGGACCCATTACAGTTATTTATGTCAATTTATCATAGAAAATTTTCATGAAAACACTTTTTCTAACTCATTCACTTCAGGCAGTCTATGGTAGATAGTGAGAATGAAGAATGACTACCAAATAATGGGATGATAAGTCTAATTAGGGATCCTTTTAAGTTATAAATATTGAATTAAAAGGTATAAGGGTATTATACAGGTGTTATAACACCTCTTCATTGTATTTGGTTTGGAAATTAAATGCAATCTTGATGAAAAATGTGAGGATAGACCTACAAGGCTAATGATGGTGACTGTAGATGGTGAGAACAAGTGTTTAGAAGAAGGATATGAGTTATCAACAAATCTAAATAATGTTTTGGTGTCTTTCTAACCCTACTTTATATTTCATATGATTCAAATCTTCCTTTATAATTTTGAGTAGTCAAAAGATGCCTAATCATGAAGGCAAATTTAAGAAGCCATTTGAAGATCCCTATGCTAGTTTTGTAGAGTTGTCATGCTTCAAGTGGAAATTTGTCCAAGAAGAACTTCCAAACCTATATTATAAAATTCATCCTTATGATATGTAACAATTTTTCATGCCTTGACATGTGGCATTATGACCCTTGAGCTCCAGTTTCTTCTCTTTCTTCTCACATTCTATAAATGTAAGCCATTTTGTATCTTGCATTTTAATTCCACACCTGATATGGCAAAGCCCTACTAGTTTTATATTGTAATTTACATCTGAAATAAGACATGAATTATATTTTTAATTTAACAAACCATATTTTCTAATTATGTGAATTGATGTATAGTGAAAGGTCAAGTGATTAACATCTATCTTTGTTTTCTCTCAATCCTTCCATATTTAGTATAAGTTGTCTCCATTCGAATAGGTCACATGAAGTGTTATAAAGTGTATAGGTATATTTAAAAGTGTAAAAGTATAATTAGTGTCCTAAAATGATCTCTGGTTCACTTATCTTGATTATTTTTAATGCATATCACCTCCATGTTTGAAATACTAATGTTAGAGTATTCTAGCACTTTGAGACTAGTGTTGTGAGTTTTGTCTCTAGTGAAATTGTATGGTAGTAAATTAGAGATATTTATAGTGTATCACCCATTTAAATTAGATTAATTTCATGTCTACATATATCCCTTTTGATCTAAGCAAATTGTAGACACCATAAATATACACATGATGTTCTAAATGTCACAATTCCCTTGAACCACCTTAGGACCCCCTTGGGCCCAACCAATGGCCTTTTGGATTGAAAACTAGGCCAAACCTAAGTTAGTTGACCTTATATATAAAAACCCACTTTTTTACCAACCTTATCTTTGACCCCTAATTTTTGATGGTTAGGGTGAGCATTAATGGTCACCTTGATCACTGACGATCAAGTTCCACTATCTAAACCAACTTAACTCCACTTTTTTTTTTATAAATAGCTCATATAAATCCATGTTCAAGACATTTCATGTGTGAGTTATAATTATAAATCCCATTTAATGTCTTGTTATACCTCTCCTTATTTGCCTATAATAAGAGAGGAGGAAGAGGTGAAAAGGATCGATCCACAACTATCCAAAGCTTTTGCATTTAGAGATTCTTTTATAGGTGTTCTTCTAGTAATCTAGTGATCCAGTCATCATCTCAGAGAGCCAAATTTCCACCACCCCTAGGTTGATATCTAAGTACCATTTCTATACTAAAATCATGTAAGGATCCACCTATAATTGAATTGCCTCAACCATTCATATGACCAACCTTCGACAAGCTAAGTATTTTTTTTCCATTATTCAATTACTTTGTATGTATTTTTTAATCTACCAAGCATAAAACCATCTCCCAAAATTTCCTTTTAGAATATCATAAATTATACATTTACTACCCAAAGCCAACACATAGTAAATATTGATGGTTATCTTGACCATCGATAGTCTATCCAACTATCAATGATTACCTCAACCACTGATGATCACCTCAACCACTAAGAGTCACACAAACTACCAATGGTTACTATGGAAGGAAATAATAGCAAACTATTTTCACCCACTTACCCTCAACCAAAGCTAATTTTCTTTTCATCTACGTATTTAGAGACCCCCAACCTATTTTTTGAATCACCCTCAACCTGTTTAGTATTAGTACTACTTGATAATTGATATATTAGTCATTTATAGGCTATTTATTTAATAATCATTTCTTGTATTCAATTTTAGTATATTTTGATTATTGATGCAAGTAATTTATCTTCTATTTTATAAACCTAATTATTTAAAATGTGTGGATTGATATTCCTTGATGAACCTCTTGCTTCAAGGATCTAACTAGCACTAGGAAATTCACCCAACTATCTATCTAGCCAACCATTTGTTTTAGTTTTGTCTTATTTTCATGTCATCCTCCAAAAACAAAGAGGAGCTCTTCATAATAATCTAATTCAATGCATGCATAATAAATAATTTTTTAACCATACCTATATTTAGTTTCTTCTTCTTCTTTTTTCAAAATATATGCTAAAATTCACTGAAACATTCTAGCATGCCTAGTGGGACCCTTGAGTCTCTACCTAAGTTTATTTTGTTTGCATATACATGATCTTCTCCATGTTCTATGCTCATAAATAAAATCAAATTTTCTTTTGGGCTTGTAATTTTACTCACATAGTTTAAACTAACATAAAGTAATTTGATCATAGGATCACTCTTTTTGTATGCATTAAACCAAACCACCTACATCAAACAACTTGAGACAAGGCCATAATATGATTTCATGACCTAACAGTCACCTTACCCTTTCTCAGTGGTCCTACTTGAAGGTCATTACCAAAGATATAACCAACTTAGCTCTCTGGTTGAGTACAAACTCTAAAAATTAGTATATATTGGCTAAGATCTCAATACGCTTATCACTATGGTATGTGAAGTGAGGGGGCAGGCCCTAATACCAAGCCACATATTGATTTCCAATACATATCATTTTTGAGATCTTGAAAAACATAAAACAAACCATAGATTTTGTTTATAGTACTTACTCTATAATCCAATTTTAGTCACATAATTGATTGAAAGCTTAAGGAATAAGCCAAAAGAGAGAGTAAAAAGAACTTTAGGACTTAACATACTTTCTAGAGTGTGATTGCTTTCCTTGATTATTTATTGTCTTCTCTCTATTTGAGTGGTGATATTTTTTGTGTATTCTCTCTCCCTTATCTTGGATAGTTCTAACTCACTATTAGTGAAAGAATCTAGCCAAACAAAATCCATCACCAAACCAATCAACCCCTTCTACCTTCTCATCCATAAAGTACAATTTTGAACCAAAAAACTCTCCTCATCCTTCAAGAATTCCTTTCCCTTAGGAATTTCCCCAAGGAGATATGGACTTTACACCTTGTTATATAACAATACTATGGCCCTTCAACATTATCTTAACACCATGCCTGATTATACTCCTACTTTTGTTTTACAAGTGGACCCACCTTATGGCATGCCTTCTCACCTCATGTGAAAAACTTATGTTGCCACAATCACCACCCAACCATTGACTACCCAATCATCTTCATCTACCAATAATCCCTTTGACACTACCATGGAAAACAAACATGCCCAACCTATAAATACCCTTATACCTTCCACCCCCACCAATAACTCCTCTACCTTAGGAGCAACCCAACCATTAACCACATATACTCCCCAACCATTATACCTTCCACCCCCACCATATACTCCTCTACCTTAGGAACAATCCAACCTTTAACCACATATACTCCCCTTACCATGCAAACACCTACTAATAGCATTTCCAACCTTCCTTTAACTACCCCTAATCCACTAACCTCTACCCCACTTCAAAATCTTGTGGTGTCTATACCTTCTACCTTACCACCAATTAGCACAATTTTCACTACCCTTCCTTTGATCACCAACCTAACCATCGCTTCTACCCAAAAGATGATTATTACACCAAACTTAGGTTAAATCCTTAACCCACAAGGGCATGTACCTATGCTTAATATCTAACCACCTACATCCACCTAATGCTACATAACATCCACCCAACAATTAGTATCCACGTATCAATATGTGGTAGCTTCTCAAACCCTACCAATTATCAATATTTCACCCAACCACAACAATAATATGCACCATACACCCCTTCAAGTACACAAACACAAGAAAATCTAATGAAAATTATCATGGATAAAATGATAACCTTAGAGTCATCTATTTATGGATCTCATAAAATATTATCATATGACCAAATTTATAATGAGCCCATACACCCATCTATCCCTACTAGACCATATCCTCCTTAGTGGAAGCTCCCTAAGTTCTCTAAGTTTTAGAGTAAGGAGGATACCCAAAAACACATGAGAACATTTAGGAATGCATGTTATTTGATTGCCTATGATGATGCCAACCTTCTTCATAAATTCCTTATGTCTCTATCTAGTCCAACATTAGACTGGTATAGTGCCATAACAAAACACTCTCTTTGTCCTTTACCTAGCTGGCCCAAACTTTCTAAGATCATTTTTCAATAAACATATCCAAGAAATTTTCCATCACTGACCTTTACTCTATCTAGAAATTTGATGATGAATCTATTACTGATTTTATATCCAATTAGAGGAGCCTAATCAATCACATTTCCTTCTCCTTACCCCAACCCAAACTAATAAAAAATTTCACTCAAGCATGTGCCAAACACATCTCTTCTACATTTCATGTTTAGAGTTTTAGAACCTTTGATGAATATTTTTCCATGGCATGCAAGCTATAAAATAGATCCATCAATGAAGGAAAGCTAAAGTTTAAAAATAAAAATTCTACCTACAAAACCAATGAGACTTTTTCCTCTAAACTAAACATCTAAACTAACATTGGGACCAAAATCAAGTAAAATGTGAATGTGGTTATCCTTAAGACCACTCCTCCACCATTATTCAATCAACCAAACTCCTCTAGCTCCTTAAAACAAACCATGAAAAACCAAAACCAAAATAATTAGAAGAAATTTAATTTTCTTGGGGAATCTTATGCTTTAATCCTAAAGAAGTTGTTGAAGGTTAATATCATACAACTTCCTCCTATGAAACCTCCTAAACAATTTGATTCTTATCATCTAGCACCTAGTTGGTACAACAAGAATAACCCATGTGCTTTCCATCAAGTAGTGGGGCATGATGTTAGTAGGTGTAATACCTTAAAAAGAATTATTCAATCCTTCATTAACAAGGGAGAAATTGTGTTGGACAACCCAATCACACCTCTAAACCAAGCCCTTGACATTTTTAGATAACCTTTTCCCAATCATACACCTATAAAAAATGAGAGCAACAAACTTGAGTGTTATCATGATGCCTATACCATCAATATGGTTCTTTACATGATCATTATTGAATAACCTATCTCCTAATCTATATTTTTTTCCCTCTTTACTTATTAAGGTAATGGAGTTACCTTCTCCTCTTTTGGATACCCAAACCATGGAAATAACCTTTTCCTCTCCTTGACTTATTGAGGTAGTGGAGTTACCTTCTCCTATTTTAGAGACCCAAGATGAGGGAGTAACCTTCTCCCATCCTACACTTTTTGAGGTAGTGGATTCACCTACCACCCCTTCAACTGACATACCACAACAGGCAACCATTTCACCTTTTCCCTCAACTACCAAACAACTCACTGCCCCTTTGGAGATCATTCCCAAAGAGGAAGCCACCATGTTTGCACCTCTTATAGAGGAGTCACGCATCAAAAACATACATCTTTTGTTTGAGGAAAAGAATGAGGTCACTATTCCTCTTTCCCAACCTATTGGATTATCTTTTCATTCCACTATCAATGAAACAAAACAAGTCTATAAACCATTCTCTAGATTAGTGAATAAATTAGAATTTGTCTCCAACCTTGACATGGATCAAGCCACATTTTATTAGTAATTAGGGATACCTTACATCACCAAATATGAACCTTCAACCATACCTTTAGGAGACTAACCCACCATTCCTATTATCCAAACCCCTATCTTATCAACCAAACTAATAGAAACCTCTACCAACCCAACCATATATCAACAATCCAAAGTAACTAAAATCCAAACAACCAAATCACCCTCTCCAACTAGATTAACTAATTCAACCAAAAACCTTTTTGTGTTCCCTACACAGAGCCTTAATCACCCATCTTTGAAACTAGATCCAACCTCACCAAACACCAAACCAATTAATTAATGAGGTAAAACCACCAGAACGATAGAAGGCCAAACTCTTACTTCCCTCAACCCTGCCCTCTATTTTGGGACCTCATCCCTCCACTTTGATTAGGAAACTGATTTTCTTAACCAAAACTCAACCACTGATGTTGATCACACTAACACACATGATTTTTAACATACCTATCTTCACTAAGCCATCAATAACCAAAATACCTACCTTGAAACCTCTTACCTCCAATTTATCAACTTCTACCTTATCAAAGCTAAAACCATCACCTAAAAACACCACTTTACTCAAAACCTCTAGCACCAAGCCTATTTACAATAAAAATTCCATCTCACCAACCAGGGCTAAAACCTCTAAACCCCATACACATTTAGCTAAATCTTACTTGACCATTTTTAAATGGTTATTGAAATCCTCTTTTTTGACCTTACCTCTTATTAGGACATTCAACCCTCTAGGTCCAAAACTAGTCTAGTATAATGACCACTAAGTGTGTTCCTATCATAGGACACCAAGACATGACATGAATAACTAAATATCTCTCCAAACCATAATTCATCAACTCTATGATGAGGATGATCTATTAATAGATTAACCTCCCACTAGCCTACTACTAATCCAATAGACAATAACCACTACCCAATGCCTACCTATTCCCCTACTCTTACCTCAGAGTGATGAGGAACCAAACCAATCTCTTACCCCAACTCTTTCCTATACCCATACTATCTATGTGGTCACCTGATCACACACTCAATACAAGGATAAGTGGAAGGACAGAGGGTCCATCCCATGGACATACCCATATTCCACCTCCTACCCAAGTCAAAATCAAACACCTTCAACTTTAGCCAAACCTAAGGTATCTATCTTGGGTACCTCCCATTCTAACCCCTCTAAATCAATTAGAAGAGTGGTTCTCAAACAAATTCACCAAACCCCAAAAAACATGAGCCTATATGAGTTGATTTCTACTTTACCCCATCATCACCAAGAAATGATAGAGGCATTGTAATTAGTGGAGGTCCAACCTAAAGACCCTTATCCTCTGCCAACCTTTATTGGTGCTCTCCAAATTTCCAACCTTGTCACCTTTAAGGATTTATAAATACCTTATATCCATCCTAGTGAACTAGATCCCCCTCTATTTATTACTACCTACGTCAACCAAACTCACATTAAATTGGTTATGATTCATGGAAGAGCTAGTATTAATATCATCTCCTCCCATGCATATGACCATTTCAACCTACCTAACAATGTCATATCTAAAAACTCAATTGTCCTTTGATCCTTTAATGACACCATGAGCACTACCCTAGAACTATTGTCCTTCACATACTTTTAGGACCTTACACACTCCCTAAACTCCTCTATGTAATAGAAGGCAAATAATAGTATAATGTTTTGATGGGATGACCTTATATCCACTCCATGGGTCGTGTCCCCTTTACCCTTCATCATTGCATCAAATTTGAGAAAAAAGGTCAAGTTATCACTATACAAGTTGACCCAATCAACTTTTCATCATATAACTGACTTATCGACCCAACGATGTCATCCTATCTCCATCTAACACTTCCTCATCAACCAAAGAGAAGCCACCAACCATGAAAGAGGAAGTCATACTTCCTTCTACTAATGAGGCATCAACTAGGCCATCCATCTCCTCTTATTAGATCCCTACCTTAGACAACATAGAATCCACATTCTAACATCTTTCAATAGGGAAATATTGCCTCCTCATCCTTAATGCTTTCCTTAGTCCTCAAGAATATGGGAAATTTGACCACCAACCTAGGTATTCCCCGAATATAAAAGACATTATTCCCTTTGGTCCTTCAAATTTTCAAAACCATTTCATCTATGGGGGATATGAAAAGCCACTTGGCACTTCTACCACCTCTTCCTCACCTTGACCATTCACCTTTAGCTTCCCCTATATAGACAAACTAAGTTTCACCAAGACATGCCTACATAGGTGTGCTTGGAAAGGATTTAGTCTTGGATGATATGAACATGGCCCACATGAGTTGACTTCCATTGAAACTAGAAAGACTAATGAGAAACATGGCCTTAGTTTCATTCTACCCAATAAGAAGAAAACCAAACCACCTACCATCATGAGTATTGAGGAATACATCCCTTCCTCACAAACCCCTTGTGGATCATGACATCATCCCACCTAATTTTTTTTCCATCAACATGATAGCCTTGAACCCTTAGATTATCAAAAGTAGGGGTCAACCATAACCATCCCCATGACCCATCCTGAGATGATATGATATGACTCTCTTACCATTAATACCATTTAGTGTTAGGATGATGATTCCTTTCTCACCTATCTTGGTGCACTTGATTCTTCCATCCACAAATCCCTTCCTCTTAATAATTTGACCATGTTGAATGAATCCACTATGGATATCAACTTGGGCACTCTAGATAACCCCCACATTATCAAAATTGGCCAATCACTAAATTCTAAGGAACTTTGAAACTTACCCTCTTTCCTCCAAGACTACAACATAACATTTGATTGGTCTTTTAATTGACCCTACCATTTCTACCCATAACATAGTCACATATAGTGATGCCAAGCTTGTTAAGAAAAAACTTTGATACATGCACCCTCACATATCCCTTCTCATCAAAGAAAAGCTTTAATGTTTCCTATTTGTTAATCTCATTTAGCCCATTGACTATCCTCATTAGGTCTCAAATGTATTACCTATCACCAAATCCATGGGGACACTACACATTTGTGTAGACTTTTGTGACCTCAACCTTGATTTCCCAAAAGATGACTTTCCTCTACCAAGCATCAACTAGCTAGTTGATCTCACAGCCAACCATGAGATGTTATCTCTTATAGATGGATTCTTGGGTTATAATTAGATCTTAATTGCCCCAAAGATCAACACAAAACTACCTTTATCACCCTATGGGCGACCTTCTACTATAGAGTCATTATTTTTAGATTAAATAATTCTAATACAACCTACCAACGTGCCATGACCTACATCTTCCATGAACTTATCCACAAGATTGTTGAAGACTATGTAGATTACCTTCTTAGGAAATCTAAATATTAGAAGGATCATTTAGCTATTCTAAAGATTATCTTTGAGCACCTCATCCATTACCATGTCCACTTTAACCCTAAGAAGTTAATTTTAGTGTCTTATTAGGAAATTTTCTTGGATTTATTATTTCCCTTTAGGGGACCAAAGTTGATCCTACCAAAGTCAAAGTAATCCTTGACATGCTTCCTCCAATCAACCTCAAGCAACTGTGTAGTTTATATGGGAAGCTCTAGTCCATCTATCACTTTATCTCCAAGATTTTAGACTGATGCCAACCCTTCCACCACCTTATGAATAAGGATGTATCTTTTAAGTGGTATAACAACTATTAAAAGGCCTTTGATTCATTCAAAATGTACCTTTTGTCTCCACCTATCCTCACTCCTCCCAAGGATGACCAACCTTTCTACCTTTATATTTCTACCATTGACCACTCCTTAGGGGAAATAATTTCTCATCAGGATGAGCATCACAAATAATAAACCATCTACTACATTATCGACATGCTTATAGAGTATGAGACTCAGTACACCCATACTGAGAAACTTTGCTTAGCTCTAGTCTTCATGGATACCAAACTTCACCACTATCTTCTTAACCATAAAACCTATATCATAACTAATACTAACCCACTCAATTATATGCACTCCAAGCCATACAAAAATCAACATATGTCCAAGTGGATCATGCTTCTAGCTAATTTTAGCCTTCATTTCCTTCAATAAAAGTTAATTAAAGGATAAGTCATTACCAACCAATTGGCCAAAGCACCATTAGTAGAGAACCAACCTCCTCCTCTTGAATTGTCTAATGAGTCCATCATGACCCTCTCTCAAGTAGACTTCACCTATCAAGTTATCATGTTATTTGATGGATCAAAGTGTCAACATGGTGGGAGAGCTGGCATCATCCTTATTCCCTTTGATGGTGAACCTCTTCCTTTGTATTTCAAGCTTGACTTTGAATGTACCAATAATATGGTTGAGTATGAATCGCTAGTGATAGGCCTTCAGATTGATTTAGCCTTATGACTCAAAATGATCAACATATTTGATGACTCCTAACTTGTGATCAATAAAATCAACAACTCTTACCAGTGTAATAATGATGTTTTGCAATAATACAAATAACTAGCTGATAAACTCTTAACATTATTTAAACATTACTACATCTAGTCAACCCCATAATTTAGTAACAAGTTCACTGACACCATGGCTTGCCTTACCTTTTAGATCCCATATAAACCCTCTAAGTCTAAGCTATCTATCATTATCCACCAACTTACCTAGCCTTTTTATGTTAAACCAGATGCTCCCACCATATTCAATGTGGAAGAGACCCAACTTGACCTTTGATATCAATAGACATTCAACTACCTTATCCTTACCATCATTCATTTTTAAATTTATAAGAATGATATAAGATCATTTATCTAGAGTACCTCAAGTTATACCATTATGGGGAGAATTCTTTATAAATGAGGCTTTGACAATCTCCTCTTTCGTTTCATACATAGTCATGAAGCCTCTCATGCTATCAAAGAAATGATTGATGGGATATATGGGGAATACTTTAGTGGCCTTGTTGTAACAAAATGCATTCTTTGACTTGGTCATTACTGGCCTACCCTTAACCAATACTATTATAATTATTTAAATAAGTGTGTTAAATGTTAACAACATGACAATTTGTATCATGCACCTAGCCATAGTCTTCACATTTCCACTAATTTATGGCCCTTTTAATTATGGGGTCTAGACCTCATGGATGAAATTAACCCCCATTCTTTATAGTGGCACCATTCTATCATCATCATGATTGAGTATTTTACCAAATGGGTAGAGGTTATTCTTCTAGTCTCAACCAAGGTAGAAAATATTATTGACTTTATCAAATATCACATCACCTATAATTTTAGTATTCCTCACAAGATCATCACTAATAATGTAAAATATTTTAAAATCAAACAAGTTCAATATCTTTATGATGCACTCAGGATTAAGTTAAGTTTCTCCTTGCCCTATCCCCCTCAAGTGAATGGACAAGTAAAAGCCTCTAATAAAATTCTTAACAACATGCTCACCAAAATGGTTAATGCATTTATTCAATATTGGAATTTCCACATCCCCTTCACCTTATGGGTATATCATACTAGAATTTTTACCCCTACAAGTGCTATCCCATACCCTCTTGTGTTTGGATTAGAGGTTGTCTTACCTCTACAAGTCTATATCCCATCTCTTTGCATATCTTTGTAGGATTTCATTTTTGAAGATGATTATTATCAGCATTATTTAGCCCATCTTGAGCTATTTGATGAGCATTATTTATCCACTCTTACTCATTTTCATGTCTATCAATATCATGTCCAAAATGCTTATAAAAAAAACCTTAGAGTATGATAATTAAACATCATAGACCTCATCCAAAAGTAAAACCAACATGTCACTAATATGGAGAAAAATAAACATGGAAAGTTTCTTTTCAGTTGGCTTGGACCTTATATCATAACCCACAAGTATGGATCAAGAGCTTATCGATTATCCTTTCTTGAAGGAAATCAAAAACCTAAGCTCCTCAATACTTCACATATGCATCCTTTCTTTTCTTAAAGAGGATCAAACTCACCTTTTGTCTAACTTAAGCTCATCCCTTGCAAACCAAATTCATCTTCCTATTTTAAGGGAAATTTATTAAAATTGAATCATGTGATTAGTCATCATAAGCATAGCCTAATCCTAAATAATGGGTACCTTGACTCTACTCATGGAATTATTCTCATGGTACTTTTTGCCCCTTTTCACAAGGATGGATTCCAATGATCATTTCCACCTAAAACTCTTTACACCTAATCAACCTTCTTGTTATTTTAGTTTTTCCTTCATCAATGTGAACCCTTAAGCTTATATAAGCATGTCTATGTCAAGCAAAAATCAAACAAGAAAAAAGTAACATCCAAACCAATAGCAACTAGGGGTCATTCTTAGCATTCGTAGACTATTCCCTTGAATAAAAACTATTGAAAACATATTCAAAATTACTCAAAGTAAGGTGGATTGTTCCCTTAAAAGAAAGCTATCAAAAGCATTAAACAAAACATACAAACTTAGATCACTCCCTTGAAGGATGGATGAGTAAATAATTTTTCAAAACAAGAAATTTATTGGAAGCTTCCTACATCGATCAACTTTCCCAACCCCAAGTAACAACAAATAAAAAGACCCATTATCAATCAAAACCAAAAAAAATAAAATTTGAATGCCAAAATCAGGTCTCATAAGTAAAATGATTTTTAAAGTTGAAATTAGATCTCATGAGTATTCTTCCCACATTGATTAGTCTATAATTTGTATGACATAGACTTATTTATACTAACTCTTTGAAAATATACAAAAGAGGCATGCTAGTCTCATAAGAAGGTTCCATCTCTCATCCATCTCCCCTTTATAAACTATAAGCAAGGAATTTTTAGCTCACTTGACATTATGTGATCAAGACACATTTTTAACCAACTAATGAATTTTATTATAAAGCATTTGAAGGGCTTATTTTCCTTAATCCAATCTAACTTTAATTTTATTTTAGTCTTTGTCAAAGAAGAAGCATCATGTCTTCTTCCTACCCTATTATGACTAGTTGATATATTCACTGAGATGTTTATCTCTTGATTATATCCTTTGTTCTCACATCTCATGTTGTTAATTTACTTAATTTATGTGTTCTACCTCAAACAAATTAAAAATAACCATAATCATAAACACCATGCATCAACCTATGTCATGAAGCAAATGCATCATTGTTAGCATATCCATCATCATGTTAAAATCAAGTAAAGCAATGAACCATTTTCACCATATGTATAAATCCAAATAAGGAAGCATATACTTATTAAATTTTATCATGCACATCATCATCATAACCATAAATAACATAAGCATCATCATCAGTATAAATAAAATCCATCACATGCCTAGCTAGGTGATTCTATATTAGTATCCTATATCTATATCATAAGCATAATCAAAATAATATCATAAGTAGTCAATGTAAACACCATAAACATTAAAATCAAAGAAAACAATAGGCCATGAGTAAGAAATAAGGATCATATATAAGTCATTAGTCTAACATCATAATGTCTATAACAATATACATGTCTCTCTCTAAAAATGTACATCTCACCACATCACCTCATAAGATGGTATCAAAATGATATACAATAATATATAGTTTGTCATAAACCATATCCTAGCTATGCCCTTGGGGCACCAATATCTCCTAGAGCACATATAGGTCCTGGTGCCTATCCCCCTAAATTACTTTTTGATCCACCTAAAAACATAGCCCACTAAGATAGTGTTGCCATACTAGCACCACCTACCAAACTAGCTCTGTACTTACCCCATAAGGGCTCATCAAGACACCACCTCAGCACTGTAGCCTCAAAGCAGCATAACACCTCTACTATGGCTAGGTATCATGCCATGGGGATTTTATTTGATGGTATTGTAGATGTTGTGGTTCCTCTTCTTCTCTATCTTAAGGAGTCTCTCTCCTAGGTAAACAAGGCTAATAAAGCTCTAGCCTAGTCCATATCACCTGTAAGTGTCTCCACCTGATGCTGCAAAGTAGGCACCTAACCTTGTAATGATGTAACATATGCTTGTGTAGTGGCTATCATTGCTCCTACCTATACATCTAGGGCACCTCCGTAGACCTATGCCCATTGACCTCTACCTACTAGGTCTATATCCATATACCTCCTAACACCATAATCTCTACCAAAATGTACTACCACATATAGAACTTGGTACCATACAAGGTAATCATCTAAAAAACCTACCTCATACCTACACCATTAATCATTGGCCTCACTAGTAACTCTTAATGATCAAGCAAAATTTGTATTGGATGTGGATCAGGTAATAACACCTCTACATCCTCTTGTCAATATCTAGGAAATGGGCCTAGGGTATCCTAAACTAGGCCAAACTATTTCCAAACCTTGTCGAATGTGATGATCTCTACCTCCCCATCCCTCCTATAAAATATCCACCTATAAATCTATAGGGATAAAGTCTACCTCTTGTATCAAGCCCACTCTATAAATCTAACATATGTCCTCCAGTAACATCACCAATGACCAAATCCCCTAGATCTCCTCTGAACTAGTATACATCATAATTTCCTCCCACTCAATGTGATATATTGGATCACCTTGAAGGATAAACTATGTGATCCAATTCATACCCTTTGTTAAGATAAACATCTCACCAATGGATAGTAGGAAGGTGTTTGTGGCCATATCCCATCTCTCAATGAGGGCCAAAATCATCACCATATCTCACAACATGTGCTAGTAATGTCACATTTCTCTAAGATCAACCTCCTACATATGTTCCCACTCCACTAGGGTCATCCCTTTATGGATCTCCACAAATATATGAGGTACCCAATCCCATATCTAGATCTACTCTTGTACCTACATAATTTGTTAGCAAAAAAACTCAGTTATTTATACTATGACTACTTATGGGATTAAATCCTTTACCAACCCTACCTACCCTTAACCCATTTTACTACTACACTACTAACATTTACATAAAAACTAAGCTCTTTTACCTCACACTAACTACCATTTATCACCTAAAAACATTACCCTAACCCACCCAGTACCTAACCACTTCAAACATCTAATCCTCCATACACCCATAATTTAAAAAACATTTAAGCCAACTTCATGTAAGCATCAATCACTGATAGTCATGGTTACCATCGATGGTTAGGCATCCATCTCCTTACAAATATCAATCATCGATGATTGGTCCTGATCATTGATGGTCACTATGGGTCTTTCACAAGCAAAACACCCAAAACTTAATCTACCCAAAATTAACCTACACCTAATGTGTTATCCTTAATATGACCTCTATCCTATCCCTTCATAACCTACCCCTACCTAATTAGTGACTCAACCATAAATTTATCCCAACCAAACCAAAAACCCTATTACCTAAGGCACAATATATAACCCTCCCACCACATCCATAACACTACATGATCACTATGAATGTAATACATATTATAAACTAACTCTACCAATTTAATGCCACCCATAGCTCATTAATTGACCATAATTGAGGAAGAATATTGGGGCCCACTACCCATTATCATCTACATTTGTGACCACCTTGCACAGTTACTAGTCTACCTAGTCTGCTTAGTCAACCCAACAATAAATTTCACTTACTAGCACTCACCATTAGCTAATTTTTCACCCAAAATGCCAAAATCCAAATATCATAAGTACAAAAAAGTAAATGAGTCTAAAATACACACTATTTTACTTTTTTTCCTTTTACCTTTTAGGGTTTACACCTAGGATGACTGTTGATGGTCACTTTTAATCCCCCTAACCATTGATGATCAGGTTGTGGATTTTTTTCTCAAATAAGAATTTTTTTGGAAAAAACCTACCCATGATACTACCTTTTTCACCCACCTCAACCACCTCATCACCTTTCCTTAATTCATTTCAACCAAACTAATACTATTTTGTGATGAATTTTTCCTGGTCCTTTTAACTAGTTCAATAACAATTTCCATGTTGACCACTTTTTGAACTTGTGCTATCCTACACATACCCAACCAATTGGTGTCTTCTCAAGAACACTTACTACCCAATATAACATGACCTAACTTGAATAATTTGTGTTTCCTCAGAAGCACTTCCACCCTTGGATACCCATGGAAACACATACCTTATCTAAGAGACTTGTGTTTATGAGTGTACCCAACCACCATGCCTAAATGTGGTCACATGGTCCACTTATCACTTATTTTTATTGCACTAATATTTATTTTTAACAACTATGGTAACCTAATCTATGCATGATCTTGGCTATCACACTTTTTATTACACTTTGTGCACTTGTTTGTGCTTCAGTGCCCAACCTATCATTTAACCATTTTTATCATCCATTACCCACTCATCAAACCTGCACCCATTTCTATTTTACTTCATCAACTCTTGATTTGAGGGGGAACACCTCCTCCCATACTTGGGGCAACCTGGCCTTTGACCCATAATATATATATTTTTTGTATCTTGTTGATAAAAATTTCATAACAAAAGGGGCAAAATATAGACATCAAAAATTTACACACTATAGTTCCAAATGTCACAATTCCCCTAAACCACCGCAGGACCCCCTTAGGCCCAACCATTGAAAATTTATTGACAACAATGCCCAACCTAAGTTAGTTGACCTTCTAGCTAAAAACCCACATTTTTACCAACCATACCTTTAACCCCTAACCATCGATGATTAGGGTGACTATCAATGGTCATCTTAACCACCAATGGTTGGGTTCCACCATCTAAACCAGCTTAACTCACACTTAACTCCACCTTGTTTTCTTATAATTAGTTCATCTAAATCCATGTGTGAGCTATTTCATGCATGAGTTATAATTAGAAATCATAGTTAATGTCTTTTATACCTCTCCTTCCTTGCCTATAAGAAGAAAAGAGTAGGAGGTGAAAAGGATTAATCTAAAACTATCCAAAACTTTTGCATCCAGATCTTCTTTTGTAGGTGTTCTTCCAACAATCTATTGATCAATCCATCACATCAAAGAGCAAACTTATTGCTGCCCCTCAATCAATAGCCAAGTACCATTACTCTATCAGAATCATGTCAGGATCTACCAATGAGTCAATCACCTCAACCATTCATCTGACCAACCTTTGAAAAACTAAGTATTTGTTTTCCATTATTCAATTACTTTATTTGTATTTATCAATCTGACCAAATAAACCCATCTCCCAAAATTACCTTTTAGAATCTCATAAAATATCCATTTATTACCTAAATCCAACACATAGTAGCCATTAATGGTCAGCTTGATCACCAATGGTCTATCCAAATGTTGATAGTTACCTAAACTACTGACAGTCACCTCAACCACTAATGGTCACTAGGGTAGTAAATAACAACAAGCTATTTTCACCTACTTACCCTCAATCAAAGCCAATTTTCTTTTCATATTCTTATTTACAGACCCCTAACCTATTTTTTGAAGCACCCTTGACCTATTTAGCATTAGTATTGACTTGCTTATTATAGACACCTAAATTTAATTTAGTGTTAATATTCATCTTAATCATTCTCCCTAAGTTTATTAATCATTCTTCTTAATTTAATAATTAACATTTCTTCCTAAAATAAAAATATTTATTTATTTAAATACTTTTAAAAAGTCAATTATGCACCTTTTATTCTTTATTTTAATTATTTAATTAATTAATTTACCAATTCAAAATTCTTCCACTTTTCTCTCCCTCATCCCAACCGAATCCATGAAAACCTCCACTTCCTATGTCCTCCACTAAGTTGTCAATCCATTTTGACTAAGTCTGCTAACCAACCCTTCTTTTTTCTCACCTAGTTGAAATAATATCCATCCTCATAGATGAGAACTCATCCTAAATTGTTGATAATTTGGAACCTTTCAAAACTCTAATTGATCCTCCATCATCAAATCATAATTATGGATTCTATAAATAAGCTTAAGAATCCTCATTTTCAAGAAAACACAAATCTTAAGAAATCACAATTCGAATCTAGAAAATCATAATCAAATATTACATCCAAAGTAAATTGAAGTCAATATTTTGCATCGAAATGCTACCCATTTCACCTTTGCATTGGAGGAGTGAGCACCAGATTTTGATAGAGTATATTGGATCTAAATCACAATGGAGGATTCTTGTGTCTAAACTATGAAGGTTTTTATTATTATTTCTTGCATTTATTGCTCTAACTTTGGTAGAATTTAGCTTAGAATAGACTTGTTCTTTATATTTTCACTTTTTAATTCATATATTTTTGACACACCCAGTGGGACCTACTCATGTCTTTTAATATTTTTATTTTCTTTTTGTTTATCTCTTGCATTTAATATTGTTTGTTTTTGATCTGGTATAGACTACATGTTATTGTCTTAGATTTTGTGTTTGGTTGTATGTTTTCCTATGTAACAATGATTTTGGAGCACATTTTAGCGATTTTGTTAGATCAAATAACATTTTTGTCACTTTTTCCATGTTTTTGTGATTTTTCCTATATTTTCTAGGTAAACAATGATTTTGTAGTAGAATAGAAATTTTCTTAGACAACAGTGATATCATTCTACCTTGCAGTGATTTTATCATTTTGAGCAGTGATTTCATGTTTTTTTGTAGTGATTTTGTCATTTGGTGTAGTGATGTCATCTTTTTCTACAATGTTTTTGCCAAACAATGATTTTGTTATTCTGTACAATGATTTTGTTGTGCATAATAGTGATATTGTTTCTATAAGTTTTTTTTTCTATCTTCTTCTTGCATGATCATTTTGCAATTTCACTTTTCTGACTTCATTGTGTAATAATGATTTCATCATAAAGACTTATTTTTTGTGTGTTTTTCATGTTTTTTCATTTCTTTTTGTAGGTTATCTTATTCCTCAGCCCAAGAAAAATAAACTAACATCTTGATTTTATAACGTTGGCCAAAGAAAATTGTAAAAAAAAAGAAAAAATCTAACCAACTTTATTTCATTTTTTTCACTAATGTTTTTCATTTTTAGTCTTTTACATTCTTTGTAAATAAATCACACTTTATTTTCTATGGAGTAAATTTGTTTGTTATTTTTGTGTTCTTGTTTGGTTACAATTTTGTGAATGCTCTTTCATTGGCATCACATTGGTGATGATACCTAGAAATCAAAATCAATCTTGTAACTTATTTTTTACCCTAGTTGATCTTGTGTATGCTCTTTGCTTGGGGTCATGCTAGTGATGATACCTAGAAATCAAAAATAAGTATTAACTCTTTATTTTTCTTTTATTAGAGTCTATATTGACCTTCGACTTCACCACCATGTAATAGGCCAAACCTCATTTTATAATGGGGTATATAAATCAAAACCCAATTGTTTCAATTACCTAAGCAATTATGTGTTTTAAGCACACCATGCTGTGAAGGGATTTCATGATCCAATACTGAAGGTTTTAACAACTAAATCAAGACTTAATAATGTTGATTATCAACACATTATGAATCCTATGATTATTTTGGGCACTTTGGGATAAGACCCAATAGTGTGCATCTATATATCAATATCTTCTATGGTTTTATTCCCCTTCGATAAGCTCATGTATACCTTAATCCTAAAATTGCATCTTTACCATTTGATTTTAGTGCATTGATTAGCATTTAGCATTAAGAAGCTACTTTCCCCACACCCTTGAAACCAAACTCAGTGGGCCATGGGCATGGTAAGATCCTCCATAGTTAGTGCCTTGAAAAATTAGGTCATAACTAAGAGTATAAATGAGTAAGGGATAACGAAAAGCCCAAATGTTGTTTAACACCCTTTTGCCTAGTTTTTATCCTTTTTTGTGCAAATTTTTATTTTATTTCTTTGGTTTATGTCTTGAAACCACCTATTTAGATCTTTTTATGAAAATATTTGTTAATATTTTTTCCATTATAAAAAAGAATCATGGCCTCTTGGAATAATAATAATCCTAATTCATTTCCAAATCACAATTTCAATACCCCATTTTATAATCTGGAGTTCAATTCACCTAACTTTGATTTATGTTCACCTTTGAATCAAGTATACTATCAATCCAACTAAACCCTGAGTCTGAATATGCATTCAATCTCCAATTTTAACCAATTGAGCTACAACATGGATGGTTATTTGAACTCTCCAAATTCTCCATCTAATCCTTATCAAAAAACAACCTCCTATTGAAATTTGCACTTGGGACAAAATTATCATACAGGGATAGGATTAAACCATTCCCTTGATTATAGTGACCAAAATTTTCTAAATAGTCCCATGTCATCTCCTTACCAAACATAACCTATCCAAAATCAAACCATGCATATAAATCTGTATAGTTCAAATCTTGGTGTTTCCATGAACCAATCTTATAATTCACCTTCATCACCATTTTCTAATACCCACATTTATCAAAATTCTTCCATTATAAAAATCCCAAATCAAATGAGCCCAAACACATTCCATTCAAATTCACCTTCCAAAATCCATCAAAATTAATCTTTCCACAACAGTCAAAATCAACCATTTGGTTTTACATCTACTTTGCCCCAAGGTTCAAATTCCCATTTTTATGTGAACCCAACCAATCACTCTTCCCAAATCCAAGCCATTTTTTCCATTCCATTTAGTAAAAATGGATATCAAAACACTTCATCGTAATACCCTTATGCCACTAGTATACCCACATTTCAACCAAATTATTATTCATCTATTGAATACAAGGCTCACATCCATCAATAAATATCAAATTCTAAGTATATTAGGCATAAATATCCATCCATAGATCATAGTGATCACATCTCCTATCTTACAATACAAGAGATGGTAAATGTAGAGTATATTTAGCATAATCCACATCTTTTCATACTTAATAAGCTAGCCTTAAAAGTATGTTAAGATCTCCCTTCATCACCAAATAATATTGTATCTCATCATAGTCAAAATGGGGATCCTTAATCCATCATCAATCAAACCACTATTTACAACCAAGCACCTACCTTAATCAACATCCCATTTACAAAAAGACACCACCCAATCCACCTACAGACTTAACATATTATTTTAGTTCACCACCCAAAATTCCTCTATACTAAAAATCTTTTAATCCAAAACCAAACATTTACAAAAAAGTATTAACAAAGAGGTGTGGTGTGAAGACAATCCAACAAGCTCTCCTATTAGCCGTAGTTGAGCCTCAGGAAAAGATATTATCAAAATATGATATCCACTTTCTCTTAAAGTTAAAATAAAATTTAATATCCTCTTTGATACCAATCATCATTTTAATAGTAGACACAACTATATACAAAAACAACAATGTTATAATAAGGGAAGAATCTTCATCCATCATTACTACTAGCATTATCAATAATATCATAGAATTTTATTCAATCGCCATCAATAAAATTATTCCTTTTCTTATCAAAATTATGTTACCTATATGTGTCAATTTGAACCTACAATAAAGGATACTATTAAATTGGTCTAATAGGAATTTTTCAATTATCACATCTATCAATCTTCATGAGAGCATCCATTTAAGAGAAACATTACTACATCAACCATTGCTTGAACCTCCAAGGGAGAACCATGAAATGGTCATAAATCAAATAATTATTTCTCTATTACTTGAAGATAATCATACCCAAGATATTACACACATCAAATCCATAAGGTGAGACACAACATGGAATGATCTCTTTATAATTTTAAAAGATATAATCCTAACTCTAATATTGCATACCTATTATACTGCATTAGTGTAATGGCATTACAATGAGTTAGATTCTCACTTTGAGAACAATTTTTAAGTGCACAATAGTTTTTTGGAGTATTCTACATTTGTGAAGGAATAAATAATAGTCAACACAAATCTATCCTAATTTGACTTTTGTAGTTTTTGGTGGTTAATCCATGGTGGTTGGGTAAGAGATATTGGTTTTTGTACATATGGAGAACTAATTATCCCATGGTTCTTGGTCATTTTAATAATATATCTTTAAATCCTTATATATTATGTGCAAATTAAATGGTGGTTAGATGAAATATTTGAAGATTTCTAGAGTTTAATTTTACCATCAAGAATATCAACATGGGTTTCTTTGGCAATTGCATCTTTACATGACAAATTAAAGTTACTACCAAACATTGCCAATGAAATTTTTACCTAGACATATTTATCCAACAAGGGTTCCCTAATAATTAAAGACTCTCAGGGTGGTTTTCTAGTAGCACTTGATGGGTTTATCAACCTCATCTTGGTCATGTTAGCTTCTAAGTTAATAATATGACTAAAGTAAAAATTGATGAGGAAATCCAATCTGAACAATATCATTTATATAGATTCAACATGGGGAAAAATTAGGAGATCATGTACATATTTCATCTTGTACCCTTCCATGAGATATAAATGCTAAAAAACAAAACAAAAAATAAAAAAAATCATAAAACCATAAAAGACCAAAAATTCATATCAAACATGTTTTTTGTTCATCAATATTACCTTAGTATTTAGATCCATCTTTTTAATATTACATTCTATTTTTGTGTGAGTTTAATTTTATACATCATATGTGGTGTTGAGAGATTTTTTAATTATTTATTTACATAACAATGAAATTTTCAAAACTACAACTTATCCATATTACTATATCAGTTATCACCTCAAGAATTACAATACATTGGGTCATGATTAAGATGTTTATAAGTAAAGTAAATCAATTCACCGTCACCATCATTTATACCATGCTAGCTAATTAGTTTTATCTAAAATATAACTTATGATAGATTCTCCTTTATTTTAAGTTTCTCCTTTAAAAAAAGCAAAAAACATTTCAAAAATGCTACAAGAAGAAAAGAAGAACACTTACTTGCCTATCATTGTCTTCAATGATGAATCCTTTCATCTTATTAATTGTATAGGACCATGATTAGGAAGTAGGGTTTACTCAAACAAGTAAACATCCATATTGTAAGAAATTTATCAAAATAAAAAATCAATATTTCTTACCCTTCATTGCTCTTTGGTGATGAGCCTTCACATCTTACTAGTTACGTAAGATTAGCATTGGGGAAAGATATCCTTACTCATATTTTTATAGTCTTCAATGATAAGCTAATGTGTCTACCTAGTCACATGATATTATATATTGGGAGTCATAAATAAATAAAAAAGTGAATAGATGATCAAACATAAAAAAATCCTTCAAAAAAATAGCTTTTTTATATGACTATACTATAAAGAAAGGAGTACTTTATCCCATTTACCAACTCTATCAAAATCTTGTTATTTCAAGATAAATATGATAAATTTATTATTTTCATAAATAAAAAGTGATAATTCACACTTTACTACTATTTATATGCACTTTTAAATTATCCCTTGAAAAATGTAATTTTAATCAACATGTCTTCATCTCATTGCAAATTGAAAGCTACATTTATGTACATAAATGATTAATCTTTACTAGTAAAACAAATGATCAATGTGTTTGACTAAATATTGTATAAATTGTTGTCATTGAAAAATATTTCTTCTAGCATCATGTGTAAAAATCCATTATCTATAACTACTCCTTCTACCTAGGGGCATGATATTTTCAATAGTTCCACTACATAAATCCATTTGTGTCATTTTGTTTCCTATATAACATTGCTCAAATTCTGAGTTGTTATTGCATTTGCAACACCAATATTCTTACACTTATCTTGGGAGAGTGGTTACCATAATATTTTCATTTAAAACATTAGAAAACTCAAAAACATTCAAAATATTTTAGAAAAAATCCAAAAATAATTTCAAAAATCCAAAAAAAACAAAAGCATCATAAAATTGGACAAAATAAAACAAGTCCAAATAAAGAAACCAAAATCATGCATTTTACATTATAATAATAGTACCCATTTCCCTTTCCTTCCATTCATTTGTTCATTGGGTGGGTCCTTCATGCATCATTTTCATCAGATACTTCATTTGCCTCATCAATCATCCACTTTTTCATCACTTCTCATATTTGGGAGATCTACATTTGGTCTGATATCCACACATAGACATTGTCTAAGTGGATTATGTAGGTAGTGCTTAGAGACATGAGGTCTTTAGGGTCAACTCAGCCACTGCCTTCATCATCATCCATCCCCCCATCCATTACCTTTATGCTTTTTTCCTTGCCTTCTCTCTCCAATATCTAGTGTTTTTTGCTTGCTCTTGAACATAATTCTTATCTTAACCCATGATTTTTTCTTTGGCTTAACCATTTTGGTTAATTTTATCCTTTATTTTCAATCTTTACATTAGCCATTTGTTTGGTTGTTTTTTGTCCTTTTTGATCTCTTTCTTTTAAAAATTGTTTAGTTGTTTTATCTCTTAAATCATTCTTGGTTTTGTAAATCTTTCTTTCTTTAAAAATCATTTATTTAATCATAAATAGTCATTCATTTATTGTTCTTATTCTATGTATGTCTTGTTTGTCTAGATTAAATCTTATTTTACTTTCGAGTTTATTGTTGAAAAGATTAATGTCTTGTAAAAGAAAACATAGTATGGTTATGACTATATCATGATGTACTTTGGAAAAACACACAACTTATTCTTCCTTTGTTTTTACATGCTTAAAACATCAAAATTCATCATGATTATTCTATATCTTTAGTGATACTATGCTTTAAAGCTACATTAAAAATCAAGTTGCTCAAAATACTCCAACCTTTTTGAAATTCCAATGTAAAGAATTGAAACCCATATTATTTATTAAAGTCTCATTCATTTCATAAATAAATAATCATAAATTTTATTTCATCTCATAAAAATCATGCATCCATACATAAAATAAATGATGAAGAAACAATGCTAGAAATATAAAATTGCATACATGCTAAATACAACTGATAAGTAGGAAACTATGAAATAGTTATATCCATGTATCCATCAAAATAATAAGTCAATTACATAGTCCATAAATGCCAAAATCCATATATATATATATATATAGGGTTACTTGATGGATGACATTGATGTATACATATGTTTTATCTATTGTAGACACACACACACACACACACACACACACACACACACACACACACACACACACACACACACACACACACACACACACACACACACACACACACACACACACACACGCACACACACACGCACACACACACACACACACACACACACATATACAGGGTTACTTGATGGATGACATTGATGTATACATATGTTTTATCTATTGTAGAGACACATTTATATATATATATATATATATATATATATATATATATATATATATATATATATATATATATATATATATATATATATAAATGTGTCTCTACAATAGATACAACAAATGTATACATCAATGTCATCCATCAAGTAATCATATGTCAACACTACGTCTCATCTTGTCCCTCAAAAGGAGTGTCAACTATCTAAAAAATATCTACCTATTGTGGTTTACCCCATGGTGGCTACATCCCTCTTGATACCTATCCCACTAATCTCTTAGACTCCACTAGCTACATAGATCTAGTCAACATTGATCATCTCATAGAATAATCTCTAAATGATAGCTCACACTAATTTATTGGTATGGTAGCCTCATATAAAATCCTATAGTAAGTGGCATACTCTATATCCCTTATCACTCTATCCAAAATGGCTAACTGACCTATTTTATCTAGTTATGTCCTAGCCTCTACAAGCTCTGTCTGAGTTATATCCCTCTCCTATCTATATCTATGAACAAGGGATGTATAGTATGGGGTATATGTCTCTACATCAAAAGTAATCACACATGTCCTCATAGAAACACCATCCATCCCATCCAAAATATCCTATAATCTATGGATCTCTCCCTATAAGCATTCAATCTCTATAGCCTACTAATATATGATAGTAGCTATACCCTATAACCTGGCTAACTCATGGTGTAAGAGATCAATCACTCTATCCCTTACCTAAATCTCCTCATGTAGCCTCTCAATCAAGGTATTATTCTATCTATTTATGTAATATGAGGAGCTCATACTATCATATCATACCTTATGTCCTCATGTCCTATGTCCTTATGCCTTGGGTTATCCTCACTCTCTACATTTATAATAGGAGAATCTCCTCTCACTAGCTGATCAATATCAAGATCCATTACTAATCCTGCCTCTCATAGAATCTCCATATCCTCTATATAATAATAAGCACATCACACATCTAAATAGTCACCATCAATCCTCCCCTATCACCCATCATATCCCTCTTAGTCTAGGTTCCCAAACATGTGCCTCGAGGTTGCCTACTCAAGCTCACTACTAACCTCTATCACCATGTCCTTAGTGGTATTTATGGTAGTGCCAATCTCAATAGTCTCTACTATGCCCACCACTTTATCTAACCATCCACTACCCCTATGTCTATAACATCCCTCTTATCCCTCTACCTCACTATCTTGAACTATGTCCAACTATCATTGGCAATAGAAGGATCAAACATCATAACCCACTATTGCCTTTCATGCATTATACAAGTAAAAATGTGTGGACCAATTAAAATATGTTATCTCACACCAAACTATCTCATCACCCTATCTAGACTATATCTCTCTATAATGTAGATATTCCTCATGATGATATAACATGGAGTCATAATATAATCCATATCTAGCTCCTCATCTAGCCAACCAAAAATAATGTCAATATAAGGTCTCCAAGTAATCTATAGATCTGCTAGCTCATCTACAACTCTCCTATATAACTTTAGGTCACCTAGATGTGGTCTATAGACACCAAGAATCATGTGCCATGAATAGGCCATTATCTCTCATACCTGTCTAATATCTAACTATCCAACTAGTCTCTCGATATCAATGTGCTCCCAATACCAAACCTATAATAATGTCAAAGGCCCTATCTCAACCTAGCCTAAGTAAATAAAGTAGTGAAAATTATGATAGAAAATATCTAAAACATAGGGGCCCCATGTAAACCTAACCCCCATCTCCATCATATCACTAATGACATCTAATAACCCAATAAGATATAGTCTACTACTCATATCAGGTAGCAACATGCCACTGACAATAGCCATCAAAATAATAGTCAGAGAACCTATCTTGAGATCCATGCAATAGTCAACATCAATGTTGTTCCCCATAACTGGGAACACACTCTCACCAAAAATCCTACAGAGAGTCTCATCTTGTGGACCTTGTCCCCAGTACACTAGTCTACCTCAAATTAGAATGCCTAGTATTTGATATACATTCTCTAAAGTAACAGTCATCTCACTTATCGGTAAGTGAAACATAATCATCTCACTATGCCATCTCTTAGCTAGTGTAGTCAATAAAGATCTATTAGATCATACCTTAGGCATCCATGTAATGTAGAAAAGCCTAATCACCTCCAAAACACCCCACTCATACTTTGTAAAGGTTGACAAATGTGACATAACATGTGACCTATGCTCCCAAGTCACTATCACTGGTAATACCTGCTATAAATTGATGATGTTTAATATTGTGTAAAATTTTTGGACATTATATTTATGCATTTTTTCCCTCAATTTCACTTCATCATCCATTACTTTTAAAAAACCCTATTTTTTTTTCAAATATCTAACAAAATCACTTTTGGTTATAACAAAATCACTTTCACCCTTTGTAAAATAACTGCAAATGAAATCACTTCACATTTTAGTAATATTGCTACCATGTTTATCAATATCACTACAATGTTTGATGATTTCATTGTAGTGATAATATCCTAACCCAAAAAATAAAACTGCTTCTTAGAATTATGAATTCACTATGATGTTTGACAAAATTGTTGTTTACCCCATTAAAATCATGAAAATCAACAATGACATCACAATTCTGAGAATAGTGATTTCATTTTCATCACTTTTAAACCATAATAAATACTCAAAAAATTCAAAAATTCACAAAATTAAAAGAATTACTAGAAGCCCACTCCTCTCAAGTCTTTAAAAATGTCTCACTCGCTCTATGTGGTGCTTATGGTGAGGAATATAGTCCATTTCTCTTCACTAGCCTTAGATTCAAACTCATTCTAATCACTTATTTAGCTCTAATTATGAAGATTATTTACACAAATGATTTTATAAAACACCCCCTAAACCCATAATTATATTAAAACCCTAGTTAGCATTTCATCTACTCAAACCAATCAATTGTTAATCACAATCATTAAATCAATTTATTTTCGCAAAGCTATCAAACCCTTACAATCATTTATCAAAGTGAAATACACCAATCATTGTCAAGTCAATAACTTTTTTCTATTTATGGATCTACAATTTATTATTGCTAGGATATATCATTCGTACACCTGCTACTTTAGCCCCTGAGCATTAGCAAATATCAATAAGTGTGTAATATCTAACTAGTTTAAATTATTGATTTTCAAATCAAAAACTTAGTATTACCTTACTACAGGCAACTCTTTTATGTTCCAAATGCATTGCAAATTTGATGTCAAAATTGAAATACATTGATTTTTATTTAGCTACTTAACTATTTCTTCTTTTCATTAAATTTTAAGCATTTTTCCATTTCTTGCACAAACCCTTGAGGGGGCATCATCATACTCATTTTCATTCATTTGAGGCAAATTTTTTCCTTTGTATCATCAACACTCTACTTCTTTTATTCTTCGAAATAGTATTGCTTCACAACACCATTTCAAAGAGGGGAAAATGTAGACACCTAAATTTCATTTAGTCTCAATATGCACCTTAATAATTATTCCTAAGTTTATTAATCATTCTTCTAAATTTAATAAATAACATTTCTTCTTAAAATAAATTAATTGATTTATTCAAATACTTTTGAAAAAGTTAGTTATGCACCTTTTATTATTTATTTTAATTATTTAATTCCTTAATTTACTAATTCAATCTTCTTCCACATTTCTCTTCCTCATCCCAACCAAATCCATGAAAACCTCCACTTTTTATGACTCCTCCACTAAGTTTTCAATCCATTTTGACTAAGTTTGCTAACCAACCCCTCCTCTTTCTCACCTAGTTAAAATAGTCTCCATCCTCATAGATGAGGACTTATCCTCAACTGTTGATCATTTAGAACCTTGAAAAAGTCCAATTGATCCTCCACTATCGGATCATAATCTAGGCTTCTATATATAATCTTGAGAATCCTCATTTTCAAGAAAACACAAATCTTGAGAAATCACAATCAAAATCTAAAAAATCATAATCAGATCTTTCATCCAAAGTGAATCAAAGTCAATCTTTTTCATCCAAATGCTACACATTTCACCTTTGCATTGGAGGAGTGAGAACCACATTTTGATAGAGTGAATCAGATCTGAATTATAATGGTTGATTCTTGTGTCTAAATTATGGAGGCTTTTTTATTGTTGTTTCTTGCATTTGTTGCTCTAACTCTAGTAAAATTTAGCTTAAAATAAACTTTTTCTTTGTCTTTGCACTTTTTAGTTCATACACTTAATGCTATATTAGTCATTTTTAGTCTATTTCTTTATCAAGCATTTCTTGTATTTGATTTCAGTAGCTTTTGATTATTGATGAATGTAATTTATCTTCTATTTTATAAACTTAATTATTTAAAATATGTTGATTAATAGCTACCAATGAAGCTCTTACTTTTGGGATCTAGCTAGTGCTAGGCAATCCACCCAACTATCTATCTAACAAACCATTTTATTTAGTTATGTCTCATTTATAGGCCATCCTCCCAAGCCAAAGAGGATTTTTTCACAATCATATAATTAAATTCACACACAATAAAAAAGGTTTTTAAACCATAACTATATTTAGTTTCTTCTTCTTATCCATTTTTCAAAATATAATCTAAAATTCACTAAAACATAAATAGTTAGTGTAGGTGATAAGCACTTAATGATGAATCTAAGGAGCTATCCTTTAAACATAAAGCACCACCTCTACCATAGGTAAGCCACAATCCTATAAGTATTCCAATGTTTCCCAAATATTAGAGTAGGCTTGATTAATCTCCTTTAAGGTGCAAAATTTAGTGATAATAGTCATGTCATACATCCTTTCTTTCATTTGAATTATATATATGCCAATTTACCCTTTTTGGGGAAAAATTCAATCAATACCATTTAGACCAATTCTAGCATATGGCAATCTACCCATTTTGAGGAATTTTCCAATTTGTACCAATTCACCCTATTTGGGACCAATCAAATCAAGACCATTTTGACCAATTCCAACATTTGATAATTCACCTTATTTAGAGGCCAATCAAATAAATACCATTTCAACCTATTCAATTCTATGCCAATTTACCCTTATGTGGCCTTATTCTAATTTATGCCAAGACCTTCCTTTTTGGGGATAATTTCCTTCCCATCTATTTCCCTTTGCATGTATCCTTTCTTAGTGACATTAATCTAAGGTTAATTTAAGTCATGGAATATAACAATCATCCACCTATTCTATTATCTCCCATATTATGTCAAAGTATGATAGATCAACTCACTTAGCTTAGTCAACATCTAGACTACTCTAATTTTACATTAAATTTTTCAAAACCTAAGCTAGTCTTATAGTTTCAACACATCCAACTAATTATTTTAAATCAAATATACCTCCCAAATATGTCATCTAATAGAGATCATGAACAATAACAATTCAATCAATAATTATTTGACAGTAAGGATGAATATCTTGTTAGGTTTGGGAAATGGGTGTTAAAATTATAGATGGATTTACTTTAAAGGACTTATTTTATTTGATTAGATCTCATAAAGATACATTGTAACAAATATAACATTAAAAACCTATTATGTCATTGCCCCTCCAATGGTTAGTATCTATTAAAAATCCAAGTGTGTCAAAGTTTGATAGTTACTTGATCAAAATATATAATGATTCCCTTCTTAATCACAATTAGATATGCCCAATTCCAAAGCAAGATCAAGATAATCAAACCATTGATGACATTTTTGTCAAATCACCACTCTTTGATCAAATCTAAACCATTAATGATCCAATTGTATATGATGAAGAGCCTCTATTTGACATAGGACCCATCTTCAATGATCCTATATTTGAATAACATATTACTATTGAGCTAGATCCATTTATTCATCCATTTCCAAACATTCCTAATTTATAAACGTTTCTTCATTAAAAATACTCTATTTTCAATTAAAAGGTGAACAAGGTACTTGTGAACAATGCAATTCGATAACCCCTTTTTGTAGATACATTTACATCAGAATCAGGTTTCATATTAGAATCAATATTAGAGTTGGGTTTCCTTTCAAAACCTATATCAAATTTAGAATTAAAAAAAATAAACATCAATCTCAACATCAAGTTTAGATCCTCTTGAGTCAAAATTAGTTTTAGAATAAAGAACATTATGCATGTTACAACATTGGCTCCACATTTTTAACATATTCAATTGAAGACATTTATGATTATTCCATAGTTTTTGAGGATGTTTCCTTCAGCATTGATGGAAGTTATCCTAGTATCCTCTACAAGAATTGTGTTTCCTTTTCCTTTTGTATTACCATTACACATGCCTTTATCATTAATCAACCTATCCATCATATTTATATTCCACCTCCCATAAAAATTAATTGGGACTGATAGAATCACACTTTTTTTAACTTATTCTATAGCAACATTTTATTGGTAAATTTTTTGGGGAAGCAAGAAAACATTCAGGAAAAAGATAAATCTCCTAGTGAAACCCTGTTCAAGGCACTAGGGGAAAATCAAAGTCTAAAATCAGCATCTTCTAGTGAAACCTTATTTTAGGCACTAAACAATAATCAAAATCAAAAGTTAAAATATTTTAGTGAAACCTTGCTTAAGGTGTTAAGGGATAATCAAAATGAGTTATCAACATCCCTTAGTGAAACCTTATTCAAGGCATTATCAGATAATATAGATCATAAAAATCAAGAATAATTTGTTATTGAAAACCTATATAAGGCACCAATAATTAAGTAAATTAGTTTTGCACCACATGATGAATACATTATTGAATTTAATATTAGCCCTTCCATAATCAAAATCAAGACAAATCCAAAATCAACAACAATGTGTGTGACTAAAAATCCCAATTTTTTTAATCCACTAATCATTATACATTCCTATTGTAACCTATTTTCCATTAGTCAACTATATCATTTATCCCATTGATACCCTTATTCATCATTTATAACAACATTCTTTTTTGAAGAGGATACAAATACATCTTGTCTAGAGGTTTGAAACAAGAGGGATCAATAATTAATGAAAATCATAACAACATCAGTGTAGTTCACAACATGAATACATTTCAGACATAGTAGTTATTCTGAGAAAGTATTGGTTAGATAAAAAAGGGTCTAAATTATCCATCTTGTAATCTTCCATTGAGTTGAAATGCTGAAAAAACAAAAAAATAAAAAAATAAAGAAATCAAAAGAGAGAAATAATTCATCTAATAGTGAAAACCATGCATATGGTGCCTTGGATAAGTACCATAATGAAAACTAGATTTATGACATCATGTGTAACTAATTATTGTCTAAAAGTACCTTAACACTTGGGGGAAATCCTATTTACATTATTGACCATTTCCATTATCTTACCATCTCAATCCATTTAGCCATTTAATCCTATTCAACCCAGCCCATCTTATTATAACCATTAGTCTTCCCCTCATGACCTTATTACAAAAGTAGAGGGTATATCAAGACCTTTTTGGGAAACATTTCTGGCCTAATATCTATGTGATACTTTAATGACTAGATACATTTGGTTCTCAAATGGCATGGTCCTTGGAGACTCCTAGTCTTCTCCCTCATTGTCATCCATTATTATTTATCCCTTGCCAAATCTTATGCCATTTATTTTACCATTTTGCCATTCCTATTTTCCATCTTACTATTGATTCATATTTAAAAACCTATGGGTGGTACTTCATTAAACTGAGGTCCATTTAGACTATGTAGGTAGCACTCAGTTTTTGAGGTCAGCTTGGTCACCCCTTTCCCACTCTCACCATTTTGTGAGCTTATTTTTTTCTAGGCTCTTTCCCTTTTGTAATATATTTTAGTCTATTTATTTGTAGTTTAAACCTTATGGGTGGAATTACATTGACTTGAGATTTAGATTATGTAGGCAATGTTCAATTTTTGAGGTTAGTTTAATCACCCCTTATCATAGGATCTTACCCTTTTGAAAGATATTTTAGTCTATTGATCCATAGTTTGAACACTATGGGTAGAACTACATTGGTTTGAGGTCTATTTGGACTATGTAGGCAATAGCTTAGTCACCCCTTATCCTAATATATTTCCCTTTTTTAAGCTATTTATTCATAGTTAAAACCCTATGGGTTGAACTGAATTGACCCAATGTCCATTTGGACTATGTAGGTAGTGATTAATTTTTTGAGGTTAGCTCAGTCACCCCTTATCCCAAGCTCTTGCCTTTTTGCAAGATATTTTAGTCTATTTATTCATATTTCAAACCATATGGGTGGAACTACATTGACCTAGGGCCATTTGGACTATATAGGTAGTGCTCAATTTTTGAGGTCAACTTGGTCACCCCTTTCCCATGCTCTCACTATTTTATGAGCAACCATTATCTAAAGCTGTCACTATTTTGTGAGTTAATTTATTTCAAATCTCTTACCCATTTGCAAGCTATTTTATTCTATTGATTAATATTTCAAACCTTATAGATTAAATTACATTAACCTGAGGTCCATTTAGACTATGTATGCAACACTTAGTTTTTGAGGTTAGCTTAGTCACCCTTTTCCCATAATCTCATTATTTTGTGAGCACTCATAACACTTTTTCCACTTTATGATCTTATTTATTTCTAGGCTCTTTCCTTTTTTCAAGATATTTTAGGCTATTAATTCATAGTTCAAACCCTATGGGTTAAACTACATTGACTTGAGGTCCATTTAGACTATGTATGTAGCACTTAGTTTTTGAGGTTAGATCAGTCACCCCTTTCCCATGTTCTCATTATTTTATGAGCACTCATTATCTAACACTCTTTCCATTTTATAATCTTATTTATTTCCAAGATCTTACCTTTTTGTAAGATATTTTAAGCTATTAATTTATAATTTAAACCCTATGGGTGGAATTACATTAACCTGAGGTCCATTTGGACTATGTAGGCAATGTTCAATTTTTGAGGTAATCTCAATCACCCCTTTTTGATGCTCTTACCATTTTGTGAGCTTATTTATTTTTAGGCTCTTGCACTTTTGCAAGCTATTTTAGGATATTGGTTTATATTTCAAACCTTATGGGTGGAACTACATTAACCTGAGGTCCATTTAGACTATGTAAGTAGTGCTCAATTCTTGAGGTTAGCCTAGTCACCCTTTTTTATGCTCTCATTATTTTATGAGCAATTTAAGCCATGCTTTCACCATTTTATGAGGGATTTAAGCCAAGCTCTCACTATTTTATGATAAATCTAAGCCACACTCTCATTTTTTTATGAGTTAAAACATTATGTATCTTGTAATCCTTCATTGAGGTGAGATGCCAAAAATACAAAAACATTTGAATATTCAAAAAATACTAAAAATTAAAATAATATATAATCTCTACTATAAATATAAAACCACAAAATTCAAAAATATTTTTCTTATTGTCAATCCATTAAAAATCCTTAATCCAATTATTTTAGGTGCTAAACCATTTTTGGGATGTGTCCTTCCAAAATCTACCCTAATGGGGTAGACTCATTATCAGTTTCACCTATTTTAGTCACTTGGATTTGCATCTTTCTTTTGCATGTATTCTTTATTTGGGACACCATCCATTTATCATTATCATTGAACCTTCACATATGGATTTAGACTTGGTTAAACGAAAAGATGTTTTATGTTGATTTTATTTTCATGTTTGTGTGTGTGTGTGTGTGTGTGTGTGTGTGTGTGTGTTTTCTTGTTTATTTACTTGTTTTCTTGTTTATTTATTTATTTCTATTATTTCCTTGATTTAGTTCATTGTCCTAGCAAGGTCATCATCATGGTGCTTCCTATCACACAATTATACTTTAGTCAATCCCTTAACATTTGTAAACATTATCATCATGGTTTTTTATCATTGGTGTGTTGTTATTCATTATCTATTGGATCAAGGGTCAATCCTTATACACATTATAACCAGGTTATCATGGTGTTTTATATTATGGTGAATATTATTTTGTATTACATCAAAAATCTAGTTCTGAGAGTCTATTCAGCAATATTACAGCACAAAAATATTCTTATTTAGTAAATCTCCATCAACTATACCATATGGATAACTATATCCTCCTCATTATACATCTAATCATATACAAATAGTCATGATCATTTTATTAAAATTCTTCCAATCCAATCACATCATTCTTTAATCATTATCTTATTCTTTCAATTATCATTTATCTTATCACTTTGACCATTCATAGGTGCATACTTTTTCTTAAAACTCATTATACCATTGTACATATGTTTTCATAGCTCTTCTCATTTTTAATCTATTTGATAGGCTTAAACCTTGAATTATTCTTTATAATCAATCAGTTAACCATTTGCATCATTTAACAATGAAATCCACCCTACTGGGGAAAATCATTTGGACATATCAATGTTTACATCTTATTTACTTGGGAAATATATTTCCATTACCATCATCTTTAGGACCCCATACCATCATTTCTCCCTATTGGGACAAATTCTTCTCATTCCAAGCCTACACCTTTTCACCCTGTTTGGGGTCAACTAAAGTGTGCCACTTATTTTGGGATGCATCCTTCCCACTTCTCCCTAGCTTAGGGATAATTTAATTATATTATTTTAAAACATTTTAAATCAAAGTATGCAAGCATTAGCTTAAGTGGATTAATTTTATCCATGGGTTAATCCCTTCTCCCATTCTAGCTTCTTCCTTTTTTTTCAAGAGCCCATTCACATCTTGTATTCCTTCTTAAGGGGGCATCATGGGTCACTAATTATTTATTTAATTTATATTTAAATGACTTTTTCATTCTTTGAAAATACATTACTTCAGCTATCTCTTAATGTCTTATCAAGGAAGGGGGAAATGTAAACACTTTGTTTTGATTTTAATCATCCCTAGTTTTCTCTAATTCTAATTCATCATCAATATTCATGGTTTATTATTCACATATTTATTAAGTTAATTAATCCAAATTAATTAACTAATCCTTCATTAATAATTCATAATTTCTATAAACCCAACAATCTAATTATCTTCACCTCATGAGGTTATCTTACACTTCATTTCCCTTTCCAAATTTAAAATATGCCCTAGGCTCCATCAATCCCACATCATTGAAATTTTATAATATTATCTTCCTCATATTTCAGATTTAATAATCTACTTCATATTCACTCAAACCCACTTACCAATTTAATATTATATCTTCCTCCCAAATGAATTTTAATTTCATTTGTGAGTCCCACATTTTCTCCACTCCAATTTTTAATTCAAGAATCCCATTTTGAATTAAAAATTATATTTGATTCTTAGCCCTTGATTCTTAAGTCAATGTGGATGGTTCAAATTCATTTCAAAAGTCTATAAATTAGAGGTTCTTCCTCTAATTTAGACAAGCTTCTCCATTCTAGAATTACTATGCTAAAATAACCTTAGAAACTTTAATATTCTTCTATATTCTTGAAATCTAATATTCTTATATCAATTTATAAGACACAACACTTAAGATGAACAAGGAGGGATACTTCCTACAAGGAACTATTATTAACAAAGACTTCTAGATCATAAGATGAGTTTAATCCTACTTCAATCGATTCGTAAGAAGATAAATCACAAGGTAATACCTATTATTTTCTTGTTTTTATTCCTTATTTCGATTCATATTTGGTCACTCCAACTAGAGAGCTACTAGATGTTTTTATTCTCTAATATTATTTTATTTGTGATCATACAATTTGGTTCTTCCTCTATTATGTCAAATCCCTATCTATATAAGTAACTCTAAATCCAATAAGTGGATTAAAGATGTGAGTAACACCTTAAAAGGAATAGAATAAAGTGAATTAATAAATATAATAAATTCACATATACATAAGACTTAGAATAATCCTATAAATATAAAGGAAGGACCCAAATTAAAGTTAATTATCCAACATGATAGATATGAAGACATAAACAACACTAAATCTATGATATAGAGTTTAGAAAGATGTAACTTAGAAATTAGAACTATGTATAGGATGCCGCAAATGGGTGAATGTGTCAAATGAGGAACCTGTGTATCTGTGTATGTGACCCTAATAGGTAGATAGTGGAAAATATATATCTATGTGGTAGATCTGGGTCTTGTAAGTATTTGTAAATAATTGAAAATAACAAGTGAAGCATGTGTGTGTGATTAAATTGACTACACTAACATAGATAGAATATGTAGTACCTAACAAGTATAAGAAATGTAAACATAGAAATGCATACAATTTATAATTTGTATTTTTTGAGAAAATATTTGAATGTTTTTGTGTTTTTGACATATTATATTATTTTTGTAACCCATGGATATAATCTATGTACAGGTAACATGAAAATAGAAATATATACAAGAAACAAGAATAAATGACAATATGTACAAGTAAATGTTAGAAATAAATGATATAATGTACAAATAAATTGTAATGTCTCTATAGACCTAAGAGCACATCCAAGGATGTGGATAATCAAAAGGTAGATCTGGTGGGAGGTCATCTAATATTGGATATTGAATCTTTCCAAAATTAAATAAATTATAATCATCATGATCATAATACCAAGTTGCCTGTATAAATGTAGCCTTAAACTTAGTATTAGTCTAGATTTTATGCATCTAAATAGCATGATGATATACTTTGTAAGAATCCTCTTATGTAGTCCCAAGGTAAACAACATTGGACCATAAGATATTTATATGAAATCTGTGATTCTCAATTGAGCCATCATGTAAAATGTGAACTGTGTGCCCCTCATAACTAAAAGTCAAACATATGTAATTAACCATGCAATCCATTACCTATAACCATGTACTAAGAAGTGTAACCTATGTATCAGTGCTTATGCTCATCATGAAGAGTAATGTGTTGGGCACCTTTGGGCCACATGCAACTAGTAGTGTGATATGTCCTAAGGAATCTTGGCAATGTATAACATGTTATATCTCATTTTCTTGATGTCTTATGTGTTTTAATAATGGAAATGTGAAAGTTTTGGTATATGAATCCCCATATGAATCAACATGAGGTATGTATCATTACTAGATGATAATTTGGATAGTTAAGGGATCATTCCATGAATATCTATGTCAGAAAAGATTCCATCATGGTGCCTATATTAGTGGATTTAGAGGATGTGTAATCTAAATAATACCCTGAGCCTTGAACTTATTCAACTTATATTTTAATGTTGAACATGTATTTGTATCATGTTATATAAGCATATGAAAATGAAAAAGGGGTCTATAATCCTATTGTGACAATTTACTGACAGATCTATGATGAATTATGGGTAATGCCATTAAACATTTGTCAAGTAATATATGTAGAATCTAATGTGGTCTATCATATGAAATTATTGATTGAATCTATATAACTAGGTCTATATCCATAGATGTAACCATATGTACTAAGTGAATGGAGTAATCTACCTCTAACTATAACTAAGTGGATGGGTGATGTAGAGGCATTAGGGAGAAGTCTCCAATAGCATCATTATCATGGTTCCCAATCAAACTAGTCACTAGATCTTTTTTGATTATATCTTAAAGATTATATTTTTAGTTCAAATCTTTCAACTCCTTGGGTTCTTATTAGTCTCTTATTTGTTGTATTTATCACCTATTCTATGTCATCTTGAACCTTTTATAAAGGATTGGTAAGGATGCAATCAGTTTAATGAATTATAGGGGATTAAAAAAGGTATAAAAATATATTCTTATACTATTTATGGAAAAATATTGACCTCTTGATATCTATATTAAATATTGACATTTGACACCTAAGATATCTTACCTAGTGAAAGCATATGAAGTACTTATTAAGGGAAGACTTGTATGAGGTAGGAAATGAGTTGTGACCAGTTGGATTGAGAAATAGATAATAATGATTAAATAGAATTGTCCCCATGCCTCTGCATCATTTAGTATGATGAGATATTGAAGAGAGAGCCTAGAGTCAAGGAAAGAGAGAATTTCTTAAAAAAGACTACTAACCTTGTATAAACATTGTGAACCTTGTGTAAAGGATTGGTAAGGATGTAGTTAGTCTGATGACTTGTAAGGGATTGAAACATGTATAAAAATATATTCTTATATTATTGATGGAAAAATATTTACCTATTGATATATATATTAAATATTGACATTTGAGACCAAATATATCTTACCTAGTGAAAGCATATGAAACACTTGTGAAGGGAAGACTTATATGAGGCAAGTACTGAGTTATGACCAATTGCATTGAGAACCAGATAATAATTATGAAAGAAAATTCTCCCCATGCCTCTACATTAATGGGCTTGTAACTTTAGGACTATAAACTAATAATTCTACCTATGTGGTAAAAGGAATGAGTGCCTTAGAATAATATATGTACTCTCTAAGGCCAACTAGTGAAAATCTCAATCTATATAAGTAATCATCAATTTAAATGGGTGTTAGATCATCCTCTATGGTGGATTGGGAATTTGTATTAGAGTTTTGGATATATACTTCCTCTTAATTAACAAGTAATGGTTACTATGTTATGAGAATCCCATCATCCACTATGGGTGGGGATAATTGTACTATAGATGGTCCTCCTTCATTACAGATGAAGGTATCTATATTGTAGGAGGATATTGAATGAGTTTAAGAATAATTATGCTAGATTCCCTAGACTCATATGTATGCATATTCTCTATCAAAATATTGTGAGGTGGGGACTCTATGAGAACATGATGTGTCCCATATAAATATGTACTCAGGGTGGTAGGCTCAATGACTATGAAATATATGAATGGTTAATTATCTATTGGACAACTGTATAAGTATTTATCATGTAAAAAATTGATGCATCTATCCAAGGTAGAGGGTATGTCATCCATAACATGTATCCAAGGTCTCCCAAGTAATATGTTGTAGTGTAAATGATTAAGCATCACCTAAAACTATGTAGGTAGGGTTTTTGTCCCAACCTTAATATCTAATGTAATATAACCCAATGCATGTCTAGAAATGTTATCAAAACTTCTAATGTTATTATATGCCTTTTAAATGGATGTTATATCAACCCCCATAGTTTGTAAAAATGTGAGGTTTCATATGTTAAAACCACTATAAATTATAACTCATTTAATAGTGGTGGTATTGATTTGTGTTAGAATGAAGAGTGGTATATTTTGATCAATAATTGATTGTGAGGGAAAATCCTCATTGGAAAAATATATAATGACCTTAATGTCCCTGATAGTGTTCATGATTGATGAAAAGTAAGTTGGATCTATGTCATGAGGAAAAAATGTATATTAAGAGTTTGAGAAAGAATATATTTTATAATAGTTTACTTTTGAATTAATTCCAGTATGGAGATCTTAGCTAGTGTGTTTCTCAGCTGATCTACAATATCAAATGCTCTGTGTTGATCCATAATTCTCATTGTTGTGTTTTGGTGATGAAGAGGGATGTTGGGGTTATTTCATTCTTATATAGGCTAAGGAGGCATCATGTTCCATCTAATAACAACTCAAATGATAGGATCTACTATTTTTTGATGGTAATTAGTAGAGGTAAAATGTGAGCAAAGGTAATCAACTGGTCTAAATGGAGGTAGAATAAAAGGATTCCTATGAGCTCTTTATCATCAATTAGTAATTGGAGGTAACTCAAATTGAACCATGTAATAATGATCCTCATATAAGGTGGACTCAAGAGAGGGTGGACCAATGTGAAATAAGCTGAGTTCTAACATGGTCCATGACAGAAGTGACATACATGTTCATACTTCTAAAAAATGGTGGGTAATAGGAATACAAGATAAATAAAAATATTTTGTACTAAAAATTATAAAATGGAATTCATCATACTAATCATGATGATATGATTCAAACTAAAAACTAAGTATATTATATAAATAAGAAGGGAAACACTAATGGTGCACTAGTGTTTAAAATAATGTGCTCGATGTAAGTCAAGTTCACCAAATGAATTAAATTTTTAGGGTTTATGGAGTATAAGGCCTAGGTTTTTAAAGGGTCAAATTAAATTAAATTAGGGAATAAAATATGTAATAAATATATCCACTAATTTGTGAAATAACTAAGCTAAATTGATATTTTTAATAATAGAAATGAAGGAGACAATTGAGTACTTAGCTAAAAAATTCTTGATACAAAGGATATGGAGGTAAAAAACTTGTATAGGAGCTAATTAGAGTGTCCTAAATAGGAACTAGGTGTCAAAAACCCTCTTAGATAATAATGCCTTAACCTAGATAATAATAATGTGGCATTAGTGTCTTATGTGTAAGAACTAATATGAGCTTTTGAGAGCACCTATGTCTAAGTCTATGAAGCCTATTCCTATGTAGATAAACCCTTCTTCACTATATAAGACAAGTTGTGACTAATTTTTATATGCAAACCTTAGACCTCCATATGATTAGGGAATTTTATTTGGCACAAGTAATAAATGTGTAGTGTTAGTTGTGTAGGCTACACATCCTTAACACCTTATTGTGATGAGATTTTCCTACATACCAATACTTTGAGGAGGAATCAAGTTCGATGTAGTTATCCCCACCTAAGTGCTAGTGAAAGTGAAATTGAATCTAGTATTAATGCTATATTGAGTGATTTGAGAGAGGCTTGAGACTATAATCTATGTATTTTGAGCTTAGAAGGGTTTTAGATGACTATATGCATAAGTAAGGTAGAATATGGATAAATAACCTTGATTGTGCACAACTTATTCTGATTTTATTTTGTGCATATTCACATATGATTTTCATCTAGTGGACAAAGGGCTAAAATTCATGTATATATATTGATCTGGTGCTTGTTCATGGTTTAAAATAGGTTTAGGCCAACCATAGGTGTTTTAGGAATTGAAAAGATATCAGTTTGAGCTAAAAATATGGAAAAGTACAATATCACCCAAAAAGGACAATAACATTGTATCACTAGTGTCTAATTATGGAACTAGTGTATAGATGGTAGAACATGAGGCATTAGGGGCATTGATGCCTAAAGAAGGGTCTAGGACTTATTTTTAATATGTATGGATGTATTTAGCCCACAAAAAAGATAGATAAGTGTTTAAATAGGCTCTAATATAGGTATAGGGCTAAGGTAGGAATAGGTAGTCTCAAGTAACACTCTTTACACTCAAGTAACATTTTCATATGATTACAATTCCCTAAAGAGAGTTTTCCCTACCATATAAAATGTGACACAATTTATTCCTCTCAACTAGAATATGTGAACATAGGATTAAAATAAGGGGAGATTAGTATTGTGTTATTATATGAAATCAAAATCAAAATAACGCACTAATAGCTAACACCTTAAGCCTATCTCAATAGGGGAGCCTGGTTAATAATAATAGAACGGAAAAAAAACTAGAATGAAAAATAACCCTTCTTTCACCTTCTCTGGATGCTCAAAAATAGTTTGTTGAAGTGGCTTGTTTGGTTTGTGCTCATGAAGTCTGCATCAATAAAGTGTGGCTACCTCCATCTATCCTTGGCACCATGTTTGGCTTTGGCTTGGATTTGCTTGGCTTAATAATTTGACATTATAACAATAATTACAATGGAATTTTTAATGCATCTGGGAATTATAATTTTATCATAAAAGAGCTTAAAAATCAATAGGCAAGGTCTCCAATTTATAGATTTTTGAAATGGTTTAGGATCAACCATGACCATCCATCTCAAGATTAAGATGTGTGGCCATGAATTAATCCAAATTTTGTAATTAAATTCATAAATACGCTCATAAATATTTGGTTTATATGGGCATTAACTAGTCATGGAGGGTCTTAATGAGACATGAGAGGTATTAATTTAGATATTTGTAGTATTTATGGCTTGTGGATGCCACCCCATAAGATGATGTCATTTAATGATGTAGTTAATAAAAATCAATTTCTAAAAGTAAATATTAAAACATTTATATGGAAAATTAACTTAAGATCTTGATTTGGTTTAATTATCCTTAAACATGAGTAGTCAACTTTGATGCAAAACCATGGTAATTTATGCACATATTAATCAAATTGGTCAAAATGTCATATTATTAGCTTGAAATTTGACTAGATTGAAATTGGAATTTGATGTTAGATGAGTTGGAATAATTATACCATTTAGGATGTTTTTAACACAAAATAAAAAAGGCATGTATCTTTTACAAGAAATTTGATATAAAAGAGAAAAGCAGAGCACCCAAGTACAAAAATGTCATTTTGACTCAAAATTATTTGATCAAAGTTAGCTTTTTCATAAATTGAATTGCCCCATTTAATGACACTATGAATAAAATCAACACTTTAACATATAAATTTTGACTCATTTAATGTGTTTTAGTTTTTTTAGGCCAAATTGTGCATTTTAGTAGAAATTGGTTAAAATCTTGATTGATGGTCATTGGTGGCTAGATTTCGGTGTCTAAAATTTTCCTCTATTTGGGAAGATTTTTAAAATCATAGGAAAATCAATGTCTTCTCAAATAATGAGAGATGGTTTGTATGCCAAAACTAAGATGATGGTTGAATAAAAAGCTCTAAAGAGTGTTTGGGAAGCCTATGATGATGCCCCCTTGAGGGAGTGGCTATCATATTTGTTGATGGATGGTCCCTTGAAAAGGAAGCAATAATAAAGGTGGAATTAACATGTGGTTGATATTAATCCAAATGAGAAAATGCTTGCATGCATTGATTTAAAAAGGATATTGATTTTCCCAAATGTAGTTATAATCAGGAATGAATGTTAAAATAATAATTTACCCATAGGTGGTTATAATCATTAAGGGGATTTGGATTGTTTTATAAAGATAATGGTACCCCAGTTAGGGTTGATTAGCAAGCAAAACTAAAGGATACAACCTAGAATATAGATTAAAGATGAGTGGGAACAAAGTGATGAAAGAGATGAATAGAATAATAAGATTGATCAATATAAAAGATTCAATTATACCTACCAATGAAGAGATGTTCATCCTTATTAGTAATAATACAACTAGAATGGTCAATGGGTTGATTTGATCAAGGTGGGAGGATTTTCCAAGGTGCCAAGGAGAAAATTTTTTAGCTCCATTACTTGTAGACCTTATTAAAACTATTTTTTTTATATTTCATGTGATGGTATGCATCATGATAGAACACCATGAAGACTATCCTAAAACATATGTAAGGACTGACTCCTAATCCAATAAACAATTGAAAACAATGCACCAATGATAAAACCATGATGAAAATGTTGATGTATGAATATGGATGGACTCAAGAATAATGTGTGTAAGGAATAACCTAATGCATACATATAGACTGAGTCAAGGAAATAGTGCTGAAAGTAAACAAACATGCAAGAAAACAAACAAATAAAGAAACACATAGAAAGCACACAAACAGATTAACAATTTTCAAATAAACACACAAATAAAAAGCCTAAAAATAAAATCAAAATAAAGTATCCTAATAATTACCATACCTTAATAGGGTGAATTGAGGATAAATGACTAGGCTTAAATAGGAAAAATGTTTTTAGTATTTCTAAATATTTGAATGTTTTTGGAATTTTGAGGTATCTTAACTCGATCAAGAATGACAAGAAACTAAATGGTTCAAGCTCATAAAATGGTGAGAGCGTTACCAAGGTTAATCATATAATGGTGAGATCCTGGCTTAGGATGACTAAGATGACCTCAACATAAATCGAGCATGATCTACATAATCCCAAAATGACATCAAGTCATAATAATTCCATCCACACAAAAGATGAGGAAAAACCAACTAGGTCCCAATAAGTTTTCATACTTAGAAAATGGCCAATCAAATGAAAATAACAATGGTAAGGTGAGATGGTAATGAGTGATAAACAAATGTTGCCCCTAGTTTTCCCATAAGTGGTTATAACTAGGATACAATGACATAGATCAATGATTCTAATTTTCCCATAAGTTGTTATAATTAGTAGCAAGACTAGTGAAACATTAATTTTCCCATAGGTGGTTATAATCAGTCCCACATAAACCAACTTTGATATAGGATGGAAAATGAAAGATATATTGCTAGATAAACTATCACATTAATTTCATAGATTGTCATTGAAACATAGATTTTATTGATTATTGAAACTTGATTAGAATCCCCTTGTAAAAGGTGTAAGAAGAACCAAAGTAACCAAGATCAAAATAAGATTGGATAGGATGACTACAAATATTCTTTGGTTTAGATAAGAATGGAATGATAAGATGGAATGACCTTGTTTTATTATAATGATGGTTTTCAATAGATTGGATAAAATTTTAAGAGGGTTTCCCCCAAGTGATGGAGTGACTAGCAAGGATATACGACAATAGAAAAAGGAATATGACAAATGAAATGGTATGGTACATGTTTTTGGCCTAGGTGATTATTGGTTTTTGATGTGTTTAGCCTAGGTATGGTAAATGGCATATTATTTTTTTATTCTTACTGAAGTGGAGATGCACATCTTGATAAGCAAATAATACAAAAAGAATAATCAATCATGTTAATTGTTATCCCACACCTCATCTAAATAGTTGCTTTATCAAGAAATAGATATAGATCTATATGCTGAGAATGTTTTTATGATCTTTGTTGGTTAGTGATTATGATTCCTTCAAATGTTGAGACAAGGTATCTTTGTAGCCTCTATAAAGGAAAGTGAAACTATGGATGGTAAATAGGGACAAATAAGGGATGATAGGATTGATTATTAAATGGAATGGTAAATGATAATGGAATGGGTAATGGTTGGGAAGTAAATTAATATTGGGATGTTTAGTCACATTTAATATTGATAATGCTAAATTTAACATACCTTTAGATGTGGTAGGGCTAAATATCTCTGAATATTCTCTTGATAGGATCACCAACTTTTTTTGTTTGATCTTGAGAGTAGGTATCATCTGATTAGGCTGTAGATTAGAAGATATTTTGATTTGATATATCTTCATCAAGAAGTGAAGGAATTTTATGTTCAACTATTAGTGCCTTGATTAGGTTTTTACCAATGAAGTTGTCTTGATTGTTTCATAATGCCTTTGAGAAGGTTTCACTAAGGAACATTGAATTTTGATTGTCTTTTATGAATTCCAAAAAAAATTAACTATAAGATGTTGAGTTTGAACTTTTCTTGTACCCTAGTGAATCTAAAAAGGTTTCAATAGGAGAGTGTTCTTGTACTATATGAATGTGTTCTTGGCATTCTTCCTCTTCTTCAACTGCTATGTCACCTAATTGTAATTCAATAAGGTGTGATTATATCGGTCCCAAATGACACTTATGGGAGATGGAATGCCAATAATATGGCTATTTTGGTTTATGGTAATGGGATATGGAATGGTAATGGAATGGGGAGAGGTTGCATAATCCTCATATAAGATACTAGGATAACTCATGTAGAATCTAAATTACTCATCCTCAAAAACTATAGAAGGATAAAAAATGTATTCAAATTGGTTTGTGAGGCATTTGTAACCAATATTATAATAGTCATGAATGTATTTTATTTATGAATCTAATTTTAAATTAATAGACTATGAATCTGATGTTGATTCTAATTTTAATGTCAGTTCAAGAATAGAACCTAACTCTAATTCTGATTCTTCATCTCATGGGTACTCTGTTACAATGATGTCTTATTGAATGTTTGGTATTAGATAAGTAATAGCCTATGATGGAATAATAGGCTCCACAAAAAATGGTATATCAGAGTGGGACTCTTTTAGGATGGTAAAAAGGTCAAGAGACAACTCCTTAGAGATTGGCTTGTCAATAGGAGGCTCTTGAAAAATAGGCATATGGTCAAGGTAATGATTTTCCCAAAATTAGTTATAATCATTAAGAAGTGACTCAACAAAGACTTGCTCATAAGAGTTAGACTTCTCAAAAACAATTATAGGATCAATAGGTGATTCATCATAGGTCAAATTATCACAAGTGGTTGGTTCAACAAAAATATCTTGGATTGGTTGGTTATATTGTCTTTGGTTTCTAATGAGTTATAAAATACCATTTTTAAACATAGCTTGGTCTTTGAATGATTAGATTGGTTGAGGTTTTGATTTGATTGGTCCTAGATAAGAAATGGCTTACAGTTGGATAATGGTAGGGCATTAGAGAGCATGATTTCTCATATGATCCAAAGGACAAAATATTGAAATGGTAACAATAGGGTAGTGTGATACTTTATTTCTCATATAATCTAAAATATTAGGTCTTAGAATGACAACAGGGCATTATGGAGCTTGATTGCTCACACAATCCAATGGATGAGGTTTCAAAATGATAACGGTATATCTTGGATATTATGGAGCTTGATAGCTCATATAATCTAGAGGGTTAAGGGTAGATAAGGGTTGAAGAATAAAAGGGCATTGTGGAGTTTGATAACTCACACAAGCCAAAGCATCCAAGTCTTCCTGATAAACCATATCATCCCAATCTTGAGTGGGATCATTAGATGGTTCTTGACTATGTTCCATGTACTGATTATTGTAAAGAAGGAATAGATCCATATCCGAAAAAACTTTGTTTATAGTTGGGTCTTCAAAGTCCTCCTCATAAGCCTCTTTATACTAATTAAGGTCTTGAGTTTGATCATAAATCAGTTCATGACTTTGTTCCCATGAATGATTATTATGAGCTAGATAAAAATATATCTCACAAACGATATTATCATCATTGGGGTATTGACTAAAGCCACAAAAGTCATTTTTTATGGCCATTATATCATAAGTTGGATTATACGTGACTCCACAATATGTGTAGCTAGACATATCCACATAAATGATGATAGATTAAAAAAATGTTTAGAGTTCTACAAATTTTGAAAAACTATGTCCAAAGGACAAATGTTTCAAACTAGGTCTAACTTGGTTGAAAGTGGAGTTGTGTCTCCAAATAATGATTTGATCATGGAGTTGTATCTCAAAAATGGTTTGTGCTAAGACTTGGTATAAAATAGTCTAACGTTAAATGTTTAACATTAAATGTCATACACACAAAAGGTCAAGCATCTCAATAAAAACTAGCATGTCAAAGTCTACGTCAAAGTGTTCCAAACAAGGTCTAAACTAGGAAAGGGAAAAGAGTCACTATGTATTTTGTCTAAATGTAGAGTCAAAATCTAGGCTCAAATAGGCTATGCTAATAATTTTGGCCAAATGGCATCAAAATCTAGACTTGAAAAAAAGGATTGATGTGAATTTGATTTAATCTAACAAGTTTGGAAACAACTTTGAGATGGACCTGACACATAAAATCAAACATAAACATGATCAATTAGTATAATACATAAGGCAAAAGGATGTTTCCAAAATTATATGTTGTCCTAAAAAAGGCACAAAAAATGATGAGGATAGGCATTAAACAAACAAATAATCAATAGTCTTCAAATTTGAGTAACCAATTAATGAAAATTGTGTAATCCAAAAGAGAAAGATCTATGTATCAGCCCCAAAAATTGATGCCTAAACAAAAATCAATCAATGTTTGAATCTAGAATTTCATAAGGTTAATTAAAAACTCAACATTGAAAACTAGGATTTTACCAAACAAGCTAGAAAATATTAGACAACATGATGGAGCATAAATGAGGTCCAAATGGCTGATGTGACATGGTTTGAAATAAATAGTTTTTGATGCAATGGTAAACAATTCCTAAAATAAATTGAGTAGACTAATGATGTAAGAATCCTTGAATGATGTGATCAATGTTCTGTTTCAAATACTCAAAGGTAAAAATGGTTTTACATGTTTTGCGTAGCATAATGCTACCCCCCTCAAACAAGTAAACACACACACACATGTTTAGCAAAAATTTCAAAGCACAAGTGTGGTGTAAAACAGATAACATACCACCTTTTTAGACAAAAGAGTGACATATAAAGAAATTGTTTTTGACATGGTTTACAAATAAACATATTAGTTTAATTCTCAAGATACTAAGTAAGAAAATGGCAAAATGCAAGTAGATTGTCTAAATTCCTATTAATGGTGTGGCAAAGTGGGGTTGACTAAAACTAATTGGTTTTAAATTATTTCTAGATGGATCCCATGTATACCAAATTTCACATTAGCAAACAAGAGAAGGAAAAATTTAATTGGGTGTTCATGGCACTTGGCTTGGTGTGAAAATTTCTTGTCCTTTTTTTAACAACTACATCCATCACTTGTTTAGTATAGTGCAATGTCCAAAGTGTAGATATGTCCTATCTACAGCTCCAACATTAGAAGGTGGGTTAATCACTCAAACCCTTGATCCTAGTGGGAGTTTTTAAAGTTAGTGCTAGAAGATGAAACCCTGAGTTAAAGGTTCCCTCGATAACTTGTAGGAGGTAATGAATTCCCCCTCCCAAGCTAAGTTTGCATAAAAATAAATGACTTAATAGAAATACTTTAGGGTCATTTTAAGATCACCTAAAATATTACAAGTTCTTTGGTAGTGATTTAGATGGAATTCATTATATTCCTTGTATTAGGCTAAAATTATGATGAGATGTCACTTTTGATCCCAAAAATTCCCTAAAGGGGATGGATGGGAGGGCATACACACGTCTTTTTTTGCTAAGACAATCAACAAGAAAGTTTTGTAAATAATTGAAGTGATGTTGATTTGTTGTACCAAATTTGAAAATGTTTGATTAGATTCATTAATATCCCTTTGGATTTAGTAAAAAAATGAAAAATATTTCACAAAATAACCACATGAAGAAATAAAAACCTAAGTTTGTTTTAAACCCAAATTAAAAATTCAAGACTTAGCTTAGATTAATGATTAAAACACCAAATTGAGAATGTTGAAAGATTTATGATGTGTTTTAAGCACTAAATTAAAATTACATAAGACTTATATCTAAATATTAGGTTCATTTTAGGCACCAATTCATATGTGTGAGAAACATGACATGTTCATTTTAAGCCAAATTTGAAGTGTGCATGATTTTTGATCAAGTTCTTTTTTAACCCAATTTTAAAGGTGTGTGTTTAGTCAAAAGCATTTAAATATACTTCAAAACTACCCCCTCAACTTAAAAAAACAAGATTATAATTACCTACTTTGAATCACTTGGGAGTTTGAGCAAATGACATTAATATTTTAGCTCTCGAGTTGATAGTCGAGTTGGGTTGGATATGCGAGTTGGCTTGATAGGTGAGTTGGGTTAGATAGGCAAGTTGGGTTGGATAGGTGAGCTAGGATAGATAGGTGAGTTGGGTTGATAGGTTAGTTGGGTTGACAGGTGAGTTGGGTTGATAGGTGAGTTGGGTTGATAGTTGATTTGGGTTAGACAGGTGAGTTGGGATGCATAGTCTTGAGAAAAAAACCTTGGCTTAGAAAAAATAGATTTTTACTCAAATTTTTATCTTGTTTGCCTCCACACTCTAATATCCTATATGATAATGGTTACTATGTCACTTTTAGGTGCAATTTGACCAAATTTTTGAGGTCATGTCCCACCAGGCGTGTCATTTGTGAACATAGGATTGTAATAAGGGGAGATTATTATTATGTTAGTATATGAAATCAAAATCAACATAACACACTAATATCCAACACCTTAAGCCTATCTTAATGGGGGAGCTTAGTTAACAAGACTAGAATGGAAAACACAACTAAAATGCAAAATAAACTTTTTTTCACATTCCTTGGATGCTCCAAATATTTTATTGAAGTGGCTTGCTCAGTTTGTGCTCATGAAGTCTACAACAATGAAGTGTGGCTACTTCCATCTCTCCTTGGAACCATGTTTGGCTTTGTATTTTCTTGTATTGACTCAATAATTTGACATTATAACACTAATTTAAATTGATTTTTGAATGCATTTGGGCATTATAAGTTTGGCATAAAAGATCTTAAAAATCAATAAGCAAGGTCTCTTATTTATAGATTATTGAAATGGCTTAGGATCAACCATGACCATCTATCTCAAGATTGAGATGTGTGGCCATGAATTACATTAAATTATGTAATTAAATTAATAAATATGATCATCAATATTTGTGATATATTGGAATTAACTAGGCACGAAAGGTCTTAATGAGGCATATGAAGCATTAATTTAGATATTTATGGCATTTATGGCTTGTGGATGCCACCCTATAGGATGATGCCATTTTATGATGTAATTAATGACAATCAATTTATAAAAATAAATATTGAAAATTTTCCATGGAAAATTAACTTAAGCTCTTTATTTGTTTTAATTAGCCTTAAACATGATTAGTCAACTTTGATGCAAAACCTCAACAATTTATGCATAAATTAATCAAATTGGTCAAAATATCATATTATTGGATTGAAATTTGACTGGATTGGAATTGGAAGTTGATGTTAGATGCACTAGAACTATTATCCCATTTAGGATGTTTTCAATGCAAAATAACAAAGGCACATGTCTTGTATACAAAAATTGATATAAAAGTGCAATCTAGAGCACCCAAGTGCAAAAATGTCATTTTGACTCGAAATGATCTGATAAAAGTTAGTTGCTTCATAAATTGAATTTCTTGATTTAATGACACGCTGGCCAAAATCAACACTTTAATATATCAATTTCAACTCATTTAATATGTTTTAGTGTTTTTAGGCCAAATTGTGTATTTTGGTGGAAATTGGTCAAAATCCTATTTGATGGTCATTGGTGGCCAAATTGAGGTGTTTAAAAAATATAATCCTCAAAGGGTATTTATAGGACTTCCTTTCACAATTGTATGAGCTTACAATTCATCTCTACCCTTAACACTTTCACTTCAATGGCTATGCAAAGTCCATTCCCTTTTTGTCCTTAAGAATGATAAGATTATCTTTAGGGATCATTTAATAGCCTACAAGTTTCAAGTTCATAGGTTGACATAGGGTGGATGAATGAAATTCTTGTGTTTATATTCCCATTTGTATTTGTTCATGAATATATTTCATTGATTGGGTGAATGGTTCAAAATCTATGTAGCATATTGATAAACTTTTAGTCCCTAGCATAGTTTTTCATTATGACAAAAAATGTGCAACTATTTATTATTTATATTTATTGGAAAATAATTATATATGGGGTGATAATAATAATCCCTTATGCAAATTCAAGAGCTTATAATTCATCTCAACCCCTCTTATTTTCACTACAACATCTACTAAAAGTATATTTCATTTTCCCCCCTAAGAACACCTAGATTCCCTTTAGGGATGTGTCTGACCACCTTCAAGTGTGAATTATAAGGGGGAAAAAATGGTGGATGAAGGCCATTTTTTTGTTCATACACCCATCTAAATTTATCCATAACTATAGTTTTTCGATTAGGTACACAGTTCAAAAGTTGCACATTATACTAACCAACATTTAGTCCCTAAATCAAGTTTTCACTATGAGAGAAAATTTATCATAGCTTTTTCCTCATCTCAAATGGAATATAATTATATATTTTGTTCTTATAAAAATCCCATATTTAAATTTAAGACCTTACAATTTGTCTTTAGCCTTCACAGATTTGATATAATGGTTACACAAATTTTATTCCATATTTACACTTTAAAATGAGAACATTATCTTTAGGGATGTGTTCACTCAACTACAAGTTTAAATTCTAGGGGTTTACGTAGTACAAAATATAAACCTCTATGGGGTGATTAGAGGACACATACATGCAAATTTATAAGTTTATGGTATATCTATATGGTTTTAAATCATGTTCCAAATTTATTTAGTTTTCAAAATACATGCTATAAAGATCATCACAAATAGATTCTCAAGTTGATCCAAGTATGACATACTTATACCATTTTTCTATACATATTTTCTAAGTAATAATCATTAAATATAAGCATTATTTATCCATTCATTATCATAACCATGATATGAAAAATTATTCATTTATTAATAATTCTAAGAAGGATAATCTAAACTAAAAAAATAAAAACAAATAATATACACATAAAAAATAAATCTATATAAACAAATTATAAAAATGTATGATTCATATAAATATGTTAGATGTTATCTATGTGTATCCAAATTATGCCATCATGACAAATAAAATGGGCCATATTGACATACAATATAAACCATATAGGTATACTAAATGGACCATATAGGCATACAAAGTTGTCCATATAGGCATATAAAGTGGGTGTTATGAACCTATGATATCTCTTCTCTTTACTTTGTTAGTTTAGTAGTTTTTATGGATGCATATGCTTTGTAAGTCATCCCGCTAGCATTTTTTTTATCCCACATTCATGCGAAGTAGTAGTTTCTTAGATTAGAATTCATATATAAGTAAGTGTTGAGGCCATTGAAGGCACCCACAAATTATTTTTATTTATCTTGCTCAAAGGAGGTTGCCCCCTTGAACTGGTATGCGATCAATATAATCTATTCAAAGCTTATGTTCATTTTGTAATTCTATTATTTCATGCATTTTTATTGAATTATTGTAAGAGGATCTTCTCATCTAGTATTAGAGTGATTTCCAAGGCCAAATTTTTTTTATAGAAAGTTTTCACTCTATTTTTTCGCATAATACTTTTTCAAAAATAACTCTATTCTACAAAATAATTTATTTTAGTATTTTCTTATAACACAATAATATATTTCAGATTAGGGTAAAAACCTGACCACATAAATGTGGGAAGGGCTTGGATTAAATCCCTAAAACTCACTATGAGGAGTACCATAGGAACCCCAAAGTATATGGACCATTGAGAGGACATGATAGCAAAATGGGAAATGACCCCTTCTTCATTTAGTAGTTCTCATTTGTGATGAAAACCAAGAGATATCACAAAGAGATAAAGCCATGGCCAAAAATTTTCTAGAGAGTGGTACTCACTTAGATGGAATTGGTGGATAGAGTGAAATTTTTAAAACCCTTAGGTAGCCATTAAAACTTGGGGCCCATTTCTATCAATTTTCAAATATTTCTAGTAGACTCAAAATAATCAATCAGTAGAGTATCCACAAACTATTAGAGGAGTTGTAGGGAGATATTTGATAGAACCTAGAATATTCAAACTATCCACAAAGTCTCAGTAGACTTTTAGAGGACTTATCACTAGACAAAAAACAAAAAAAGGACTTTTCATTTTTTTATAATAATTTTCCATTTATATCCCTATTTACCCTCAAACTTTATCTAGACACCTAAAATTTCATTCTTTACATTTTCTTCCTTGAGATTTCATATCCCAATTCCACTCTTAATTCCTACAAATTGTAATTTTCCTTTTTTTTGGGTTTTGCCATAACTTCTATTTTTGTCCATTAGCCTTAAAAAATTTCTACTATGTTCATCATCTCTTTCTACTCCTTTGTCTCTCTTTGACCAATTTTCCATTTTTTTCATTTTCACTCTTAAAATTGTCTGTCTTCATCAATCATACTCCCACTGTGAAAATAATTTATTAAAAACTTGTTTACCCCTTCCATTTTCACCCAAATTCAAAAAATTCCTTACTAAATATGTCTTAACTCTAGTTTTCCTATCTGTTTCAAAAAAAACTATCATTCAGGTCATGGTCATAACTCAAATAAATGAAAAAAACTTGAAGGATGAAATTTCCACCTTTAAGTCCCACATCAAATATCTTGATGAAAAATTCTCAACCTCAGTCTTCAACATACCACCATGAAAAATAGATGACATCTAGAGTCTTCTTTAGACATTGTATTTTATTCTTCCAATAATTATCATGGGTTAAAGATTAATTTTCCTTGATTCAATGGTATAGATCCAACTGGATGGATCTATCAGGTAGAATAATATTTTAGTTTTCACAATACTTTTGATGCTAACAAGGTTTTGCTTGCATCCTTTCACATGGAACTTGAAGCCCTTCAATAATATCATTGGTATACTAAGTCTCACATTGAACCCATATGGACCAATTTTTACACTCTCATTTTATAAAAATTTAGCCTTACTACTTTTGATGACTTCACTGGAGCACTCTCTAAACTTCACCAAATAGGAATAATGAAAGACTATCAAACTAAATTTGAAAAGCTAGCCAATCACACAGAGGGATTGTCTAATGAATTCTTCAAGATTTACTTTGTCAATAGACTAAAGGATGTAATTTGATCTGAGGTCAAAATGTTCCAACCCAACATAATGATGGAAGCCTTAGGGTTGGCTAAGTTGGTAGAGGAAAATATCATCGCTCAACATCAATTCAAATATAATTTTATTCCATTAAAAATATAGCTCCATAACACTCTCAAACAATGTCATCCCCTAGAACCACTCCTATCAAGCATTTGATTGAAACAGAGATGTAAGCCCATAGAGAAAAAGGATTATGTTATAAATATGGTGATAAATTCACTCAAGGACATCGATGTGTTGAGAAAAATATCTACCTATTGGATGTAAACTCTTCACCTAAACCTAAAGATTAGGAAGATGTTCAAGATACAACATATGATCCAGAAGAAGCTCAGTTGATTGTGGAAGCTATTTCTCAAAAAGACCAACCAGAGTCATTAACCCAAAAAACATGTGGGTTAGGGTTAATTCAATAATCTCCCTCTCACAATACTCATTGATTTAGGTAACACTCATAACTTCATTGACCCTCATATCCCCAAATAGGCTAATTGTTTTATCCATCGTTACTCCAAATTTAAAGTCATCATTTCCAATGGGGGAACATTACCTTGAAAAGAGAAGTGTCATAATATGAATATCTCTATTGGAGATTATAAATTATGCTCCATCATGTTTTCCTTACCCTAAGGTGGATTTGATGTTGTTTTGGGAGTCTAGTGGTTATGCACACATGGACCCATCTTATGGGATTTTGTTAAACTTTGGATGCAATTATTAGATAATGGGAAAAAACACACATTGAAAGGATTACAACCCAAATATATTAGCATCATAATTTCACATCATATGGAAAATATTTTTAATAAGAATTCATAAAACATCATCTCTCAACTCCATTCCATTTAAATGTAATCATCAACAATCTTCACTACTCTTTCTGACCTACAAACCATTATGCAATGGTATGCATGTGTCTTTTCCAAAAAAATGGGATTGAAACCTTAAAAAATAGAGTACCACCATATTAAAGTCATTTTTGGAAGCATTCCTCCCAACATCAGGCCTTATCTCTACCCATTTTAGCAAAATATTGAGATCGAGATGCTCATTCAAGACCTACTATTGTAAGGCATTATTTTCCCCAATACCAACCCATATTCTTCCCTAGTTCTCCTTGTCCAAAAAAAAATGGGTCATAGCATCTTTTCATTGATTTTAATGTACTTAATCACCTCAAAATCAAGGATAATTTCTTGATCCCTGTTATTTATGAGATTTATGGCACTCATTTTTTCTCCAAATTAGATCTCCGCTCTAGATATCACCAGATCTAGCTTCATGAGGATGATATCCCTAAGACAACTTTTTGAAAACATGATGACCAATATGAGTTCTTGGTCATTTCCTTTGGCATCGTTAATGTTCTTTAAACATTCTAGGCATTGATGAATAAAATATTCTATCCCTACCTGCAAAAATTCATTTTTGTGTTCCTCGATGATATCCTCATCTATAGTAAAATATGGTTTGAGCATCTCCAACATCTAGAGCTCATACTACAACTTCTCTTTGACCATCATCTTTATGAAAAATAGGCCAAATGTACTTTTGGCTAGGATGAAGTGGAGTATCTTTGGCATATTTATTTAGCCCAATGGGTTCAAGTGGATCCTAAAAAAAATAGCTACTATGACAAATTGGCCACATCCTCAGACACTTAAGAGTCTCTATGGTTTTTTGGGGCTCACTGGATACTATCATAATTTTGTCAAGGATTATGGGAAGATTTCAACTTCATTGATAGCTATGTTGAAAAAGGATTCTATTACTTGGACATAAGTTTATGGGTGTGCTTTTGAAGCATTGAAATAAGCTATGTGTACTACACCTCTTTTAGCTATGCCAAATTTTTCCAAGACCTTCACTATTGAGAGTGATGTTTGTGGTAATGGATTAGGTGTTGTTCTCCTTCAAGAAGGATAACCCATTATATTCACTAGAAAAGCCCTTTCTAGCAAGAATTATTGTTTTCTACTTATGAAAAGGAAATGATGGCCATTTTACATGCAATACATAAGTAGTGGCCATACCTATTGGGTAATCATTTTTGCATAAAAATTGATCACCAAAGTTTGAAATATTTCTTAAAACAATGAGTCTCTACCCCATCATAACAGAAATGGGTCATCAAACTCATGGGTTATGAGTATGAGATAACTTACAATAAGGGTAAAGATAATATTATGGTTGATGTTCTGTCTCACATGTTTGTGGATCAAGCTTCCCTTTCAACTATTTTCATACCTATTCCACATTGTTTTGACACTATTTAACAAGGGTATGTTAATGACTCCTCATTATCTCAAATCATTCAAAAGTTGACTACTAACCCCTCAGTTATAACACATTATTCATGGGATGGTGTTTCTCTATGATATAAGGGTCATCTAGTGCTTCCCTAGAACATATATCTATATCAGGTTGTCTTCTATAAACTCCATGCTTCTCCCACTATTAGGTACTTGGGGTTTCTCAAAACTTATGAGTGGGCATGACACAACTTCTTTTGGAAGGGAATGAAAAAGGAAATTCAATAGATGGTGGTTGAATGTGACACCTACCAATATAAAAAGGGTGAAACAACACTCATCACTAGGTTTCTTGAACCCTTTCCCATCCCTACCAAGATTTAGATAGATAATTTTATATATTTCATTAATGGGTTCCCTAAATCTAGAGGGAAAATGGTGATCTTGGTTGTGGTTGATCGCCTCTCAAAATATAGTCATTTTTATTCCCTCAGCTACCCCTAAAAATGGACATATCTATATACAAAATAAATTATACCTATAACTACCCCTAACACTATAACTAGCTCTCATGTTACTCAATGTCTCCAAATAAATTATGCCTCATTGCACTAGATGTAGAACCTAGGGTGTTTGATGTCTCATCATGATGAGATATTTTTTTCCTAGCTTGTGAAGGCTTAAATGTATATGACATAACCTTGGAAAAATATTATGGTTGCACAACATAAAAATTATAAAATAATTCATTAAATTTATGTATGGAAAATGATATAGTTTCTAAGAACAAATTTTTTGAACAAGGTGATTTTAAAATCATTACATGTCACCTAAAGGACTTCCTAGGGTTATGTAACCTCTAATATGTTAGTGATAGTGAATCAAATGGAGCATAAATATAGGGTTAGATATGTGTATACAAATATAAATATGACAGAGTATCATTACTTGAAATTTAAAAAAAAAGATAATTTTACTATTTGTTCTCACTAGTCTTTGTCTTTAAATCAAGTGGTGTTGGGGAGATATCAGATGTTGGGACATAATTACAACATCAATAATAGGTTTTTATGATTCAATCATGGTACCCATAACATCTCTCATTTATACAAGTTAAAAATGAAATAGTGAAATTATGAATCTATTAAAATTAAACCTATTTTAAGATAAATTTAAATTATTCCTTCTACATAAAGAGAGACAGAGAATAACATGGCAATGTAATGTTGATTAAAACATTATAATTAGATTTATGTAGTATATATTAGGTCTTAATATCCTTTTTCATCATCTATACAAACAAAAATTAAAGAGAAACTTTTCATATCCTATTTAACATAAATTAAAATTATTTTTTCTACATATAAAGAGAGCAAGAGAGGGATAGAAAGAGAGAATAATAGTGGTAATGGGAAGGAGTGAGAGAGAGAAAGGGAGAGAGAGAGATAATGAAACATTTTATCTATTTATTTTCTTCTCTCTTCCTATGTCTCTATCTCTTATAAGAGGATAGGGGAAGTCTAAATAAGAAAAAACACTAAAATAATGGTGTATACTAAATATTAAAACAATATAGAAACATGACAATTTACTTCCACAACCTAAGTGTAGGATATTGTAGTACTAATTATAGCCTCAATAATAGAATACAAACTAGGTGGGTACCCATAATATCAGTCATCATTTATATAATAAATAAATTAAATAAGTCAAACATTAATAAATTAAGTAAACATATTAAAAGAAAAACATAATATTCCTTTAGATACATAAAAAAATTATAAATAATTACTTGTGTCAATGCATGTAGTGAAGTAGATAAGTCATACATATGTAGATATGTGTTAACATAAGTTTTTTAAGTAATTAAATATGGAATATACTAGTTTGTACTAGTGTTATGAGGTGTTGAAGTAACTATATAGAGCATATGTTATTCTGTACTAGTGTCCTAAGGTGTTAAAGCAATTATATATCGCATGTACTATTGTGTACTAGTGTCTTTTACAAATGTGTGTATATTATTAATAAGTGTGCCTATTAGATATGAAAATGTAACCCCTAAATGTATAAATTAAAAAATAGGTCTTTTGATGGGTCTTTTGACATGAAAACTTAGGTAGGGGTTGTTAATCCCTATCTCTCTTGAAAGTATATTTATGTGAACAAATATCCCCAAGGTCTTGGTACATAGGGTAACTTAGTTGGCTCATTATTACAATTCCATAATAAGAGGATTTAGTGAAACTAAATTTTAATGATGGCTTAATCTATAGACATTATGAGACTCAATTAGTCTACTACTAATACATTCAAAAATGTTTGAATAGTGATGGAAAACATTCAATAATCATTATCTAACATTACAAGTGGATTTATATTAGTCCTAAGCTAACACATTAACAAAATAAATAGCAAAAGAAAATGAAAATGGGAATAAAAATCATTGTCACCATAGAGATGCAGTTACAGTTCCTAATTGAATAAATATCATATAAACTAGTCCTTAGCTAAGCCAGACCTAGAAAAAGTATAGCTTAAAGATAGTGTGAGATTTTAGAGAGAAGTTTATGTGAAAAGAGAGCATAACCACCATAAAAAATATGAAATAAATGGTGATTTTATTAAAAAATAATTTTAATATCAATACATTTATTATTGGTTAATAATAGTGAGATTTACACCCATAATTCAACTACAAGATTCACTTGCATAGCAATAAGAAAAAGATTACTCTAGAAAAACATGAAAATTTATAGCCAACTAACTATGGATAACTACATAGTTTGGTCCACTAAACTATTATAATCTAATTGAGCTATCTAGGCACAACATAATATAATACTAAAATATTCTTACCTATATAAAGGCTTCCAAAACATAATATATACTTGAAGGGGATGGCCCCTCCCTAGGTTGTTAGCTCATCCCACTAACAGGGAAATACACATTTTAATTATTGATTAGACAAAGTGGTTAGACATGTCTAATATTTTTAATAGATATGAAGGATTGATCATGATTTTATGTAATAAGTCATTCCATCACCTTTGATTATTAATTTATTTCTTTGAGATCTTCCATCCTATTTATCATTCACTATCTATCACTCTCTCATTGGTTCAGATCCATCTCATGTATCTTCTTCACTACTACATATAGACCTTTAATGGCCCCTCTATACCTTGTGATTCATGATTTTAAAATGATCTTACATATTTCACTATCCAATTTTCTCTTTTTTTCATTATGGTTTGATTGAGGGTTTGGGTTCCCTAATGAGGATACATGTCCAAATCAATGACTCGGTTTGAAAGATGAATAGTAAAATATCAAACAAAATGATCAAGAATAAATCATTTGAGGAAATAAAAACACAAAATAATTAAATAAATTTAACCATGAGTAATAGAGCCACAACTAATTTATATCAAATACAAGAAACAAATGAAATATTTTTCCCTTTAAACATAGACAAACATTCACATTAATCAGCTTTCAATGCAAACACATGCCTTTCCATACACATTAGGCACTATAGATCCATCATTAATTTAAGTGAGAATTTAAAATTAAATAATGTAATCATGAATCATACTAAGATAATGTAAATTCAATGCTTATTTGACCACCAGCCTCCTCCTGCCTTGGATAATTTGATGTTTAGGATAGTCATCAATTTTAATCTCGCCATGTTATATATGGCATGTCCTTATTATCCTACAGGTTTAGGGTTTATAGTTTGGTGCTAGGTAGATGCGCATAAAATTTAAGCTTAGGGGAATGTTTATGTCATTAAGGTGCCATGTGGTATCCCCTCATTAGTCTAGGTGTTTGGCTTGAGGTTTTGGAACATTACCACATGTCATCACCATGGAAAGATTGGCCCTTTAGATTTTTTATATAATTGGTTTTATCCCCATGATCTAAGGCTCATAATAAGTCACCAAATGGAAAAATATGGGTATCTTAGGGTCAAAAATACTTTATACTACTACCAAAGTCTCTATGGTCCTGGTCTTTTAAGAAATTATTAGGTGGTCACCTCTCAGGCCCTTGGGGCCATAAAACCTTTAAGCCTTTGATTAAATATTCATTAGATTGGGTTAATAGTATCATGTTATATGGAATGATATCAAGGATAAAATTTATTTAAAAATACTTAGAAACTTTTTGATTCACCTAGGACTTCGAAGTGATCCAATTGTGACACATGGAAAGACTAGGAGAAATTAAAAGACTGACGACATGGATTTGGAACCAATAAAAATATCTAAGGCATCAGGTTTAGATTTTGAAGATATGGTCAACTTGACTTAATTATAATTTAATTAACACACTTAAGGCTCATTTGAATTACTTTTATAAATTTCAAGCATGGCAGAGCTCAACTCAAGTGACTTAGGTGACTAGGGCTCAAGGGACTTAAACTCAATGGATAAGGGCTCGGTCAAGATGAGATCATCATAAATAGAATTTAATTCCACATATAAAGGCCAATGATATATGATATAATTAAATAATAAAATAAACCAAAACATATCATATATAAATTGATTTAGTAGGTTAGGTTTGTAATTGAAAAGGTCTTAACTCGAGATTTAGACATTCACAAAGATACAAAATCCCACTCCCAAGTAACTCCTTAAACATGAAAGGTCACTTATAAAAGATGTGGAAACATTAAAATAATTAAAGAAAAATAATCTCTCCACTTTTATTCTAAAAATGGGATGTGTTATGCAAGTAACAACAAATGACAACTTTTGCTGGGAGATATTCATACGTATCTCAATAATTTCAAATCTCAAGTTCTCATTTAAACACAAAAATTAGTTGCAAAAAATCATATAAATGAAAATTAAAACCAAAATTGACTAAATTATTCTCCAAACAATGATTTAATAAGCCAAAATTATACCTAGGGACCATTAGTGTGTGAGTTATGTGATTAATTCAATTATTTTTAATAAACACACAACAAATCATATTTGCCTAAATGATACGAACTTCTAAAAAGAGATAAATTTTAAAAATTGTTTTGGGGGGATGGAATGGTCATTAATACACTTATTTACAGGTGTTCATAGCCTATAAAAATATACATTTTATCCCTTATAAATGCATTTTTCCACTACCAACCAATTTGGAAATCATGTGGTAGAGCTTGCCAATATCACCTTTTCAAAGGGATTTTTCTTTTTTCTTTTTTCTTTTTGCATTTTAGTTTAATTTATTTTAAAATATATGTTAATTTTACATCCATGGAGGATTGGGTGTTGGCATGTTTTGTCATTGAATTTAAATATTGATGTTATGTGTACATTAATGTTAAAGGTATGGACAACGTGGTGATGTCATGATGATGATGATGAGTTTGATATTGAAGTTGTGTAAGGTAGGATTTAGATGTATATGATATGAGGTAAGTTTTTTTTTTAGTCTTATAATATTTTATCTATCATTTTTATGTGGTTTTAGATCAAGGAGAGAAAGACAAACATGTGAATAGTGTGTTAGCATAGGCTTGATAACCTAGTATATAAACATGGATATTCAATATATGCTTGGATAAGATGTTGGTGAATGTTATGGATGATTAAATAATTTTTAAAAGTTACTATTGGGTGTAAATATTTCTTTAAGTTATTATGGTAATTCATGGTGTTAATTATGTTCTTCCTTGTGGTCATCTATGCCTAATTAGTCGTGGCAAGAAAATCTAAGTAGGTAGTTTGATGACATCACCATTTCCACATATAGATGATTGAAGGGTATTTAGTCATATGGGTATGATAAAATTATTCATAGGTTGTTATTTTTCAAATTTAAGGTCATGAGGTTAAGTTTAGCTAAAGATATGTGGGTGCAAAATTGGCCTTTCAGACAGAAGTTCACTAAGTTCCTTTAATTTGCTAGACCGTGATTGCACATCATGTAGATATGATTGAAACATAAAGTTTATGAATTTGTTTCATTAACCAATAAATTAAAATGAGATAAAATTATTTAATTTAAATTTATTTTATATTTTCAAAAATCTACCCTAAAAATTTGGAATCTTGAAGTGATTTCTAGAAAATGTTATAAAGCTTCAAAGTTGCAATTATAGACTGTGATGGGCCAAAGACCATTAAGTTAAACTATATTTAAGTATAATTTCATGTAGTTAGTATATATAATGGTTTGAATTAAATTATATGCCTTTATCTATTTTTTTTCATAAAATTCAATATGTTAAAGCTTGCACGTGTTAGTGATAAGTGTCATAAGCTTGCTAGTCTGACAGAAGATCAATGGTAAGTGATGGTTCATACTAGAAAAAATCAATGGTGCAAGATAAGTCAAAGAATAAAATGTGAAAAAGGCATATGAGGTTAAAAAGTGTCATAATAATTGGATTTTTTAAAAACATATGATGGTGATAGCTGTAAGGTAAGGACTAGGCTGATTCATAGAGATCGATAGTGTGCATTTGGGCAATATTAAAAGAATGCACAAGATGAGGTCAACATGTTTGAAGTTTAACTATTTATAATAGTTAAAGATAATAAGAGATAAATGGTGCATATTTAATATAAAATTTGAAGACATGATATGTTTACATAGTGTTTGAAGTATAATAGTTACTCAGTGATCATTGGAATTCAAATATTCAAATTTGTGAGGGAAGACTAGTTTGTGGTTTTTAAACCATAACTTTCGATATATGAAAATTTTGACCATGTTATGAAAATAAAATTTGTAGAGTACTTCAAGGTTCATCCATAAATATTTATTTTAGTGTTTTAAAGTTTGTATAGTCAAATATATTGAGCTTCAAATTTTACTATGTGTTCTTTCATGCTCTATATGTAACCCGATAAGGGTAATAGAGTTTTTATTGATGGTATTTAGATGTTTCAGATTGAGATAGCTATTAGAGAATGTTTTAGATTATATTATTATGATATTTATGTATTTTATAGGTTTTACCAATCCATATTTAGTAATAACAAATTCTTAGAAGGTGACTGTGTGTTCATTCATGGTGGCTATGTGCATCGAATGTTATTTGAGCCAATTAAGCTTTAGCAAAAGGGTGATATGATGGTTTTTATCACTTAAGGAGGACCTATATATTGTGTTTCATTGGTTTATGTGTTTTAAAGTGTTTATATGTTTTTAGTTTTCTCGAGTAAGTTTGAAAGAGGTGAATGGGTCCTTATAGGACCTAAAAGGTAACTTAGGCCTATTAGAAAGAGGGTTGTGCTTAAAGGTGACCCATGTTAGATGACTTAAGGGTGAAGGAATGTGTTATGGTTGAAAATTAAGTTTGTGATCATAATAATCATGAATAATCTATAAATTTAAAACCAAATGTGATGGTTTCTAGGCTTGTATGTGTGACCTATGAGAAGAGATGGTTGTGAGAGTTATGGCATGAGTGTGCCCAGTGGATGGATTGTAGAGTAGAGTAGGTTGAAGATTATGTGTATGATTATTATGTCAAGTAAATTGATCTTATAAGTTTGAATATTGAGGATGAGCGAAGAGGTCTAAAGAGATCCAAAAGGTGGTTTTGGATGTGTGTGGCTATCTAAAAAAATGAAGGGACCTGATATACATTGTATCTCCATCAAATTGGTAGGTAATAAATGATAAATATATGTTCATTTCATAGGTTTAATTAGGGTGATCAACATATTATTTAGGACTTGACCATAAGGTGTTCATAAGTACTTGATCATCTTAGGGATGAGTGTTCCTTGTGGAACATGTGTTTCATTAAAGTTGATTAGAAGGACTTGACCATTAGGTGGTCAAAATGACTTGATAATATTATGGGTAGGTTGATATTTATGTAATAGGTGTTTAAATAAATTTTTTTAGAAGGACTTGATCATCTTAGGGGTAGGTGGTCCTTATGAAATAGGTGTTTCACTAAATTTTGGTCAGAAGGACTTGATCAATCTCTTATTTTTAATACCTTATAGGATAAGTGGTCCATGTGTTTGTAGGCTTGAGAGTGGGTTTTAATACCCATGAGGGTTTCTCATATTATATTTTGTGTTATAATTAACTTCTCTTATTCATGCTTTGTATGTGGTCTCCTTGCTTTGATGGTAATATAACTGCATATGTTTGTTGTGTTGTTTCAAGAATGCCAATGAATGAATGATAAGTGATCAAAAAATGAAATATTAGTTGACTAATTAATGTCCCCATCTCAATAATATTATAATTATAAGAATTGGTATTAGAGAATGTACTTTGAAGGAAGATTAACATTTTGAAGGAGGTCCTAAGTAGCAAATGGCTAAGTAGTTGAAGAAATAGAATCAGTAGTGGAAGGTTATGATTAAGGCACTTGAATAATAAATATGTACTTTGAATATAGATGCCAAAGAGGATGAAAAAATAATCAATGATATGAAGGTTAAGCTAGAAGATGTCAAGACAAGTTTGTGTTCAAAAGAGGAAAGTTTTTAAAAAAAAGGACATCATGTATAATGAAGAAGTGTTCTATGACAATGAGGAAGAAGAAGTGGTTATAGGAGTTGAGCTTATAAAGAGGAATCAAAAGATGAGGTATGTGATCAAAGGTCTTGAAGCATAAGTCAATTCTCTTGAGGGAAGTTTGTTAGGCAAGACCAAGAGAGATGATAAGAATTATCAAGAGTTGATCAAGTCTCTTGAATAGAAAACGTGTAGATTAAAGGATGACATGGCTAAAGAAGCCAAGGAAGATAAGGAGGTCATCAAATATCTCAGAAGATAATTATAGGTTTCAAATGATAGCCTAAAATCAAGAGAAGAAGAGTGAAAATATGAAGGTGAGTTAAAATCAAGATGAGCACGATGAGTTAAAGACTAATCTTGATTCCTTAAGAGTAAAGAATGAACAACTCATAGACAAGTTGGACAAGATGGAAAAGGAACATGTAAAGCCTAAATAAGCTAAAAATAATGTTAGCTTTGAAAGAAATACAAGAAGGTCTGTTAGACAACTAAATGATTCAAGGTATTCTAGTTTATTCCATGGTCATTGTTTTACATGTACTAAGTATGTGCATAGAGCTAAGGACTATATAAGGAATTCAATCAAGTATGGGCATTCATGGAGCTATGATAGAAGGACTTTTTGGCCAAAGATTGATCACAATTCAAATCTATCAAAAGGTATGAATGATGTTATTTTTTCATTTTTGATAAGAAAATTTATATTTTCTAGACTTTGTCTTAGTAAATTTAATAAGAACTCAAGTCATCTAAAGATGGGAGAGACTCATAGAAAGCATATGAAAAGTCAAAACATGATGTGGAGACCTAAGATAGTGAAGGTTAGTCTTGTTAATTTCAAGGATCAAACTTTTGATACTATAGAAAAGGAATCAGTTTTGGAGGTGTCTCAAGGGTGCCAAGGAAGCTTGATATCAATCCAAATGGAGAATAAGGTAGATGATCCAAGAATTAAGTTAGTTATACAATTCAAGACCAAGGAGAATCTAAAATAAGGATCTCAATCTGATGGTTTATTTTCTATAGTTGAAGAATTTTTAGGTAAGAAGGAGTTTCATGATTGACAATAGTTCTTGTTGTCTGCTTTCAAAGAGGAGAATCTATTAGTTAAATAGATATGCCAAGAACCTATGTTTTCATCATGCATTGTCAAGGAATCCAAAAAAGAGATGGATTCTAAGCAAGTTATTTCAATCAAGAATAGGAAGAAGAAGGTTCTTGAATCCTATGATGAGGATTGGTATGATCCTCTATTCTATGTCCTTGTGAAGTAGAGATGTCTTTGTTGTGCTTCATGAAGACATTTCTCAGTCTGAAGAAGCATGTGGTCTTACAAGGGTATTTTCATTTTAGAGAGTCAGATTGAAGGTTTACAAGTGGAAAAGGAGGATTTTTAAGTTTTCAAGATGATATTTTTGAATATAAAGGTATTTTGAACTTATTAGAGCATGCTTCAGGGGATTTTTTGGTTTAAAGGTATGTTGAAGTCAAATTGGAGATTATTGATTGTTCACAATTTTTGGCTTAAGGGAAACCAGACCTAAAATGGGTTGTAGGATGTATGGATTACCAAAAGTATGGAAGCTTAATATTGGTCTACAAGTGTGTGATGGTTTTCACCAAGTGTGATATAAGTTTCAAATGTGGGCATTGACTAGGAGGTTTGTTGACCCTATTTGTTTTAAGATTCTAGAGTTTTAGGCTATGCTAAAAAAGTGGTTTTCCTTAATATTTATGGTCTAAGTATTATGAATAGGTTTAATGGGATAAATGGGTTGTCAAATATATCTACATAGATATTTTAAGGTTTGTGTTTTTCAAATTATTCAAGTTTTTGTCAAAATGGAAGCTTAATTTGCCAGTAGATTTATGAAGGAAGTATATTGTAGAAGATGATCTAGGTGATGAAAATTAGTGAGCTTGAGGGAGCATATTAGATTGATATATATATATATATATATATATATATATATATATATATATATATATATATATATATATATGAAGTTTTAGGTATTAAAGGTGTGTCTAATAAAATATTTGGGATCTCTAAGATCCAAGAAGGGCTACAAGGAGTCTAAATAGGCCTATTATGAAGCTTTGATGTTTCTGCTCAGTTTATCCAAAAGAATAAGGCATGAGTATTTCAAGGTAATTGATTAGGTTAGTTTATATCATGTTTAATATTTTAATATTGGCATGAATTTCTATTATTTGTCCTTGAGGTGGCTTGAGAAAGATGATTAGTAAGTCTATGTGGTGGTTCTTCATGGTGTGTGAAGATCTAAAGATGATCAAGACATGAAATGGCTCAAAGATCTTAAGGGGAGTCCCTATTAGTGTTATCGACATGATTTCAGTCATTTTTTAGTGTTCATGTGTGTTTATTTCTCATTGATAGCAGTGCATGATCAAAGAAGAGTGTTTTCATGGTGCATGGTTGAGAAGTGCAAGGTGGTATGCACAAAGTTAGGGGGAGCTAACTCAGATAGTACAATTGACTTATGGATCCATGCATGATGTAAGGAGAAGAATTTGTGAGATTTTATTTTCATAATTATGTAAATATTTTGAGCCTTCATGCATAATCAAAGGGAGATTGTGAGTTCTATAGGTAAATAGGTATAAAGATCAGAATAACTTACGTTTAAATTGATGTATGTCAGAGAATAGATGACATGAGATGGAACATGATGTTAGGGGGGTATTTATAAGATATGTGAGTATTTTTTTAGGTCCAAATAATTATATATGTCCATGTTCATATTGGTGCATATCAAAGGGGCAACAATTGTTTCATATGAGGTATGTTAGTATCTTGAACACCTAGAAGTTTATTTGAATACATTCATGATGTTAAGAGGAGCTTGGTGGATGTTATGTCCAATTTTTTATTCGTGGATATGGTGGAGAAGGAAAATAATAAGTTTGCATTAATGAAAAAGGGGGATATTATTGGAAAATGTTGTCATTGATATCAAATATTGATGTTATGTGTGCATTAATGTCAAAGGTAATGATAAAGTGGTAATGTCATGATGATGATGAGTTTGAGCCTAAAGTTATGCAAGGTAGGATTTGGATGCATATGATCTGAGGTAATTATTTTTTTAGGCTTATCATATTATATCTAGCATGTCGATGTGGTTTCATATCAAGAAGAGAAGATAAATATGTGAATAATGTGTTAGAATAGGCTTGATAGCCTAGTATATAAGCATGGATCTTTAGTATATACTTGGATAGGATGTTGGTGGATGTTATGGATGATGAGATCATGTTTCAAAGTTCCTATTGGGTATCAATATTTATTGAAATGCTTATGGGAATGCATGGTAATCATTAGGTTCTTCCTTGTGGTCATTTATGCCTAGTTGATCTTATGGAAACAAATTTGAATAAGCAATTTGATGACATCACCTTTACCACATATTAATTATTTAGGGGGAGTTGTTTATATGGGTATGATCACATTAGTCCCAAGTTGATGTGGTTCAAATTTCAGGTCATGAGGTGGAGTGTAGTTAAATATATGTGGGTGAAAAGTTGGCCTTTTAGATATAAGTTCACTAAGTTCCTTTGCTTAACCAGACCATCACTACATGTCATGAAAATATGAATGAACCATAAATTATTTTGTGAATTTATTTTAGGAACCTAAAAATTCAAAATAGATCAAATTATTTCATGGATATGTTGTCTATAGTGACAATAAGCTACCCTAAAAATTTGGAGTCTTGAAGTGATTTATAGCTCATGTTTTAAAGCTTTAAAGTTGCACTTATAGACTGTGATGGGCTAGAGACCATCAAGTTAAACTACATTGAAGTCTAAGGTTATATAGTCAATAGATCTAATGGTTCAAATTAAATTAATGGTTAGTGCTAGCTAATACTAAGAAAAATCAATGGTGTGGGACAAGTCAAAGAGTTAAATGTGTAGAAGGCATGTGAGGGTGCCAAGTGTCATAATAACTAGAGTTATGAGCAAGATCTAATAGTGATCACTGCAAGGTAAGGACCAAGATGATCCACAAATATTGACAGTGTGTATTTGGTAAATATTGTAAGAGTGCATGAGATGAGGTCAACATGTTCAAAGATTAACTATTTAGCATAGTTAAAGATTAGAAGAGATATATGATGCATATTTAATCTAAGATGTGAGGACACGATATGTTGACATAGTGTTTGAAGTTTAACGGTTGCTCAGTGACTATTGGAACTCAAATATTCAAAATTGTGAGGGAATACCAATCTATGGTTTTTGAGCCATAATTGTCTATCTATGCATGATTTTACCATGGTATAAAAATAAAAGTTATAAATGACTTCAAGCTTAATCGATAAATATTTATTTGAATGTATAAAACTATGTACAATAAAATATATTAAGCTCCAAAGTTGATTTTGTGTCCATTCATACTCTGTAAGTAACCTAAGAAGGGTAATAAAGTTGTTCTTGATGGTATTTAGATGTTTAGAGATGAGATAGCTATTGAAAAAGTGTTGTAGACTCCATGAGTATGATCTATATGGATTTTGGAGGTTTAACCAATCCATATTCAGTATGAATAAATGATTAGAAGGTGATTGTGTGTTGATTCATGGTGGTTGTGTGTATAGAATTTTGTTTGATAAAATTGAGCTTTAGCAAAAGGGTGTTATGATGGTTATTATCACTTAAGTATTACCTATAGATTTTGTGGCATGGGTCCATGTGTTTTAAAGTGTTCCTATATTTTTAGTTTGCTCAAAGAAGTGTCAAACAGGTGAATGGTTCTTTCTAGGACCTAAAAGATAAGTTAGGCCCATTTGAAAGAGGGTTGTTATTAAAGGTGACCCTTGTTAAATTCCTTAAGGGTGAAGGCATGTGTTGTGGAAAATAAGGAAGGTTGTGATCATAATAATCATGAAGACTCTATAAAAAGTGAAACCATATGTGATGGTTTCTAAGCTTGTATGTGTGACCTATGAGAAGAGGTGGTTGTGAGAGTTGTGGAGTGAGTGTGCCTAGTGGATGGGTTGTAGATAAGAGTAGGTTGATGACTATGTGTATGACTTATAGGTCATATTTATGATGTCTAGAGTGATCAAAAAGGTGGTTTTGGATGTGTGTGGCTATGTGAAAAAGTAAAGGGAGTTGATATACATTATATATACATCAAATTGGTAGGTAATCAGTGATCAAGACATGTTTATTTCATAGTTGTTGGGAGGGTGCTCAACATCTTGGTCATAAGGACTTTACCATCAGGTGGTCAGAAGGACTTGATCATCTTAGGGGTAAGTGCTCCTTGTGGAACATGTGTTTCACTAAATTTGGTTAAAGGGACTTGATCATCTTAGGTGTAGGTGGTCCTTATGGAATAAGTGTTTAAATAATGTTGTTTAGAAGGACTTGACCAAGAGGTTTTTAGAAGGACTTGATCATCTTAGGGGTAGGTGCTCCTTGTGAAACATGTGTTTCACTAGATTTTATTCAAAAGGAATTGATCAGTCTCTTATTTATAATACCTTATAGGATAAGTAGTCCATGTGTTTTTAGGATTGAGAGTGGGTTTTATTCCTCATGAGGGTTTGCCACATTAGATGTTTTGCTATGATGAGCTTCTCTTATTCATGCTTTGTATGTAGTCTCCTTGCTTTGATGGTAATTTAGTTGCATATGCATGTTGTGTTGTATCATGAATGTCAATAAATGAATGATAAGTGATTAGAAAATGAAAGATTGGTTGATTGATTCACCCCCACCCTTTCAATCATCTTGTACCTATAACATTGGGGACCAAGGCATGGGTTTAAGGTAAACTCAAAAAGCTCATGAAAAATAAGACAAATCAAAATTAAAGTAGTGTCACATTCCTCATTCATATATTTCATTTAGTGAATTTTATGGTATTTAAACAATAAAATATGACTTTCTACATTCATATTTTATAGTTAAAATAATTTTAATTTAGCATTATGAAAATATAATGAGAACATAGCATTTTATGCAAGCATTCAGATGGAGGATTTTCATATTAACACATAGGAGTGTCATTGGATGTTATTTACATATAAGCCACTCATTTATAAAAATTTGAAAAATTTGGGGAACCTTGATGGAAAAAAGAGAAGGACGAGACAATAAAATGAGAAAGGAGAAACTAAAATAACAAGGGATGGGAAGAAAAATCAATAAATAAAACAAGAAAGGATAAATAAACTATTTACAAATGATTTCATGTAGATGAATGCTTGAAACTAATTAGACACATATTTATTTTTAGGATTTTTATAAGGTAAAAATAAAATATTACTTCCATCTATGTTGTCCTTTGCATTGAAAAACACTATCTCAAAGATATTTTTCAATAGTATTTCAATGTAAATTGAGAAAAATTAGATTGTAAAATCCAGAGTTATACTTACATCTAATTTTATGAAATCATGAGGGATAGGGTGTGATCAATACCTCTAATTGAAAATGGAATTTTGATAAGAAATGGGCCTAAGGATCAATGCATACTAAGATTAATTGATCACTCAGCATGGCAAATATTTCTCCTTTATTGTATCCAATAGATGAGTCACTTGTTGGTTAAACTTTGGTTGAAATTTATGCTTAAACCAAATCCTTCTATTCATTTTTGTTGACAAGGGGGTATGACAGTGGTTCTTCCCATGTTAATTATATCCTAACTTTGTCATCTATGGTAGAGGTATGCAGATAATTGTATTGAATTAATGCATGTTCAAATCCGATTTGTATTGTCATACCTCCTATGTCCATGGCCTCTACATTTAGGAATTTTCCATTTTATTTGAATGTAAGGTTGTCTGGAAGTGGAAGATATTATATTTTATCTTCTATCAATCTACTAATTTCACATATATATACTAATTCATCCTTGGTTTCTTCTTCAAACTTCCTCTCCTCCAATGATGGACTGGGAGAGATGTTTCTACTATTGTGTTTCTTACCACCTTGAATCAACCTTTCAGTTGGAAAGGGAGAAACATATGACAAGGATGCTTCAAATGCATAACATACAACTTACTTATCCAATGGTTCTAACTCATCAAGTTCATCTTCAAGCTAATTTCAAGATATTTGTAGTTCACCATCTTGAGTTGGTATCTCTCCTTCGATTTTATCTTTTATTATTAGGTCAATAAATATAGCCATTGTTTTCTCATCATCAAAATCATCATTGATGATCTCAATGATTAACCTAGGCATTATTTGTTGGTGATTTTCTAAAATTAATGGCACATAGTTAATAAAAGTATCAAAAGACACTTGAATACTACAACTAATTAAATTTTCTTGTTGATTACGTACTAAATTAGTAGAGTTATATGGATTAGTGGAATAAGCAAGATATTCATTTAGTACATAGGAGTTCACTTGATAGAACATTTGAGGCCATGATTGGGGCAATGTTTCATTATAAAATGTGAATTGATTGATGGGATGAATTATAATAAATTAGATTGAATGGTTTTAAGGATAAACATTTGATTATCCCAATGGGTAGGAAAATTTAGTACTATGATCATGGGACATGGATTGTTCTTAAATAGTGAAAGCTACTTGATATGTCAAGGTCAATGATGTGAGAGCTAAAGTATTCCTATGAATAAACATAACAATATGGGAATAATGTTTTGAGGTAAATATCTATAGCTATTAATTTTATTTGTAGGAAAGGGTCTATCAACCCCATATATAGATAATGAAATAATTAATTAAAAAACACTTATAGACTCATTAAGTTCCCTATGGGCCATATCAAACCAGTGGTATAGGGTAGTAGGATTGATGAGATATCTAAAGTGTCTTATGAATAAACATTCAAATTCAACCCATGTGGTTATAAACCTATTTGATAGTCTAATATACCAACCATACGCATCCTTATCCATAGAATAAGGGAACAAGAGACAAGCCACATCTTCATATTGTATTTGAGTCTTAACGATGGAATCTTTGAATGCCCAAATGTGTTTTTCTACTACCAAAATCTTACCATGTGTGCACTTTGATAAAAATTAACTATCATTCTTAGATAGGTCATAAATTGGCCATAGGATGTTTACAAGGAAATTATGCCCACCTAACCATGCAAAGGCCATGGGACTAGCTAGGTAATGACTCAAAAGTGTTTTTATCTTAAAATTTTCATGAGAGTCACTTCAGTTTTAGATCAGGCCCTCTTTCTAGTACCAATCTACTGATGGGTATTTTGATGCACCAACTTAGGTAGGGGTTGTTATGCCCTATATCTCTTAAAAAGATATTTGTGTGAATAAATATCCCTAAGGTCTTAGTTATTACGTCTTGGTATGCATGGTAACTTACTTAGATTTTTGTGATCATTCCATAATAAGGGGATTATATGAAACTAACTCTAGATAATGGCTTAATCTATACATGATAGGAGACTTGATTAGTCCACCACTAATACATTAAACAATGCTTGAATGGTGATGAACAAACTCTAGTAATCATGATATAACCTTATAAGTGGATTGATATTAGTCCTATGATAACACATTGGTACAAATAAATGGTAAAATAAAGGGGGAAAAGGTAATAAAAAGCCTTTTCATCATAGAGATGAATTTTAAGTGCTTGATTGAATAAATCTCATATAAACTAGTCCTCAACTAGGCCATACCTAGCACAACTCTAGCTAAAGGATGGTGTGAGAGTGTAGGGAGAAAGTATTATGAATAAAGAGGAACATAATCACCACAAAAATGCATAGGAAATGGCCATTTAACTACACAATAATTTGAATATTAAGATTTTTCTTATTAACTAACAATGGTGAGATTAATAGTGTATACACATAATATTTTTAACCTTTATCAATTACTCATGTTTTACATCTTTCAGGAACCCATCAAGACTCAATATATCTAAGTACATTCCCTAAGGGGTGCACTAATAAAGGGGTGGGCAGACCTTTGGTTCTTTGTAGGATTTTTATCCCTTTTTACCATATTATTACCAATCCAACTAGTTCCTAAAACCTTTCCCTAAGCTATTTATCCTCTCTTGCAAAGTATTATAGTCTTTTTCCTCTTTATATCCTTTATTTCCTTGCTTGGCACCCTTTTTACCTATTCACCATACTAGGTTGACCTAGTTGACCTAGTATAGTTTTCAGACCTTTTCTCTCTTTTGGTTTATTAGCCTCCTAGCTGACCTATCACAAACCTAGTGAGTTAGCCCAAAAATGTGCTAGGTCAACTGAGTCAACCTAGCATAGATGATATTCCCTAATTATTTTAGGGTAGGTTTCCCCTATATATATATAAGGTCATTTTGGTCATTATTATAATATGTAATCAAGATTTATTATTCACTCGTGCTTCTTCACAATCTGCTCTTCCACCATTCTACTTGAGGAGACTTATCTTAGGTTTCTTATTTTGGAGAATCTAATATTTTAGATAGGTCTTGGATGATTTTGCCTAAAAAAGTGATCCTTACAAACCATAAAAACCTCTTTTAAACCCCCTTTGGCCAATTGAGAGATTGAGTCTCGATGGGTTCACATTTAGGTAAGTATATTCTAACTTTGTTCTCCTCTCTTTTAGTAGATATAAGTAGAATAAGTGTTGGCTCAAGTAATATTAATCTTCATATTCTATGTGTTAGGGTGTTATTAATACTTAATTTATTTGATGTTCCCTATACATGCTTTTATTTCTTTGCTTTACCCTCACTTTATGCCACAATATTTGGTGTACACTAGATTAGATTTACTTTTATTGTTATTATATTAGTGAAATATTAAATCATAGGACTATTTTAATGTTGTTATGAGATTCTGTTAGACTATAATATTTGGAACACTATCTCACATGGTGTGTTGTGACAAGTGATCCCCTAATTGGGTCTAACAGATGCTCACATTAGCCATGCTCTTACTTAATAACTATATACTCCCTAATCAAAAGTCTAAGTGTGCTCTATCCAATATAATCTAGGATTGATTTATGGACATGATGCATTTATAATTTCATCTATTCTAGTGAACTTGATGTGAATCAAACCCTATAGGCCTAGTTTATTTATCTCCATGTATAGCTTTGTAAGAAAAAGTAACTAGCTCGACTAGCTTGACCTAGTATAGGTTTTAGAACTTGCAAAACTTTATTCAGACAATTGGATTGACTAGCTTAAGCTAGTGCAATTTTTTTACCAATTTTTATACTTCTTATTCAACCTACTAGGTTGATGAGGTTGACCTAGTGCATTTTTTCACTCTTTTAACAAGTTCTCATATTGCTTAATCAACCAGCTTGACCTAGTTTGCATGTTTTTTTATAGTTTTTTCCAAGGTTCTTGATCATTAATCTTCTCCTTTTCATCTATAAACCACTCAGGTTAGTTTATATTTTATCTATATCTTTCTATTTTTTACTTTATTTTAATAGTTTATAGTCTTTAAAACTACCCCTGCATAGTCAACTAGGTTGACCCTATGGACCTAGTTTTATGTCTATGTTTTTTGAAACAACTAGGTCGACCTAACTGACCTAGTTCATTCGTAGAATTTGCTTCCATAGTATAGTTTCCACCTTATCAACCCTATTTTGTATGATTTTCCATGTAGTTTCTCAACTATACCTTATTTTAAAGTTGGAATAAACCATATATGTTAATCACACCTTTCTTTTAAGTTGTTTGCATGCTTAGAATAGTTTAGATAGTCTAATTAGGGAATTTTTAATTAATCTCTTAGCTTCACTAATTCTATTCTTTTTAACACATGAAAAAATCACATAAAACATCAATAATAATTTAAATATTTGACTACCTATGCCAATCTACTTAGATTTCATCACTAAGGGGGGAGCTAACTTGATGCTTTAGTCAAGCATAAAGCATGGTTAATGGTATATTTTGGTTAAGTACCCATTATCCCTTTTGTTTTAGTGTGTTAAGTTAGGGGGTAATCCCGAATAAAAATCTTGTATCATTTCCACTAAACTCCCTTTCATCTTAAACTTACTTAAAACCATCCTTATATTTTTATCTAGTACCTTGCTTATAGCCAATCCTCCTTTACATTTAAAATCATTCTTATTAATCTAATCAACATTTTAGGTTGATCAACTAGTTAGCTTTACTTTCAAGTTATTTTCTTTCTCTTTTATCAATTATGTGTGCAAAATATTGCATTATCCAATGTTAGTACAAGATTTTTCTTTGTGTGCATCAATTGGATTGGCCATCATCAATTCATTTGAATGTGTGTTTCTTTTTGGTAGTTACTTTGATAGATTAGTTACAAATTGTCTTGTTTATTTCTAAGATTATTATCAACCTTTTCCTCTTCTTTGTTCACTATACTAGGTAGACTTGGTTGAACTTGTACTTTTCATATCTTCTATGCACCACACTAGATTGACTTGGTCAACTTAGTACAATTTGCAAGCCCCGTTTCCTACACTAGGTTGATCTAGTTGAGCTAGTTTTGTTTCCTTATTTTCCTATTTTCAATCTAATTTCCCATTTATCTAGTTTTAAATCTTGTTCATCTCACTTTATTCATAATGAGGTCTCCTATCATAATATTTTTAGACAACCTAAATCTATTTAGATACTATATGTGATGTTCATTCCTTCCTCTCTTTTATTCCCAAGATAACCATCACTCTTGGGGAACTTCTCCTCCTCCATCTATGAACTATAACATGGTGTAAATAACACCTCAAGATGTAGTTGATAGATCCAATCCTTTCCATAATTATCAAGACACTTCTCAAAATATCCAAAACAATGTGGGAATGATTGATATAAATCTCTTTAATAACCCCACTAATAGTCCTCCCCCTAACACTAATTTGGGAAGTGCTCCAACTAACACTAACTCACCTCTTGATACAACCTAAATCTTAGCTCAATTAATTCAACAAATGAGCATGATGCAAAAATATAATAAAAAATAAATGATGTAACTTTAATAACATTTAATCAATGTAACTAATCAACCTCCAACTATTCATCCTCAAGTGAATCCTAATTATATTCCTCCACCTATTAGGTATGCCTCAGGTAATGTTATTCCTCAACCCATAATGAATAATAAGATGCTTCAAACCATTCAAATTGAGCCTTTATCTCCTTTAATTATATCAATTTATATTGGTAACATAACTCTAAATATCAAATATGATGGGACTAAAGACCCTAGTTCATTTCTCAAAGCCTTTGGTAACCTTTACAAAGAGTAGTTCCAAACTAATACTTTTTCCAAAACTAAGATATTATTCAAAACTTTCACTAGTGATGTATTGTAATGGTATAATTAACTTCCTTAACATTATATTTGACAACTTGAAGATTTGGTCAATCCTTTTTTTAAATTGTTTTAACATGATGATATTCCTAAAAATTATCTTAGTCACTTCATAAATGCTGAACAATCTCCTAATGAATCAGCACATGACTTTATTAAAATATGGAAATTTTTAGCTCATAAATCCAATCATAATATGACTAATGATAATTTATTCAAACTCTTTATTAGTGATATTATTCCCACTCTTCAATAAAAATTTCAAAACTTTGCTCCTTAAACTCTTAATGAATATCTTAACCAAGCTAAGCATCAAGACTTTCTTATGAAGCAATTAGAACCCAATCATAAACTTCTTAAAGGATATTTTCAAACATATAATGCTATCACTAGTAAAACTTCTCAAACCAAACCTAGAGTTTCAAAATCTAATTTTATTTTACAATCTCATATGCCTCTTTCAGTTCAATAAACACAAAAAAAAATTATTTCGCTCGAAACCTTTCATTTATACCAATGCTCCTCCTAAGTGGTATGATCCCAATATATTCTACTAGTCCTATGCTACCATTGGAAATTATCATTAATATTTTATATGGCTCACTAAGTGTGTCATTTCTCATATGCTTTGTGACTCATTCAACCATGAGGCTATGATCAAACTTTGTCATCAAGAGTATGTTGTTACATCTCAAAAGAGACAAAATTTTAAAGCATATACTTCTAATAATCCAAAATCTTCTTCAAACAATAATTCATCAAATGCTAAGGATTTTTGTGCCATTGACACTAATTATGACCTATATTATAATAACTCTCAATATGTCAACATTTCTAAGGTGCCTAAGAAACTAGTTTTATAAGAACAATTTCTTAAAGATAGCACTACCACTCATAATGATTTGGAAGCACCTAAATAAGAAATTCCTCCTTCCTATCCTCCCACCACATCTTACCTCCTAAATATAATTTACCATTTAAACCTCATACTAGTTATTATAAATCACATTGAAATTTTCTTACAAAACTCAACTCTATACCTTAGAAGATTCCTCGTATGGATTTGGTTCACACTTCACCTTATCATCATAAATTTCTTATGAAACAATTTTAAGAAATTTAAAATCCATCTTTGATAGATGAAGATCCACCTTCTACTAATTCTCAACCAATTAATATCAATGCCATTGAGACTCTGTGTTCTTCCAATCCTTCCATTAAATTTATTGAAGAGGACATGATCATTGATGAAATTGTATTTCATTCCAATGATCTGCCTCTCTTTATCAAAGTAGTCATTAATACCACCTTTAACCAAAAATTTCTAGTTGATGAAGGTTCTAGTATTAATGTCACATCCTTATGGCTCATTTAGAAACTTGGTAATTAAATAGATCATCTTAAATAAACCCATCTTACTTGCCATGGATTTGACAAGACTAATCAAAATCCACTTGACTATATTTGGCTTTCATTGACCATTGGACCTAAGGCTATTATAACCAAGCTTATGGTCCTTGATCTTCCTTTATCCTATAACATTCTTCTTAATCATCCATGGACTCATCAGATGGGAGCTATCACCTCTTTTGGTATTCAATTTATTAAATTATTACATAATGGAAAATGTTAAAAACATAAAGCTGATCCTAACCCATGGAGCATCCAACTTCCCAATCCTAAGCCTCAATATTGAATTCCTATAATTTTTAAAATCAATAGTGGTCCTTTACTTGAGTTCATCAACATGAATCCTGATCTTCAAGTTACTCTTGTATATTTTGATGATGATGAGCCTAATGAGTTGTAGCACACTTGAAATACTAATAAACTACCTCCATATATTGTGGATTGGCTTTCTCCTTTTGTCTTACCCTAATATCATATTTTTTGTATCATGGATGAGATTACTAATTTCCCCCCTCTATGTAATTCTCAAGATCCATCTTTACCTAAAGATGCCTTCACTTGCAATGATTTTAGAGTGTATAAATTAATTTAAGATCCTCTCACCATGTCCCCTCATACATTTATCAACATTGGGATTTTACCTTCTGAAATTCCCCTAATTATCAAGCATGTATGATTTCTCTAACATATGACGACAACTATATCATGGCCCAATCTCACTCTCAAGACTTGGATGTCTAACACCATCAAAAGATTTTATCCCAAATTCATGCCTTAAATTAGGATGCACATACCATATCTACACATCACGACTTATATCCTGAGGGTCATGTACCTCCTACCAATTCTCCACTTATCGATACTCCTTGTGTGGTAGAACAACTTACACCTTTTGAACCTATAGACGCTTATAAATATTCTTTATCTCCTATGGATTATATAATGTCTTCAAATTTTTATTACATCATTGAATCCATTAACACTCGCATCTCTTCAAATTAATATTCTTCATTTACTTCTAAAATTAAACTAGATGCTAAGATAACCAATGTTTGTCAAATTCGTTATGAATATGATCACCATGGCAATAAAATTATAGATTTTGAAGTAAATGTTAAATATTATTGTCTTATTCCTACCTTGCCTAGTGATGAAGTTATTTTTGAGTTAATTCATGCTTTGGAACCTCAACTTCCTCAAGAACATCATAAACATGGAAATTTCAAGAATAAAACTCCTTGCTTTAACAACTTTGTCACTAGCATTGATCCTAAAAAAAATCAAATTTCAACCTTACCTAACACACCTTACCATTTTCAAGATGACAATGCCATGTTTATTGAAGAAATAACTTGTATAGAATATGGTGCCCCATTTTCTCCTTGACCAATCATGATTTCTTGAGAACTCTCACCATCTAAACATGACAACTTTAGCTTATTATTTGATAAATATCAAGAGGCATTTGATTGGTCTGACCAAGACATGCCTAACATTGACTCTAGTATTTTGGTTCATAACATCATCACTTATATTGAAAATAATCTATTGTATCAAAAGTGACACAAATTCGCACCTAAAATTACCAATCTATCATAAGGAAATCATTGTTTGCTAAATTTATTAAACCAGTGGATTATTTTGAACAAGTTTCTAACATTGTTCCCATTTGAAAGGTCACTATGGTCATCCATATTTGTATTGATTTACACAACCTTAATCTTGATTATCATAATAAAAACTTCCCCTTACCTTCAATAGATACCATCATTGATTCCATGGTTTGTTACAAAATGTTATCTATTATGGATGGCTTCTTAGGATACAATCAGGTTCACATCACTCCTGAGGACCAACATAAGACTAATTTCACCATGAAATGGGGCACCTATTGTTATGTAAAAATTCCCTTTAGACTTAAAAATTATGGAGTTACCTAAAAATGTTCTATGACTCACATATTTAATGATCTCATCCATTAAATTATTGAAACTTATATGGATGATCTGATTACTAAATTCAAACATCATAAGAACCATCTTTCTAATCTTTTTATCATATTTAACCATCTCCTTAAATACAAAGTTATAATTAATCCTTACAATTGTGTTTTCTAGAAAAATTTTATTACTCTTAGTCTCTCTCCATAACATCGATGTTGACCCAGCCAAAATTAGTGCTATTGTTAATGTGCCCATTCCTCATTCTATTCCTAACATTCATACTTATTTAGGCAACCTTGGGGTAATTAGATGATTTATCCCTGAAATGGATTATCACATTTACTCCATCAATTCCACTCTCAATAAAGGTACATCTTTATAATGGATAGATCCATGTTAAAAATCCTTTGATAATATGAAAGAGTTATTAATTCATCCACCTACACTTTGTCTAGCTTTAAATGATAAACCATTGATTCTCTATACTTCTTCCACACCAATTTAAATTGGGTAAATGCTTTCCCAACAAGATGATATAGGAAGAAAGTATGAAATTTAATAAATTAGCTAAGGCATCCTTGATTATGAAACATGTTATACCAAAGTTGAGTGTGATTGCCTCATTATCTATTTTATGGATAAAAATCTTCATCATTATATGCTATATCAAACAAAATATATCATTCTTCATTTTGACCCCATTCATTATTTATTCTCCAAATACTTTCTTCTTGGAGATAGAATTAGTAAATGGATGGTCTTACTTATGAAATCTGATCTCTGTATTATCACACATAAAACTATTAAAGGGCAAGTCATAGCTGGTAAACTTTTTATAGATCCCATCCTAATCACTTCTTTGCTTCAAGATGATCTTCTCAATGACAATATCCTTTTCATTCAAGGTATTAATAAACATATATCCCTTGGAGACTATTTCTAGAGCTTTACTATTGATCTTGAATCCAATAATCTTGAAGAATCTTCCCCTCCCTCTAGTACTACTAAATCAAAGGTAGTTATCAAGGAGCTTCTTGAAATTAATGTTGACTTACATGAGGATACTTGGACCCTCTACTTTGATGGTGTTAAATTCCTTCAAGGAGCTAAGGCAAATTGAATTCTCACTATTTCTCTCAATCAGATCATTCCTTTACCTTTTCATTTCACCTTTGATGTTACCAACAATATGGACGGATATGAAGGTCTTATCTTAGGCATGAGAGCTGTTCTTGACCTACACATCCAATATCTTCATGTTTTAGGAAATTCTCAGCTCATTTATCATCAAGTTAATGGTGATTATCAATGTAAAATTGAGAACTTCATTACCTATCATCAAATTATGACCACTCTTTCTAAGGGCTTTATCTCTTTCACTATCGAGCCTATTCCTCGAGACTAAAATTCCATTACTAATTCTCTTTCCTCATCAACTTCTCTGTTTCATCCTCATCAAGTTACTTTTTATCATTCCTTTATTATTCAAATCCTAAAATATCCATCATCTATCCAATCACCTAATTCACTTATCTATCACATCAAGGATATGACTATTAGATAAAGCCCTTGGTATCAATATATCATTCAATACTTAGAAGATCAAACTTATCCTCCTAATCTAGATTCTCATGAAATGACACACATTCATAAAAAAGATTTCAAGTATGTATTTTGACATAACATTATTTACTATCATAATGCTAAAGGTAATTTACTCCATTGTGATATGAAAGATAAGGTCCTTCCTCTTCTCAAATAAGCACATGGGGGAATTTACAGTGGTCACTATACAAGACATGATACAACACACAAATGCCTACATATGGGTTACTTTTGGCCTACTCTTAAAAAATATGAAACTAAATTTTCTACTAAGTGTAATCTTTGTCAACTTCACAATGATCTTATCTATTCACCTCCTACTGAGCTTCAAACTATTGAATCTCTTTGGCCATTTTCCATATGGGGATTTGATCTCATTGGTAAACTTCCTCACTCTCAAGATTCGCACATTTTTATCATCATTGCTACCAATTACTTTACCAAGTGGGTAGAATCCATGCCCCTTATTAATGTTATCCATCTTACCATATCCAAATTCATTATTAACCAAATCATTTACTTATTTGGTTTTACACATACCATCATTATAGAAAATTGTGGTAATTTAAAAACTAAACATATTAAACAACTTTATACCAAATTTAAGATCAATAACAAGTTTTCCATGCCTTATCATCCACAATGCAATGGTCAAGCTAAGGCTACCAATAAATTCTCAAAAAAAATCTCCTAAAGATAATTCATGAAAACCACACAGATTGGTTTATTCATATTACCCTACACTTTGGGCCTATTGGACTAGCATACATCTTACCACTGGAGTGAATCTATTTTCATTAGTCTATGGTTCTGAGTTATTCCTTCCATTATAATTTGATCTTCCCTCTCTATGTACATATCTTCACAAAATTATTCGTGATGAAGATTTTTTTGAATCTCACCTTCATGCCCATAATCTTCTCAATGAATGTCATCTTTATACATTACAACATAATGACTAATACAAGGGTCATATCATCCAACAACATAACAAATCTGTTAAAGTCTACATTTTCAATATTGGTGATCTTATCCTTAAATTAGATTAACCCCATGACAAAGAAGGCAAATATTCCCAAAAATTATGGGGTCCATATTTAGTTAAATACATTCTTGGTTCAAGTGATTATAATCTTCAAATTAATGAAGGTCATCTTTTCAAAGAGCCCACTAATGCTCAATTCATTAAAAAGTACTTTGTTTAAACATTTTCTTCTTGTCATGTTTTCTATCTATATGTATCTAACCATTTTTACAAGCTACTTAAGCATGAATCTCTCCCTATATAGTATTTTCCTTCATTTCACAAACCTTTAGTCCTCCTTGGTATTTTGGTTTCTTGATGTACCAAAGTATTCCTTATCTTCTTGCATTTTCTCTTGTATTTTTCACCCCTTAGGTTTTCTTTTGTGAGTTGATTTTTAAGACCATAGATAGGACCTATCATCCTCAATAAAACCACCATATGTTAATCATTTCCTTCTTTTATTACTGCTTACCAATGTTATTTTGGCATCCTTTGGGTTTTTTTTGTGAAGTATTTTCTAAAAAGGCTCCCTCACTTTGCTTTTATCTTACTTATTATTACCCTCATGGGTCTCTATTTTATGAGTTTATTTATAAGATCATGGATAAGACCCAACCCTCCTCATAAAATTATAATTCTTTTCATGTTCTTGATCCTTGTTCTTAAATTTAGATTTCACTTCTTTTGTTAGATGGAATTTATAAAAAATCTATGTTAGCATGTTTTCATTCACTTCCCTCTTTTTTAGGATAAGGAATCACACTTTACTATCATTGTATCCATTTTTTTTACCCTTTGTCACATTTTTTATAATTTGAATCAATTTAAATCATTTCATGTGTCATTCCTCTTAATTTCCCTTTTCTTTCATCTCATCATTGGATAAAATAAGGTTGAAGTCAAGATATAAATTTTATTTCATCTTAATTTATGAGACTCTTAGACCCCATGCTCTTTGAAGTTTCTCTCTCTTAGCAAACCTTGTCCCAAGTTTTCAAATGAAAGTCATCTTTAGTACCCATGTTTGTTTTTCCAAATCTATATAGAGGAGGAAAATAAAAATCCATAAAAATAAATTTAAAAGACAAATCATTTAAATAAAAGGCAATGATATATAAAAGGCAATAAATAAATCTAAAAAGTCAAATTCACATGAAAATATGTGATTAAAAGCACATCTCCTATCTCCAATCAAATCTCAAACTCCATAGTCATCTTCACATAGAGTTAAACTACTTTGGGGTGTGGTAGGTTAGTAGATTGGACTATAAGAATTAAAAAAACTCTATGGTGCTACCTAATTTATCATGAAAGTACCCAATCTTTGCAGTAGATCAATGATTCTATAAGGGGTCCTAAAGAATGGGGAACACATCATGGAGAGGTAGGTCCATTTTAATTTTCATGCATATAGACTTCATGGGATGATATATATACTCTAATTATTGATCCAAGACTTGTGTCACTAAGAGAAGTTCTTCATAGTTCTTAAGGTTGAAAGTTCTCTTGTTTTGACAAACCTAATTTAAGTGTCTTGACTTTGATAAAGAGTTCCCTCTACCTTGGTTTTTCCTTCATTCTCCCCTCTACCCATTACATTTTACCCCCTTGATAGACAAATTATGATTCCAAATGTGTTTTGCCTCTTCTCTAATTCCTTTTTTTCCACCTCTTAAAAATATGTTAGTATTACTTTATTTTAGTTTTATCTATCCTTAAAGTGAAACATGTTTTAGTAGCTTTGGATCATTTTATTTAAATCATCACTTTATATTTACTAAAATAACTTTACTTTCCTTTTACCATTTGTAATGATTTTATTGTCTTGTTGTTATAGACACCTGAGTTCATACCCTTTTTCCATTATTGAGTGAGATGTGGCTTGTTATTGCTCACTCAATAATTCTATTTTCCATTTTATGCACCTTTTTCCATTGATGATTGAGATGTGGATTATTACCACTCACTCATCAATGTTGTTTTACCATTTTGTTATTTTAGTTAGTCTTTTTACCATTTATTTTGAATTTGTTTTTCCACCTTATTTGACATGTATCCCTGGTTTGATTTGGTGAGTTTGCCTTTCTTAATTTAGGATATCTTGTTTGAGTTTTTATATCATTAGTAGACTTGGATTTTTGGTTTCTTGATTTACTCTTGTTATTTGACTTGGTCATTTGGTCTAACATAGCACCTATCACCCCAACTTTACAAATTTCCCAAGTACGTCCCATCCTCATAGCACCAACAATCTTGGCTTTTCTTGCATTTATTTATTTTTTCTCTTTAGTTTTGTATTCCTAGTTTTTTTGAAAGCAATCTTTGCACCCTACATAATCAAAACTAATAACATAGCAGAAAAACATCCCATGATAAAGGTAAGTCAAGGTATGCATTACATTTACTTATTATTTATTTAATTGTTTAGATTATTTACCATTTTAATCATTTACTTTTAGTTATTTTTACTTTTAAATACTATAACTTTTTTTTTAGCATCAACATTGTGTGTCCTTATGTTTTCCTTGAAGTGTCATCCCTTGTTACACCTTAGTGGCACATGATGAGATTCAATTAGGGTATATGTATACACATAATATCTTTTAAGAACCCATTAAGACTCAATCTCTCTGAGTGTATGCCCTAAAGGGTGCACTGAGAAAGGGGTGGGTAGACATTTGGTGTTTCATAGGATTGTTTTTCCTTTATACCATATTATTACCAATCCAACTTTTTCCTAAAACCATTCCCTAAGTTGTTTCTCCTCCCTTGCATAGTCTTCTAGTATTTTTACTCCTTCTATCCTTAATTTCCTTGCTTTACACCCTTTTGACATGTTCAACATACTAGGTCAACTTGGTCAACCTAGTACAATTTGTGAACCTTTTCTCTCTTTTGGTTTGTTAGCCTCATAATTAATCTAACATAGACCTAGTGAGTTTAGCTCAAAAACATGCTAGGTCGAATGTGTCAACCTACCAAAGTTGACATTCTTCAATGATTCTAGGGTAATTTTATCATATATATAAGGTAATTTTTATCATTATTATAATATGTAATGAAGAGTTATTATTCACTCATGTTTCATCATAATATGCTCCTCCACCATTATACATAAGGAAACTTAACTTAGGTTTATTATTTTGGAGAATCTAGTCTTGTCAATAGGTCTTAGATGCTTTAGCCTAAAAATGTGATCCTTACGAACCATAACAAACTCTTGTGAAGCCCATTTGGCCAAAGGAAAGTTTGAGTCTCAATGGGTTCACATTCAAGTAAGTAGATTCTAACTTTGTTCTTCTCTCTTTTAGTAGATAAAAGTATCATAAGTGTTGGATGAAATAAAATTAATCTTCATATTCCCTATATTAGGGTGTTGCTCATATTTTATTTGAGGTTCCCTATACATGTTTTGATTACTTTACTTTACTAACCCTCACTTTGTGCCACAAGCTTTGGTGTGAACTAGATTAGATTTACTTTTCTTGTTATTAGATTAGTAGAATATAAAATCATAGGACTCTTTTAGTTTTATTATGAGATTATGTTAGACTATAGGATTTGGAACCCAATCTCACATAGTGTGCTGTGATAAGTGATCCCCTAATTAGGTCTAGTAGATCCTCACATTTGTCATGCTCCCACTTAACAATTGTATGCTCCCAAATCAAAATTGTAGGTGTGTTATATCCCATCCAATGTAGGATTGATTTATGGACATGATGCATTTATTATTGCATACATATATCAATAATTCAAATAAAATATTCACTTACATAAAAATAATAGAAATATTACTCTAAAAACATGGAAATGTCTAGCCAACTAACTATTGAGAACTAGATAGTTTGGTCCAATAATCTATTCTAATCTAAGGGATATAACAAGACACAACATCCTCTAATCCTAAAAAAAATCATATTATAGAAAGGTTTTCAAAAGATAATATATACATGAAGGGGATCGACCCTCCCTAGGTTTCCATCCCATCCCATGAATGGGTTAGTTACAAATATTCATTATGGATTAGATAAGGTGGTTGGACATGTCTAAAATTTATTATAGATATTAATGCATGCCCATTCCTTGTATTTGGAAGCCATCCCATCATGTTTGATCATCATTCGATTACTTTGAGATCTACCATCCCATTCAACATTTACCATATATAATTATCTTATTAGTTTGGATGTGTTCCATGTATCTTATTCATTACTTTATATAGACCTTATTTCACCCCTCTTTTCCTTATTATTCATGATTTTAAAATTATATTCCACATTATACTAATCTAAATATGTTTTTCTACATTATGGTTTGACTGAGTGTCCAGGTTCATTGATGAGGACATGTATCCAAATCAAATTGGTTTTAAATATGAACCATACAAGATCAAAAAAATGGTCAAGAATAAATTCTTTAAATAAATGAAAAGGAAAAAACATTAATTGAACCATGAGTAATGGATCGACAACCAAGTTAGATAAAATGTGAGAAATAATGATTTTTTTTTTCTTTAGACATATACATTCACATTAATCAACTTTCAATTCAAACAAATGCATTTCCATATGCATTAGGCACATACATATCCATCATTAATTTAGACCAAGCATTTAAAATAAAATAATGCCATCATGAATCCCACTAAGCTAATGGAAATATGATACTTATTTGACAAAAATCCTCCTTAGGCCTTAGATAATTTTGATATTTGGGATGGCCATCAATTCTAAGCCTATCAAGTTCTACATGGCATGTCATTATTAGCCCAGAGGTTTAGGGTTTATAATTTCGTGATGGGTAGATGCCCATAAAATTTAATCGTATGGGAACGTTAATCTCATTAGGGTTCCACATGGTATCCCTTCATTACTCTAGGTCCTTGGCTTGAGGGCACAAAAATTCACCACCTAGCATCACCATGGTGAGCTATGCCCTTTAACTTTATACTTTAATCTATTTCATCTCCATTCTCCCATGCTCTTGAGAAGTCGCCACATGGAAGCCTCTCTATCTCTTAGGGACATGAAGCCTTTAGACTATTTCAAAAGTCTCTATTGTCCAAATCTTTAAATAAATATCTAGATGGTGACCTCTTAGTCCCTCTAGGCCATATAAACTTTAAGCCTTTGATTAACATTTTATTATCCCAAGTTACTTAGATTGTGATATGTCATAAGACGCTAGGGCTTGGGGGTATTTAAAATAATTAGAAACTTTTGGACTAGCCCAAGACTTTGAATAAATATGTTGATGACACGTGGAAAAGTATGGGGAAATCAAAAGAATCAATGCCATGATTTGGAATAAATAAAAATATCTAAGGCATCAAGCTCATATTTTGAAGGCATGATTGACTCAACTTTATTATCTTAAACTTAACTCATTTCAATCTCACTCAAATTGATTTGTTATACTAGGAGCCAGTGCTCAACTCAAGTGACTTGAGTGACTCAAACTCAAGGGACTCAATCTCAATAGATAATGGCTCAGTCAATCTAAGCTTAACATAACAAGAAATCAATTCTACCTATAAAGGCCAATGATATATGATCTACTAAAATAATAAAACAAACTATGACCTAGCATAAAGAAATTGATTCAATAACCTAGGTTTGTAATTGAATAGGTCATAGCTCAAGATTTAGCCATTAACAAAGATGTAAAATCCCCACTCCCAAGAAACTCCTCAAACATGAGAGTTCCTGTAGACTAGATGTAACTATAATTTTTATCAATTAATGAAAATAAGGTCCCCACTTTTAACCTAAAAATGGGGTGTGTTTTGAAATAAAAAATAGTGTCTAGTCAACTTCCTCCCATATGATGTGCAATGATGTATAAGAATGGTAACATGCCTACTAGTTTTGCCAATTTATGAAGCAAAAATATTAAGAGGGACATTACTATATGTGCCAACACTTTTATCATATGTATTTCATAGTGTATGCATCCCATAGTCAATCTTGACCTATGTGAGACTACTAACTACAGAAAGGGTGTCCATATATTTAATACAATGTAGTATTTTATGGATGGAAGTAAATTTTATTATATTTTTATTTATATATGGGAACTTTTGGCCATTTTTGTCCTACTTGAAACCATGTATATTAAATTAAGACCTACCTCCTCTATCTTCAAATGCCTTCATGTAAAAAAAAATAGAATTTATTAGAGAACAAACATAAAACAAATATTTCTCAAAAAATATAATAGAACCTCATTTTTATGGCATACAGGTTTATCACACACCATCCACCACCTATCCAAAAAGTTATATTTAATATTTACATGAATACACCAATTAATAGTAAGGTGTGTGTGCCTCATTTATGATAGTTAGAGGAATATGAAACAAAGCACATAATAATAATAATAATAATAATAATAATAATAATAATAATAATAATAATAATAATAATAATAATAATAATAATAATAATAATAATAATACTATTATTATTATTATTATTATTATTATTATTATTATTATTATTATTATTATAGCCTCATATGGCAATTTATTGGAATATTTATGTTTCAATACTTATTTTTGATGTAGTATTGCATTGGGTTGGAAACTAAAATATTTGACTTTTATGCATAAAATGCATGGTTGTTTCATCCCTTCAAGTTCATCCATGATATTTATTAAATGAGACATTAATTAGATTATATAAGGAGACATATGATGGGTCATCCTTATTTATTTTACTTTCTCTAAGTTTATATTTTCTAAACTTAATATTTAATTCCCTAATTTTAACAAGGATTTCCATGTTTCTTATTATCTCAATACTAACTTTGCACATATGATGGTATCCTTATGAACTTATAGTGGACTTATTCTTAGCACCAATAACCTTTTTGAGATAATATGGCTTGAAATTTATAGTCTATACATGTATATGTTCATTATAATTGATGGAGATAACCTACTCTCAATGGTAATATCCCATTTTGTATCAAATCCTAATCATGGATCCCTTTGACAGTTCAAAAAATTCATCATCTATTAGGGCTAATTTCCTCATGAAATATAACACCAAATATATTGTTGGGCACATACTTGGGAAACCTATAAGGTGAAAATTTAGACCCATAGGACATTATGTCAGTGTGATATGGATATATTTACCAATTTTATAAATTGTATCATGTATGACCCACTACATTATAAGTATATGGTATCAAAAACTCCTTATAAACCCTCACTTTATTATGTAGTATTTGTTTTGTCACCATTGCATAGATTTTTATCACCAAGATGCTATACAATGCTAATTAATTTTCTATCAAGCTATGCTTATCAATGAGATTACTCCACAATTACATAGGATTTTATATAGAAGGACATCTACTAGGATTTTATAAATGATTTTATACTTTTAAGGTAGGTATGATTCTATAATATGTGTACAAGTAAAAAAAATGTAAATGAGAATAATGGATAAATGTGTAATCAATCTCATTTTTTAATATTTTTTAAAGCATAACACATGTCATTGGTTAATAATTATTTGAATCATATAGGGTTCAGTCAAACTATGTTAGTAACATATTCTTATTTATCCCCCAATAACTAGCATATGATGGTCCATAGTCTCCCACATATATAGACACCTTGAATGGAATACATGTATCCCAAATAATAATTTGAATGAAGGTGAGGTACATTTTGGCCATTACATGAACATGGGCATGTATTTTTCTTCATTTCATTAATTTTATTCATTAATTTAATTTGTAATGCTTTACATTTTAGGTTTTTCCCATTTGGATTATAGATTAAACATTTGGTGAATGTATTCAAGAGTAATAATAATTACCACTTACCCTTGGTCATTAACTATATGTCTAGCTTGTAAATTTAACCTTTGGGTTATCCATATGAAAATATATGTGTCTAGGAAATAATTGGGTACCACTAGTATACCTAGGTCATATTTACATATATGACACACATGGTTTCTAGAATGGGCATACTACCAAGAATGCTTAAAACATTTAAATCCCATGTAATCCTTATTTATTAAGTTCAAGTCATCCCTAATTTATTACAATAATATTATTAATACTACAAAGATTTATTTATTTGGATAGGTTATTCTTAGTATTAACCATGATAATGAAATGATGAAGCTATCATCGTATTTAGAAAAGGAAGGAAAGATAAATTTATAAAATTTTGGATGAGTGATCCTACTCACAGAACTAGGTATTTTCTTAGATAAAAGTTATTTATTATTATTTAAACCTCTCTTAGGTTGAACGATTATAAAAACAAATTTCATATAAGGATTATAAATCTATCTAATGATTACCTATATAATTCACTTCCTTGATCAATTGAATTTTATAGTCTAAATATCTACAGTTATATTTTCATGCATTGGCTTATTTATTTGTGAAAAACCCAACCTCTAATATAATAAATAACCCAATTAATTTGATAACAATAAATCATTCAAATAAGGGTCGCAAGTGACAAGTTTGTTTTCTTATGTGATTCTTTTCTAGCTAGACAAACTTCATTAATTAATTTGGGAGAGATCAATAGTTGAGATTTAATATTAATTTGAGTTATGGTAATCATTATATCAATTCCTTTAAATTAGTGTTATTTAATTTATAAATGACCTATATTAAATAATTAATTATCAAGATTTTTATTTAACATGTTGTACCATAGCCCAATGTAACTCCCTTTAAAAATTTAGTGATCAATGACCTCGATTAGTCCTTAAAATATCAATGGTTTTTGTTGAATTATATAAATTATTTGATTTACCATTGTGATATTTATGTAGGGTGATGGTAAACTCAAATTAATTTTACCTAATTAATGGACATTAATTATTCATAGCCATCTATATTTAATTATCATAAACCTTCATCCATATGATAAGTAGCTAGTTTTGATCAATTGAAGATAAACCCTATGTGTTGAAGTATAACAGTTTTATTTCTCCCTTAAATGGCAAGCATCACTCTAATATAAAGTTAGGATCTGATGTACTAGATCAACAATGTATGTTGAATCATTGTTTTTTTATTGAGGTTAAGGTGGGGGGGGGGGGGATTTTATTGGACTAGGGTCCCCAAACCGTAGGAGTACATAAAAACAATGAAGAACCAGACAAAAGAAAAATCCCTAAAAGTGAATTATAGACCACAACTCAAAAACAACAATAAAACAACTAAAGATCTACTCCCACATAGATAAATAACTTAGATTAATCCATACTTCCCAATATGTCTTCATATCATGCCTTCATATTTATGAGATTAGTGTCAATTTTCTTGATAATGCTTTCATATTCTATGTTATGGGTTCCACTATTGCATTAGCCCTTTATCTCTTTTCCCTTACCTATATAGCTAGGATCAAATAACTCTTTAAGGTACTCATGGAGGTTTTGCATATTCTGAATATCTTCATTGATAGCAACTTTACTATAATTTATATTGAAATTGAGTTTGTTCTATAGATCCTCATTGGCATGCTCAAGGAGGTTAACCTTGAAGCTGAGTCTTTAAATATGTAGGTCCTCTTCTTTATCCATATAGGATTTAGATAAATTTTAATTTTCTTGTTGCATACTATTCATCATATTTATGATGCTCAACATTTCCCTCATGAACCATCTCATGAGAGACTTTTATAGATCTAATTCTTCAGTCAACATGTTAGTGTTCTCCCTTTTATTGAGTGAGTTCTCAATTTATTTAAACTCTTTGTTTTTGTCTTTCTAACACTGATCCTTCATATCTCTCTCAATATTATTAGTTTGAGTCTTTTCCTTCTAGTTTTCAATCTTTAATTTAGTAGTCCTTTGAGTATTTTTGGAGTCCTTAGTAAATTCATCTTCCCTGTCTTTGTTGTCACTATCCACAATAATAAATTTCCTTTCCCCTTTTTTGTATAGAGGGGTCTATTATTTTTGGACTCCTTGGGTTCAATATTATCTTTATCTTAAAATATACCTTTGGAAGAACCTCTTAAACTTTATTGATACCCTCTTGTTCCATGTTTTTTATTTTTCAATTTTAATTGCCTTACTACCAACATCCCTTGCTCTATTTTCCTAGGTACTTAATAGTAATTTTCTTGATTTTTCTTATATCCACTAGACCTTCATTCATTTTTTATTCCTTTATTTGGGGAATAACATGCATAAATTTTTTCATGCCCTTGAATTATTTATAAATGAGGAATATAACACGCTCATGTCTAGGGGTTATGTAACTAGCATTTATGTATTTATATATGGAGTTTTCCATATACTTGAGAATAAAAAATAGAAGGCTAAAACCAACTCCATGTCTAAAGTAATTTACCATCCTAATTATGCACCCCCTAAAAAAATTATATCGACATTGTAAAGTAACATATTGAATGGGATGAAAAGTTATCTCAACATATGGTTTGGGGAGATATTCCCTATCAAAACCATTATGTAACTTTTTTAGCTACTCATCCTCATCTAGGAATGTCTGTTTATCTGATCTATAATCTCTTGGCTTGTATTATTTTTTTTTCTTCTATTCTTAGACCCATCACATGTGTTATCAGCTCCTCAGTGATTTCAAGCGTGACACCATTGATATTAATAACCCTTTCCTCTTAAGCTCTGGAAAATTGATTAGATAAATGTATGTTGAAACCCTTAATTTTTGCATGAATATGGAAAGACCCCCAAAATTTAGGTCATTCTAGAATCTATTATTGGATTTAACCTTAGGTTAAAGCTTGGGCTCAATTCAATTGGGTAAGCCCATCTTGATTTTTCTATTCACGCATATCTCTAGAATGCATTTCCAATCTCCTCTAAAATACCACTTAGAAGCATCATTAAAATTACCATGGAGTGAATTATGAGGATCAGCATGTTCCTTATTATTTTTAGATTCTTCTCCCAATCAAGATTGGGGATGATGGATCTAAGATCCCACATAATATATGGTAGCATAAATTCTCCCCTAGTCATGAGGAAGAGGACTATATAACTATATATTAATAAAAGAGTTTACCCCTTACTTAGTTATTCTTGTTAGAACCTCTCTAGGTAAATTCTCATGGTCTAGCCATGTTTTGAATCCCACATTTCTTGTTCCCTTGTTGGCAAACTAATCTACAATTCCATTACCCTCCTGATATGTGTGAAGGATGTGCACCTATTATAAAGAGTTTAGGATTGTCTAAGCTTCATCAATTATATTTTTTTTAGTCTATCTTAGGGGTTATTTACCAATTAGGCAATTTAATATGTTCATGGAGTCTCCTTCTACTTCTAGTTTTTAGATATTGAGTTTCTTATCTAGTCTAAGGCCTCAAAGGGTAACTAGCACTTCTACCTAGTGATTAGTCTTAGTACCCATATCTCCTGGATAATCCCTCATTATCCTTATTTTATCATCTCTAATGATTCCTCCTCCTATTCAAATTACTTTAATTCTTTTTAAAACACCATTAAAATTTAGTTTCATCCATCCTTCAACTAGGACTTTCCATTTGGTTCTATTTCAAACTTCCTATTTAGGATCTAGATTTCCTATAGTTGATAAATCAATCTGCCAGTTCTATGTAGGTACTTGTTCAAAAGAGAAGAGTTCTTTCATTTTTTTATTTTTGATATAATTATAATTATCCTAAATAGCTGAGAAAATTATTTATAAGGTCACCTTACTAGTGTACTTCTTATCCCTGAATATAATATTATTTCTAGTTCCCCATATCCCCCACCAAATGTGTGGAAGGGTAAGGTTCCATAACTACTTAAGATTAAGATTTTTGAAGGGGAAAATCCAAGCTAGCTAGAATTCAATTGGGGTTCCTAGGTTGGCCCATGAGATGTTGAATTTCCTCAAGAAAAAATTCCACACTTTTTGAGTATACTCATAGTTAATGAGAAGATGAGAAACAACTTGATTATCATCTTTGAATAGGACACATCTATTTATTATGATGCATCCTTTTTCCTTTAATTTTTCAACTATCAAAATATTCTCTTAAATGGTAACCCAGGCAAAGAAACCTATCTTTAAGGTGATGAGTTTTTTTCATACAACTTTCCATCTCACCTTGATGTGTTGGTTTTGGGAGATTCGTTCATACCCATCTTTGGCATTATAATTCCCATCAAAGGAATTAATCCACATCAGCTTGTCCTCCCTATTAATTATATAGATATAAATGTTTTTGAGGACTCTATTCAGTTCATCAATTTTGGTTTTTTATCATGGTTTACTCCATCTAAGTTGATTTCAATCCAATTCTTATATCCATTTCTTGTTTTCCAATAATCAACAATACACACCACATATTTTTGCATTATATGCTCTTGTATGTGTTGTTCAATATTAATTTGAATATGAGATAGATCAACATTCCATTTCCCCCCCCCAAAATTTTATATTCCTACCATTACCCATGTGCCATATGGATCCTTCAAGAATGATCTCCCTATTTTCAATTAAGAAGTTCCAGATGTGTGATCCTCTAATGAATTGCTTATTTTTTAGAATGACACTAGGGTTCCTCCCTTGAAGGTATTTGTGAGATAATATCTTACTCTAGGTTGAGTTAGTATTTATGAATCATTGTTACATGTGCTTCATATTACACTTATTCTATCTCTTTAATGGATGGTTCAAATCATTCTTTATAGATCAATGGTGATCAATGTTGCATCTTGACCATCTATTAGAGTTTAATATATTTTTATATAGATGATAAATGACCTAGATAAATCCTTAGATATCAACGGTGATCATTAATTCATAATACCCTATTCCCATTTAAGCCTTAACTTTCATTACATGATAAATGGCCTAGATGAATTCTTACCTAATAGATGGCCTTTAATGTATTATAACTCATACATATATTATAACCTAATCTCCACCTAGTTGATTGATAACCTAGATCTATTAACATAGATCAATGGTGATATATGATTCATAACATTTAATTTCATGTAAACATTCTAGCTTTGTAGCACATAAATTCATATAATCATATCCCCATCTAAACTTCACTTTTTAATACAATAATCAACAATCCATATTTATTTTATCATATCAATGGTCTTTGTTTAATTACAATAGTCTCTGCATAATATCCTTACTCATATGTTCTCTTAGTTCCATTATTACAAATAAAAACCTAGTTATAATATTTTAAGATTGATTACCATCATCAAATCGTGACTAACTTCTCATTATTTTCATTCAACCTTTGCACCACTGATTAATAGATAATACCAAAAAATTTATCATCCATTGTCCACATTAATTATTGAAAAATATAAATACTCAAATAGATCTAAAATTATAATACTAAATACTCCATAATTAAATTAATATAAAACTATATCTAAAATTTGATTATGCATAAGAAAAACATATCCCTTTTATATTTGTTTTAACCATTTAGGACTTCGTGAATGTAAATATTATGTTGTTAAAAAGTTGAATATAGTAAATCAAGGTAGAAATATGCAACAAATATAGCCATTGATTTGTTATAGAATTGACTAAATTTTACCTTTCTAAGAATATAAATAAATAATGTAAATGAGACATTAGTTGGAAAATGACTGAGATAGATGATCTAGAGGCTAAAAACTGAGGTAGAGACTGGTCTAAGTGTCAAAAATAGGATTCAAGTGTCAAAACCCCTTCCAAATAGTATGACCTTAATTGGACAATATCACCATGTGGTACTAGTGTCCCTATTTTGGCAGCATTGTCCTATGTGTAGGACTATTCTAAGATTTTAGGTGTACCTTTGTCTAGATTTCTCAAGCCTATTCCTACATGCACGAGTGTTAAGATTATATGTCCTACCATTTTACTTTCATTAATAGTGTATTAGTGTCTATGGGCATATATGCTTTGTAATTCATCCCTTTAGCATATTTGAATTATCCCACATACATGTGAAGTATTAGTTGTTATAATAGATTTAGTATTCAAGTAAGTGTTGAATACTAATGAAGGAATCCACAAATATTTTTGTAAGAGTTAACTCAAAGGAGGTTATCCCCTTCAAGTGGCTTATGATCTAAAGGTTATTTTGTGTTATTTTCCAAAGTTCATTTTGTTATTCATTTATTTTCTATAGTTCATAAATATATGTAGAAGGATCCTCACATCTAGTATCAGATCACTTTATTAGCATGCAGGTAGATTTTAGAGAGTTCTTTTAGTAGTGTATTTTCAATAGTTGTACCATTTATGAAAATACTTTTCCTTGCTTTTATTTTCTATATCTTTAGTTTAGGTTTGGATAAGGGTAAGTACTTCACATAATTATGGGAAGTACTTGGGCATAATCCCTAAAACTCATTATGAGGAGTACCATAGGAACCTTGAAGTAGATAACCCATTGAGAGGACTTGATATTAAAAAGGGCAATGACCCAATCATGATTGACTATTTTTTACCGTGAGGTAAACCAAGAGTTTTTGTTTAGAGGTAAATCTATGCCCAAAAAGTTTCTAGAGAGTGGTCTCATTCAGACAACATTGGTGGCCAGAGAGACTCCTTAAAATCCTTAGGTATCCAAGCAAACATAGGACCATATCCAACATAATATTTTTGGAAGACCAATAATCGAGTGACCACAGTTGAGAATAATTGGTAACCACACACTTAATAATAGACTTTTGGTAGGAGCAACCAAGTGAAAATCATTTTTTTGAGTAATTTTTTAAAAATTTTCTCCATATCTCTCCTTCTATAGTTTTGTTGACTCTCAAAATTTCTTCAAACATGTCAAATTCCATTCTACACATGTTTTCCTTGAGGGTCCATATCCTTCTACTTCTATTAGCCAAAAATCTCAATTTTTGATTTTTTTGGGTTTTACCTTAACTTATTTAGTTTTTTTCAAATTGATTTGAAAATTTCCCAAAAATTTCCTTTCTCTTTTTTGCTCCTTCATCCCTCTAGAATAATGTTTATAGTTTTTTCCATTATGCTAAAATTTCCCTTACCTTCATCAATTATAACTAAGATCTATCAAAAAACTAGTAATAGTACATTACCCCTTGCAATTGAGTCCAATTAAAAATTTTCCTTACCGATCATGTCTTAGAACATAATTTTATATCCCTTACCAAAAAAAATTATTATGATAATCACCCATGTAGGAATGAACATCATGGATGAATAAATCACAATATTGAAAACCTAGGTCACTGAGTTAATTGATATGATGTGTGGAATGAATTAGCAGAATAACCTTTTACTTAATAAATTATAGGAGTCTTATTTAGATAATATTTTATCTTCTCCCCACACATCATGTGGGCACAAGCTATAATTTCTATGATTAAACGATACATATCCTACAATATCGATATATCAAGTCAAGTAATTATTCAACCTTCACAATATCTATTTTGTTAATAAAGTCTCAATTACTTCCTTCCACTTGGAACAAGAATCACTCCAATGGTATCTATTAACCATTTTGACCATAAGTAAAAATGGTTGAACCCCCTATATTCCAAAAATTTATATATGGGTCTATTAATATGTTGTAGGGTGTGTTATAGTTCATTTGATGTGATTTAATGTCTTATTAGCATTGGTCATGGTCTAATTAAGTCGTTATGTCATTTGATGTCATTTAGGGGTCATAAATGGGTCACTAAATAAAATGGTATGGTTTTATATGTGTCCATATATTAAAAAATTCCTTAAAACATCCAATGTGTTATATTCATTGTTAGTAATGTTAGGACTAATTGAAACTTGTAGGTTTCTAACTAAAAATCAAGAAAATAAGTGAAAAAGGGGGGTTTCAAAGGTTATACGACCTATGAGAGACAGTGGCACATGAGATAATATTTTGGTATGGATATTAAATTTAATTGTAATCATTATCATTATTTATATAATTTTTAAGAGCCAAAAATGAGACAAAACTATTCTATCTCTCCATCACTCCACTAGTTAAGTAGAACTAGTCAATAAGTCTCTTCTTGGTATGGCCAATAAGAGGACTTCTAGGTCAAGATATATTGGTGGCGGATATTAAACTTGGTTATATTAATTTTAATGTTTTGATTTGGAGGAATGGTGGCATATACTTTATGAACCATCCTTAACAATTTGACTATTCATTTCTACTTGTTTCCCACACCTTGTAGGTTTTGCTCTTATTTGAGCTAGAACATACATTGTAATTGATGATTTTTATTCCAAAGGATGTATAATTACTCCTCTCATGTTTCACATGTTTTTCTCATAATTATAAGCTATTTCATTATATAAATAGTTCAAGTTGCAAATTGTTGTCACCAAGTGATGTTGCAGTCAAGTTTCATCACTTGCAGAAGGTTTCTTTCTCTACAATGGTTTCATATGAATGTGATATGGTGTGATTAATTTTTATCATGTTATATAAATCACCGTATTTCCATTATTAGTCTCATATTTTCATTCATTTATCAAACACATAGTCATATGTGTCACACAATCAACTATTTACAATTTGTAATCTATAGTCATGGCATCTTAAAGTGTGAAAATATATATAGAAGGTAAAGAAGAGTTAAAGGCCTTGTATACATTATTATAATCATGAAAAATGAATAAAAGGATATTACAAGTGACACAATAAATATTATGATAGTCAATACCATATACATACATAGTCAACCCATTGAATGAGCATCTACAGGTGCCTTAGAAGGTGCCCATCATGTGGAGACAAGGCATTTAATTATTTTTAAACACCTTATAATTAAAGAGTTTAATTTGAATATATTTAAGGATTATAGTATTGGTTTTATGATCCTTCACCATGTGCATTGGTCATGTCTTCAAACTTACTACGTAGTCTACAACTCAATGTTGTTGAGCATGGTCATTGATGTTAGGTTGTCATTGATCTCAAAAAGAGCATGATTCATAGTGAATTAATGACAAAGTGGTCATATTGATAACTTGGATACTTTATAACTTGGATAGGAAATTTATAGATGATATTTATCATATGGACATGTTTCATATAATTTATGGGATGTTATGAGTTCTTAGAGTACATATAAAAGTGAATGAAATACATCAGAATATTCACATGAATGTCTGAGCTCAAGTAGTCACTTGAAAGATAAAACTAAGTGAGTAGATTGATGATGTAATATTTTACATGTGTTAATATTTCATGATCATTTTGATACACTGATGAATTCCCCAATGAAAGGTAATCTCGTGGTTCAAATTTTATGTCATGAGGTTAAGCATAGAAAACTTTATTAAGGTACAAAGTTGGCCTCTTAGACAGAGTTCACTAAAATTCTATACTCAACCAAATTTAAAAGATGAGATATAATAGTGAAAATTTAATTATATCAAGGATATAATGGAAATTAATTAATTAATCTAATTAGATAAGGATCTAATGGAATATTTCAAAGTTAAATAGTCAAGATACATACACTAGTCACGTGTCACAATCACAAAGTTTGAGTAGCAAATCTAACAGTGAGTGTGAAACTTATAATATAGAAATCAATGATGAGCATGTGATCATGTATATTATTATCCAATGGAGCATATTGATTCAAATATTTTAGATTTAATTTACGGATACCAAGTGGTGGAAGTTAATTTGAATCAAATAGTCAATGTGCTCAAAAGGCATGCAAAGCTAATAAGTGGCACAATCATGGAAGTGAGGATATAAGATCAATGATAATAATTGTAGGTTAAATAATAGGATAATATCAAGGTTATCAATGGTGTGTGTTTGTTAAAATTTTCCAAGGATCATGAGATGATGACAAAGTGTCTAATGTTTAACCAGTGATCATTGGCATTTGAATTAGCAAAGGGAAAAATCAGATTGTAGTATTTTGCTAATATATTTTGATATAGGATGAATTTTAAGGTTATGTAATATTAAAATTTGTATAGGAGTTAAATATTAATATATATAATTTGAATATAATATTTTAATTTTTGTACAATTTTAGATATTGATCTCTAAATTTGACTATGTGTTTGACCATGTTTTGTAAGTGACCCGAGAAGGCTAATTGAATATTTATTGATGTTATTTCTATGTTTTAAGATGAAATGTCTATTGGATAATTTTATAAAATACATTAATAGCATATTTTTGTATTTTCAAGGTTTGACCAATCCATATTTAGTGTGAATAATTGCTTAGAAGCTGACTATGTTTGATGAATGCACTAGCAGTTTGAGTGACTATGTTGTAGAAGTGAGTTAAAGGTGTTCTGAGTAGAATTGAAGAAGAAAATGAGTGTGTATATATATATATATATATGTTATATAATTTTTTTAAGGACTATAATAAGGCATTGGTTGTCATGATATACTCATGATTAGATATGGAGATTTAAAATAGATTGACTATATTTTGACTATGTGTGACTAGTCTGAGTGGTCATTTTGAGTGAGTTGATTTGAGTGATTAGAACTTGTGTTGGAGTGTATAAATCACATTTAGGTGTATCAAAGGTATTTAAGGCTTAAATCATGTTATATAATCATATGTATATGTGAAATATTTAAGTGTTTCTTTAGAAGTTTGAGATTATGTTTTATATGTATAAAGACCTAAGGAGCAAGAGACCTAATTGGTAGGTTAAAGTGTTGAGTTGGTGTTCCAAATGGTATGGAACCATGAGTTGCATTAAAATCATTGGGAAAGGATTAATTTGGTCTAAGTAGTCACACATGTAATGTGTGAGTATGAAGACCTAATTATTTTAGGTCTCACCAAGACCTAATGATGGTTTAGGGCTAATGATGTAATGACCAACTTATGAAGAGTGTGGTTCTCACATATAATATATGTATGGACTTATGTTAATTTTGATTAAAATATGTAAAGCATCTTGGATGACCAATATGGGTTAAAGGAAGATAGTGGTATAAGTACAAGGTCTAATTGGATTAATTGTGCTAGTTGTGTGTGTGAGTATTCAAATGAATTAGATAACCTTTAAAAGAGAAGGTATAGGTCAGTTAGGACCATCATAGTGAGAAAAAGATTATACATGTTTATATAATCAATTTTATGCAAGAGGACACATAGGTAATTGGAAGTAATGAGCTTAGAAGAGGTAGTTTGAGAAAGTTAGCCCTATAGGTAGCTTAGGAGAGAATGGAGATGAAGAGTGAAGACAAATGTGATCATCATCAATTAAAGAGTAAAAAAAGTGTTCAAGGTGATATATTTAAGTAACTAAGTGGGTGCTTGGTTTCTTAGTGGGTTGGTTCCTCCTTACAAGTTAAATTTTGTTAAAGATCTAGTTGTTGTGGGTGCTTAACTATATAGGGGCATTAGCTCCTTGTGGGATTAGTGTCTCACTAAACTAAGGGATTGGTGTTCCCTAATAATTTTGTGCTAGTATAAATGTTGGATCTTATTTTATAGTTTTATATTCCATCTTACATGGTTTAGTGGGTTTTATCCCCTAATAGGGTTTCCACATATATGATGTGTTCATGTGATGTATTCTCTTATGTATGTTTTATATGTATGTGCTTTCATGTTTATGTTTATTGATTAAGTTGATGCATGATAAATTTTTAATAGTTGGAAATTGAATTGGATTATCTTTCATCATTGATTCACCCCCCTCTTAGTGATTGTACCTCTAATAATTGGTATCAAAGTAGGACCTTCATTACAAGTTTAGTCACTTGAAGGTGATTTAAGGTAGAATATGACCAAGTAATTGAAGAAAGAGAATAAAGAGTTGAAGGATTATGTATAGGTTAATTATGCATGTCTAAAATCAAGTGAATAAAAGTATAGTTATCTCAAGGTAGTATGATCAAGAATCAGCTCAAAATAAGATCATGGCCTCAAGCTTTAAGGCTATTATAGATGAGTACATCAAGCTCAATAAGGAGCTAAAATCCTTAAAATCAATCTCAATATAAAAATATAATAAAGAGATTGTCATCATTCTTGAGGATCAATTAAGGGGTTATAAAGACAAATATAAGTTCAAAAGAGGAAGAATACATACATCACAATATTTAGTTAGAAGAGATAAATGCCAAGTTGAGTTCAAATAAAGATTAACATGATGAGTTGAAGTCCAATATTTATTCTATAAATATTATTGAATAACAAGCATGTATATTAAAGTATGACATGACTAAAGAAGCTAAGAGGGATAAGGAGACTATCCAAGTTCTCAAAATTTAGTTAGCGGCTATTAATTCAAATATGAGAGCTAAAGAGAATGAAAGCATTCAATTGAAAACTAATATAGATTAATTAAAGGATGAGCATGAGTAATTTATTATCAAGGTAAACAACAATGAGAAAGAGAAAGAGAGGTTAGCTCAAGACAATAAGGATGTAAGCACCAAGATCGACAAGAAAAGATCCATCAAGCAGTCAAGTACTATGAGGTATAAAAAATATTTTAATGGTCATTTTATGCTTATCATAGGTTTTATCATAAGGCAAGAAACTGTAGAAGAAAGAAGAAATGGGTAGCTATAGGTATGGATACAGTAGTCTACTATAATTATCATGACATGGGACATATTTCTATATTCTACCCTAGAATGCATGGGAAAAGGATAACTTAGGTATGGAGACCTAAGACAGTCAAGATTGATCATAATGAACCTAAGAGATGAGATGGTATGTCTACTAATATTCATAATATTCATCAAGCATAAGGTATGAATGATGTTATTTTTTTTAGTTATCATCAAGTTGGTCATATTTTAAGATTTTTTAAAATCAAGCCTCAAGTCATAAGAAGGTGCATGAACATCCTAGTGTGCTAAAAAAAGGTCAATCCTTGGTATGGAATCCTAAGGAAGTGAAGACCAATAAAACTAATTAAATTGAGTTGAAAGATAAAGGTGGAATACCTAATAAAGTAAAATAGGAATCAAATATGAAGAAGGTTCATAAATTCCAAGAGAATGTGCCATTTATCCAGATAGAAAAGGAAAATCAAAAGTTATTTTAAGTCAATCTCAAGGAAAAGACCAAAGTGATAAATGAGGCTAGTTCTTAGGTATCTATGGATCCAAGATAACATCTTACTATTTTTTATCAAGTTTCATTCACAGAACATCAGTTGTCAATTCATAATGATGAGGCTATTTCTTTAGATGAAAAGGTGTGTCATGAATCTTTTTGTCTCCATATCTTATTAATCCAATCTTAGAAGAAAAAAAGAATATTGTAGTTGATGAGTGTTGACATAGTGGATTGCACCTAGGGCAGGAGGCCGAGCTCCTACCTTCCACACGCAACAATGGAAACACCCCTCTCACTTGTGGGATTGGCAAATCTGGAGGGGAAAGTCTTAAGGTAAGGGCTATCTCCCTTTGATGCATATGAGTTGTTCCAATAAGTGCTAATATAGGTATATAGATATATAATGTGGGGATGAAAAGGGAGAAGGATTACAGGAAAATAAACTTCTCTACAAGAGTTGATGTACCAAATAATTTGACCTACTCACACTCACACTTGAAACCAGGAAAACACATACGTACACTTCAGGCTGGTAGAAGGACCAGGTTATAGGAAGCTTAATAGGGAGGCTTTAATGGAATGCACATAAAATAGAGACTCACCAAAGGTGTTACAAAAAGGCACACTGTATAATAGCTTCTTCTGTCTCTTCATTTCCAAATATAGCTCTCCTTATCATCTACACAAATGACACCTTATAGACACTAGGTATATTGGTGTTGAACCTGTGGAAGCATTAAGAACTAATGACTAAACACAAACTGACACTCAGACACACATGGAGATATCTAACCAGAATAGAGGTAAAAATGTGTTTATTGATTCAAGTGAAAATTCGCCAGGGCTTCACCTTACAAATGTGAAAGATCCTTTTTCAAATGATAAGTCTCTAATATATAGAGGAAGGAAAGAGGCCTTTTGGTGCCCCTTTTTATAAATGACCCATTTTTACTCCTGTCATTAGGAAGAGCAAGCCGCTTAAACATCAATGAGAAATTATGAGCTGTGCCATTTGTCTGCTCACAAGACTGCTTCTTTAAGGTAATTACGTAGTTTGTCTGCTCATTAATGTGAAATGAAGAAAAATAGGTTGCATTTTTAGCTATTTGCACCTCCTTATAATCAATTCATGGGCACTGTATCACCTGCTGGAGTAACTTCTTGAACCGGTGCCTCCCTTTGCCACTTGGGCTATCTCCCTGTTCTTACACTTGGCACTTTTCTCTCTTTATTCTCTAGGCTCTTTGTCTTTTCCTTGCTTTGTCTCCTTCAGCTCCTTCAACCCTCAGGGGTGATATTTTAGTGGGTCCCTGCATTCCTTAGGTTCTTTCCATGGTTGGCACACAAGTTTTTAAAAACCAACGGCTATTTCGCTGCCTTAAAATTGACATTTGTGCAGCTGTCACCTTGAAATTGAATACCCAATGGCTAGTCTGTCTCCTTAAAATTGATGGTTTTCAAGACGTCACCATCCTTAGAGAATTGTGTCAAGTATTTTATGTGGGTTTTTTCCCTACAGACTATTTTCCTGCAGACCTCTTTTGCTTTGGGCCTTTTCTTGCAGACAAAATTCTAAAAGAATTCATCCTTCAGATTTTTTGCACACTTTTGAACTCCTTTGACTACCTTTGAAATGCTCCCTACCCTCCGTAAGGGCACTTTCCCTTTATCTTTGAGACACCCACTTAAACCAAGCCGTTGAACCAACCCATTGAACCAAAAATGGTTCAACGGTTCAATACTACACGCTGAGCCTTTTAAACTAAGCTCGTTGAACCATCTAATGAACTGAATGTTTGAAACAAATGATGAACCCACTGATTGAACCAAGGCATTAAACCAACACATTGAACAAAGTTGATGAACTTGCCAATGAACTAATTGATTGAACTAAGTCATTTGAACCAAGGCGATTGAACCAAGGCGTTGAACCAATGCATTAAACCAAGCTGATGAACTATCTGATGAACTAAATGTTTGAACTAAAGCCATTTGAACCAGGGTAATTAAACCAAGTGATGAATTCACTGATTGAACCAAATGATGAACTCACCGATTGAACCAAGTGATGAATTGAAGGTGTTAAACCAAGTGATGAATCGAAGGTGTTGAACTAGTTTAATGGTTCAAAGGTGCTAACTCTTAGAAAGATTATGTCATTAAATCAATCTTCCAACCTTAAGGAAAAGTGTCTTCTGAACCATTTTAGCCCTCTTTCCTTATGAATTTATTTAGACAAGAGTTGTAAGAAGCTTTTAAAAACCTTGCACTCTCTGAACTGGTTCTCCATTTGTCAAAGATTACACTTGCAGAGTTCATAGAAAAAACTCACTGCTAAGTCTGTATAAAAACAAAGCCCTATTGAGTCCGTAAAAAACCAAAACCTGTTAACTCTGTAGAAACCTATAGAGTTCGTAGAAATTCCACCTGTAGAGTCTATATATTTAGATAGATTCATGAAAAATTAAAAAATGAAATGGCCTAGAATAGCAGGGATAGAAAGGGACCAATTTTTGGCCTGTTGGGCAAAAAATGGTCAACAAATTGGTGACTCCCAAGGGAAGCATGCCTGCTATGCTTAAAGACCAACTTCCTTGTAGTCCATTGGGCATGTAGTTAGATTGCAACTTGAAAAAAATTAGTAGTAGCCCCTCAAAGATCCAAGAATCAAACACGGAGATTTTTACCCCAGACACAAGGGAAAGTACACACAAGACTAAAAACACTACTTGTGAAAAATGCACTTAGGGAAAGCAAGAAAATAAACTTAAAAACAAATACTATATAAAACTAACTAGGTACATCTACTTCCCTCCTAGATCAAAGGGAAAACTTCTTAAGTCTCCTTCTTGGCAAGGAAACTTATGGTGCCAGACAAGTGGCTGAATGAAGTGGAGACTTGGTGACCTGTTCCTCTTGCCTACCACCTAGATTGGCTTGTATTTGAGTGGATTAGATTCAAACATGATTCCAACATATATGTACTCTATTTGTTCTTGGAAGCTTGCCTCCTATTAGTTCTTTAGGTTGGTGTATCTCATCAAGAAATCAATCACTGCTAGCTCATCACCATAAGCCCATTGATATTTATCATTGATTGGCTTGTCCTCTTCTACCTCATGCTCAGATTCCATGGTATGACCATCCTCCTTAATAATTTCAAATAAAGTATCTTCAGATTCACTAACCTCTTGAAGGGTTAAATCTAAAAGCCTGCAGCCCCTTTGCATACTTATTTGAGTCCCAATGTTACCTTCTCCACTCTTATCTAACTCATAGCCTTCTTGAAGAATAGTGCATCCTACCCCAATGACTTCAAATGAATCATTCAAAACATGAACAAGAGATTGTCCATGATCCTCCATGACATCTAAGGTGATCTCCTCCTCTTCTATACTCATGAAGTCTCCCTGGTCAGCCATAAAATGAGCATAATCTATATCAGGTAAGGCCTGATAGCTTTCTTGGAGGTGTATGGATGGAGTGTATTTAGACATGGAATCTACTATTTGGTCTGAAACATCCATCACACGTTCACTAAGGAAAATTGCTCTAGACTCCAACTCTATAATCTACCTGTCTATATCTTCTTGAAAGAGCCTTTCCTAAAGGTCACAATCATCATTGGGAGCAGGAGAATTCTCATCTTCTTTAAGGGTTAGAGAAAAATATTTCTCCTCCTCTTCCTTTCTACCCCAAGATTCCACTATTTGCTTCCAACTCATGATCTTGGGATTGGAATCTTGCTCCTATGAATAGGTAGTAACTTTATCCTCTTCAAGGTCCTGAGCTGGTTCATGATGTTTCTTCTTCTAGCTTGGAATTTGTAAATCATGCTAAAAGACATGAGGAGGTTGGGGAAGATTTGGGAGGGTTTGCTCATGTACAGGAAGAGCTGTCTGACAAAAGGCATGCTAAAAATCTAGGCATATAGGATTAGAGGGCAGGGTCAATTAATGCATCGGATGAGTTAGAATGAGCAAGTCCCATCTGATAGAAAGGATTTGGCACACAAGAGGGAGTTTTATCTAGAATAGGAGGGGGAAAAACTTGGGCCAATATTCCTTGGTTTTCATCCCTCCACTTTACCAACACTTCATTAATATTGAAATCAGCTTATGGATTGGTGGAAGGGGTATTTTTTGGTGCAGTCTCCTCTATAGGGTCTGAAAGCTCCATCTCTCTTTCTCTAAGCAGTCTCATCTTAACCTCTAATTCCTCAGCTCACTTAGCCAAATTATCCTCATTTTGTACCTCTTGGAGCTCATAGGAATCATTATAGAGATGGGGAGTGCATGAAGGTTGCCAAGAAATGCAAGGAGCTTCCTAAGGAAGGTTGAGAGGGACTTGAAAAGGACTAACCTCATTTTGTACCTCACACTCTTGGGCAATGTCTTTCTCCTCCTTACCATTCCATGACTCAACCACTTTGTTCCAGCTCAAGATATTTAGACTGGGCATCTCCTTTTTGGGTGATGGGGCCACAATGTGTGAGGGTAGTGAGGATTTGGATTCCACTTCCCTTGCTACCAAAATAGACTATTGCATTTGAAGATTTTCCAATTCGATCTATCTATCAATATTAGCCTTAAACACAAGATTTACTATTTCAGAACTCTCCTCAACATGATTGGGGAAAGGACTTTAACAGGCTTGACTTGGCTTAAAAGTAGAGGCTATGTATGACTGATATGATACTTGGGGTAGTGAGTATGTAGGTTGATATTCTTGGTAAGGCTACCCCTCATGAATACTCAGCTTTTCCTCTAAATATGCAATCAAACCACTGACATCTATCATCTCACTTGTAAGCCTTTGTCAGTTGGCTCTTTCAATAGGAGTCCATTCACTCTTAACCTGATCCAGTGCATTTCTCACTTGATGGATGACATGATCAAGAATTTCTTGGCCACATCCCTTTCTGGTGTCGAACTCTATTACATACTTTTTTCATCCTAGTAGTGCTCATTTGAAGGTGGAGCTGGGTTGATTGGTAAAGAGACTGGGTTGAGTAGGAGAAGTGACATATTGAGAAGACTGGGCACAAGGCTGATATAGCTCATGATAGGGCTGGGACCAGTCATATTTGACCTGAGAAGGATCAACATAATGCTAGTGATGATCATAGCTAGGCTAGCCAAGGAAAATAGAGTCCATGGCTCTAAACGATGGGATTATACATACTAGAATACTGCTTCTTGATGATACGGTACCATAGCTACTTAACTAGTTGATCTAACTTAGAGTCACCATTGGTGTTTGATAAAAAAGCCTCCAAAGGCTAGTTGGTTGAAGAACACACCAAAAATTCTTCAACTCTTTGGATAAAACTTGTCCTAGTTGTCCCACTAGGTGTGCCAAAAATTGTTGACGTAGTGGATTGCACCTAGGGTAGGAGGCTGAGCTCCTACCTTCCACACGTAATAATGGAAACTCCCCTCTCACCTGTGGGACTAGTGAAGCTAGAGGGGAGAGTCTCTAGGTAAGGGCTAGCTCCCTTTGATGCATATGAGTTGTTTTAATAAGTGCTAATATAGGTATATAGATATATAATGGGGGGATGAAAAGGGAGAAGGATTACAGGAAAACAAACTAATCTAAAAGAGGTGATGCACCAAATAATTTGACCTACTCACACTTACACTTGAAACTAGACAAACACATACATACACTTTAGGCTGGCAGAAGGACCATGTTATAGGAAGCTTAACAGGGAGGCTTTAATGGAATGCACAAAAAACAGAGACTCACCAAAGGTGCTATAGAAAGGCACACTATATAGTAGCTTCTTCTATCTCTGCACTTCCAAATATAGCTCTCCTTATCACCTATAGAAATGGCACCTTATAGACACTAGGTATGTTGGTGTTGAACCTATGGAAGCATTAAGAAGCAATGACTAAACACAAACTGACACTTAGACACGCATGAAGATATCTAACCAGAATAGAGGTAAAAATGAATTTATTGATTCAGGTGAAAATTTGCCAGGGCTTTGCCTTACAAATGTGAAAGATCCTTTTTCAAATGACAATTCTCCAATATATAGAGGAAGGAAGGAGGCCTTTTGGCACCCCTTTTTACAAATGACCCATTTGTGCTCCAGTCATTGAGAAGAGCAAGCCGCTTAAACATCAATGAGAAATTATGAGCCGCACCATTTGTCTACTCACAAGACCACTTCTTCAAGGCAATTACGTGGTTTGTCTACTCATTAATGTGAAATGAAGAAAAATGGGTTACATTGTTAGCTGTTTGTGCCTCCTAATAATCAATTCATGGTCATTGTATCACCTTCTGTAGTAACTTCTTGAACTGGCACCTCCCTTCACCACTTGGGCTATTTGCCTATTCTTACACTTGGCACTTTTCTCTCTTTGTTCTCTAGGCTCTTTGTCTTTTCCTTGCTTTGTCTCCTTTAGCTCTTTCAGCCCTCGAGGGTGATCTTCTAGTGGGTCACTGCATTCTTTGGGCTCTTTCCATGGTTGGCGTGCAAGTTTTTAAAAACCAATGTCTATTTCACTACCTTAAAATTAACGTTCATGCAGCCGTCACCTTGAAATTGAATACCCAATGGCTAGTCCATCACCTTAAAATTGATGGTTTTTGGGACGTCACCATCTTTGGTGAATTTTATTATGTCTTTTTTGTGGGTTTTTTCCCTTCAGACTATTTTCCTATGGACCTCTTTTGCTTTGGGCCTTTTCTCGTAGACAAAAGTCTAAAAGAATTCATCCTTAAGATTTTCTACACACTTTTGAACTCCTTCAACGGCCTTTGAAATGCTCCCTACCCTCCATAAGGGCACCTTCCCTTTACCTTTGAGATTCCCCCTTAAACCAAGCCATTGAACCAAGCCATTGAACCAAAAATGGTTCAATGGTTGAATACTGCGCGCTGAGCCCTTTGAACCAAGCTCGTTGAACCATCTAATGAACTGAATATTTGAACCAAATGATGAACCCACAAATTAAACCAAGGTGTTGAACCAATGCTTTGAACTAAGCTGATGAACTTGATGATGAACTGATTGATTTAAATAAGCCATTTGAACCAAGGTGATTGAACCAAGGCATTGAACCAACGTGTTGAACTAAGTTGATGAATTGTCTAATGAACCAAATGTTTGAACTAAAACCATTTGAACCAAGGTGATTAAACCAAGTGATGAACTCACTAATTGAACCAAATGATGAACTCACTGATTGAACCAAGTGATCAACCAAAGGTGTTGAACCAAGTGATGAACCGAAGGCGTTGAATCAGTTCAACGGTTCAAAGATGCTAACTCTTAGAAAGATTATGTCATTGAATCACTCTTCCAACCTTAAGGAAAAGTTTCTTCTTAACAATTTTAGCTTCCTTTCCTTATGATTTTATTTAGACAAGAGTTCGAATAAGATTTACAACACCTTACACTCTCTGAACTAGTTCTCCATCTGTCAAAGATTACACCTGCAGAGTTCGTAGAAAAAACTTATTGCTAAGTCCGTAGAAAAACAAAGCCCTGCTGAGTCCGTAGAAAACCAAAACCTACTAAGTTCGTAGAAACATGTAGAGTTCATATAAATTCCACCTATAGAGTCTATAAATTTAGACAGATTCATACAAAATTAAAAAATGAAATGGCCTAGAACAATAAGGACAGAAGGGGACTGATTTTTGTCATGTTGGGCAAAAAATGGTCAACAATGAGCATGTCAATTTTTTTAAGCCTAAGAAGAAGAAAAAATATCACTATCAAATGAATAACGAGGATAAGGAATATGAAGAGTTATGGGCAACTCTTAGTTTCACATTATTTTAGGACATTGTGGGTCAGGGTATCTCTATCTAGGCTTTATGGAGACACTTGATAAGCAAAATCAAGCATGGTGGATGCTAGTTATGATTTGGTTGATGTTGTAGGACAAGAATATCATTTGGAGATATGTTTGGCTAAGGGGGAGATAAGTTAGTTTTATTGAGTGGCTTGAAGATGATGTGCATAATGTGAGGGGGAGTATATGTGAAGATACTTTAGTCATGATAAAAGTGTGAATATGTCTGCTATAGTTGTAATTTCAATAAGATTGATATGATGACTTGATAAAACCAAGTCTTGTGTTTTGACAAGGTATTGAATCTTAATTCATATAAAAAGAGAGATTGTGAGTTATGTAGATAGATATTTCTAAGGATCAGAGTGGCCCAAGTTTAGACTGATGTATGCCAAAGAACATTTGACCTGAGATGGAGCTTGATGTTAGGGGGAGTTTAATTAGATTTGTGATTGTTTTTTTAGGTCTAAATATCAGCGAATTCAAAGTTAAAATTGGTGCATATCAAAGGGGGAGAAATTGACTCATATGATTAAATATATGTAATTATCCTGAGCATCTTAAATAGTATTTGAATACACACATGATGTTGAGGAATGATTGTTGGCATGTTGAGGAAGAGACCCTTTGTCATTAATTTCAAAGGGGGAGAAAGATCAAAATGAAGGATTTCAAATGAGTAATAATAAATTATAAGGATGTTTTGATATCAATGACAAAGGGGGAGATTATTGAGCATGGTCATTGATGTTAGGTTGTCATTGATGTCAAAGAGAGCATGATTCATGGTCCATTAATGACAAAGTGATCAGATTGATGGTTTAGAGAGTGCTTAACTTAAATAGACAATTTATGGATGATATTAATGGTATCAACATGTTTTATAGACCTTATGGGATGTTATGAGTGCTTATAATGCTTATAAAAGTGAATGGAATTCATCAGAATAGTCATATAAATGTCTAAGCTCAAGTAGTCATCTTAATAAATAAATCTAAGTTCATAGATTGATGATGTAATATATCACATGTGTGAGAGTTTTAGGATTATTTTGATACATGGATGGATTACCCTATGAAAGGTGATCACGTGGTTCAAATTTTAGGTCATGATGTTGAGCATAGCAAAATTTATTAAGGTACAAAGTTGGCCTCTCAAATAGAGTTCACTAAGTTTCTATACTTAGCCAAATTTGTAAGAGGAGATCTAACAATGAGCATTTAATCAAATCAGGGATCTAATGCCAATCAATTAAACTAACTAGATAAGGATCCAATGACATGGTTCAAATTTAAATAGTCAATATTTCATGCTCAAGTGACATGTGCCACAATCACAAAGTTTGTGCAGTAGATCTAATGGCAAGCATGAAACCTATCAGATAGATATCAAAAGTGAATATGTGATTATGCAGATTATGATCCAATAGAGTGTATTAAGTCAAATATTCAAGATTTCATGTGGGGATGCCAAGTGGTGGAAGTTTATTGGATTCAAATAGTCAATGTGCTAAGAAGGCACATAGAGTTTTCAAGTGACACAATCATGGAAGTGAGGATCTAAGATCAATGATGAGAGTTGTAAGTTAAAAACTAGGCTACTCTTTAGGAGATCGAGTTGCGTATTTGTTCAAATTTTCTAAGGAGTAAGAGATGATGACAAAGTATCTGATGTTTAATTAGTGACCATTGGCATTTGAATTAGTAAAGGAAAAAAGTAGTCTATAATATTTTACTAATATCTTTTGATCTAAGATGAATTTGAAGGTGGTGTAAAAGGAAAACTTGAAGAGGACTTCAAGGCACATCTAGAGAATATAATTAGAAGATTTGAATGTTTGTACATTTTTAGATATTGAGCTTCAAAGTTGACTATGTGTTTGACCATGTTCTATAAGTGACCTAAGAAGGATAATTTAAGATTTCTTGATGGTATTTTGATGTTTTAAGATGAACTTGTAGACATACAATTCCTAACACCATTTGTGTTAAAATTGCCAATCTTACTCAAATGAACATTTTAGGCCAAAACACATAAAACACATTAAATGGTTTGATATTATCATATATAAGTGCCTATTTAGGCTAATGTATCACTAAATTAGGAAATGAATTCTATGAGATACCTAACTTTGATCAATTCATTTCGAGTCAAAATGATGATTTCATCTTTTTGTGCTTTGGATCACTTTTTTATTGTAATTCATTAATACACATCATGTACCCTTGTTATTTTATGTTGACAACATCCTAAATGGGAACACGATCTATATACATCTAAAATCACCTTCTAATTCTTCTCCAATAAAATTATGACCCAATAATATGACTTTTTAACCATTTTGATTAATTGTGCACCAATTTCCAAAGAATTGCACTAAAATTAATTAATCATGCATAAGGATAATTAATTTGAATCAAGATATTAAGTGGGTTTTCCATGGAGGTTATTGATTATTTCATTATTGGAAATTGATTCTAAATATCTACATCACCTATGACATCATCTATGGGGTGGCATCCATTAAGCCATAAATGCATAAAATATCAAATTATGGGCTCCCATGCCTCTTTAATTCCTCTTTATCCCAAATCATTATGAGGATATTTATGGGTTTAATTACAATTAATAGATTTATTCATGACCACACATCTCAATCTTGAGATGGATGGTCATGGTTGATTCTAACCCATTTGGAAAAACTATAAATAGGGGGTCTCTCACTCATATTTTTAAGCTTAAATTATGTAAACTTATAATGCTAAAATTTCTCCACAAGATATTTGTGTTTTTATTATTTTATTATTTGCATTTGTATTAGCTTAATTTCATAGGAAATTAGATATTTCTTATCATGATCATATATTTTACAAAGTGTTCTTGAGACATTGGAGGAGTTTTTCCACCATTGTTGTTGAAGACAAGAATGCTTGATCAAACAGAGAACATGTTTTGAGCCACTTTTGAGAAATGGATTCACTTTGGAAGGTAATAGTTTGATTTCTTTCATTTGTATCTTATTTTCATTATCAAATCCCCACATTAATAGATTGGCTTTATTTAATTAACTTTTTATGCATTTTCTTTGATTTCTTTGACTAATGATTTCTCGTAATCCACTTTACATTTTTGCATGCCCAATGGGATTACTTGTTGGTACAAGGTGCACCTCAAGGTCCATTTCACCTTATTATCATTTGAGAGAAGGGGGTGTAAAAACCATACTATATAATGTGATTTTACTTTTAGGTGAACAAATAAAATTCCTCTCAAATAAATGTATAAAGACAAAATACAACAATATCATGACCTTGTCAATTTTAGACATAAGAAGATTGCTTTGTATTTGTCTTTTTTATTAACTTATTTAGTCTTTATTTGTGTCAAAACTATTTATTAACATGAACATCATAAAACAAAAAACATTATCCACAATTTATTGAACAAAAAATCATTACACTATCCAAGTGAAATCAATCTTTTCCTTGTTCAATTTATCATCATAAACATTGTGTCATCATTGGTCTAATTGGTGTATTTATGCTACCCATTTGAGTATATATAATTTTTGAAATCAGATTAAGTACTTCATTGATAAGTTACATTCTAAATTGAACCTTTCTAAGTTCAAAGGGTTGATGTGTTAATTTGAGTTTTCCATTTGCACATTAAACATGTTTTAACTTGGGTTTAATTTTATATTCTAAATTGAGGGCCATTTTATAGACTCAAAATCATACTTATCATCTCGGTGGACTTAAATCATCTTATACATCACTTGCACTTTAAGTCCTAGAACATATTTTATAACACCCCCTATCACTATGTGGTGGTATTATGTTGCATGTTTGGTTTTAGTTTTATACTTAGGAATTCTTACATGTTTTCACATCATGAGCTTCTTAGTTCACAATGTATTCTTCATAATTTAATTTTTTTTTCTAGTTTTCTAGTATTAACTCATTTATGTTGAAATAGCTTTCATGGTATTGACATATCACAAAGGTCTAAATTTTAGTATTCAAGTCACACTCTAGATTTTTGAGTTATCATACCCTCTTTCAATCTATATGATTTTGACTTTACCAAAAGTTGAGTAAATTCATGAACCAAATCTTCTAATTGTGTGTGGTTCTAAGCCACCATCCTTTTTATAGTATCTTTTATTACCTTGTCATTTGTTTGTAACATAACTAAAACATCATATCTTGTTTAAATATTTACAAAACATTGTCTAAATCTTACCAAACATTGAGAACACTCTTTTAGATAATGACTCAAAGGTACACTTGAAATAGGGTTTCTTGTGGCCCTAATTAAAAGGTAGAGTATTTTTATGATGGACATGAGAACTCAATATTGTTTGAGGATGTTTCCCTCTCTAGGCCTATCTATTGAAAACCAATCACATCCATGTCAGTTTTCATACATCATCCTCATCCTTTCCCTTTGATTTATGCACCGCACTTGAAGGTTACCATTTTGGGTTATTCTCCTTTGGCTTGTATGAGAAATCAAACTTTATAATGCATGAAGGATACCATTTTAGAATGTCCTCCATCTCCTTTGATTTGCACTCCATGCTCAAAGGTTACTATTTTTGGATATCCTTCTTCTCCTTCAGCTTGTGTGAGTGATCAAGCTCCATAACATGTGAAAGTTACCATATTGTGCTATTCTCCTCCAAATTGTACAAGAAAGTAGGTTGCATAACATGCAAAGGTTACCATTTTAGGATATCCTTTGTCTCCTTCAATTTTATGCTTCATGATCAAAGGTTACCATTTTGGGGTATCCTTATTCTCTTTCATCTTGTGTGAGTGATCAAGCTTTGAAACATGTGAAGGTTACCATTTTGGGATATTTTCCTCCAGCTTATGTGAGTAAGTAGGCTCTGTAATGTCTAAAGGTTACCATTTTGGGATGTCTTCATTATCCTCTAATTTATGATCTACAACATTCAAAGGTTACCATTTTAGGACCTCCTCCTTTGGTTTTCATGAGCAAGCAAACTCTAAAGCATCCATTCATTACCATTCTTGGCCCATCACCAATTTTTGATCTAATTATTGTTGAAAAACCTCCATTTGATGAACCAATCATTCTTGATCCCTTCTTCAATAGTCTAATTCTTAGATAGTCCATTATTGAGCCAAAAACCATTGTTCTTACTAAACCAAATATTCCCCACTTTATAAATTCCATGTCGATCTTTGAGCCTCAAAAAAAACAATTACCTCTTCAAGAACCATCTTATGAGGACACATGTTTTCAAAATTAATTTTTTGTAAATAATTATGAATCAAAACCACAATGTAATTATTGAAAGACCCATTTATGATGAGTCAACCTGTGATAAGTTACCTATTCATATTTTAACTATTTTTAGAGAGTCTCATCTCCTTGACAAGCCAATCTCTATAGAGTTTTCTCTTAATTTATTTCCACTCATTAAGGAGTCTCACTTTGATAGACATAATTTTGTCGAGGTGTCCCTTAAGCAGTTCCCTCTCTTTTAGAGGCATCACTTAGATGATCCAGTCTATGTTGAACCTTTCTTAGATGAATCAATTTTTATTAATCCCATTATGCCATCACATGCCATTACTTATTTGATACCAATAATTCAATAGAACATCATTATAGAAATAACCACATCAGATGAATAATCAATATTAGATTCAGGTTCTATTTTTGAATCAACATCAGATTTAGCATTAGAAATAGAATCAACATTAGTTATGACATAAGATTTAGAGTCCCTTGTATTATAATGAAATTTATAAGTACATTATAGTCAAGGTTGTTACAACATTGGTTATAATTTCCTTATAGATCAATTTGAATATATATTTTATCCTTCTATAATTTTTGAGGATGATTACTTCAGCATCAATATAATTTTTCCTAGTATCTTCTATGAGGATTGCATTACCTTTCATCATACCACCATTATTACCACCTAACATAACCATTATATTGACATTCTACCTCTCACAAGAATCAATTGGGACCAATAGAATCACACTTTATTGAATTGCATCCATGAAAACATATCAGTCACAAAATATCAAGTAGGCCAAGACTACATTAATTCAAAAGAATACCAATCTATTAGTGAAACATTTTTAAGAGGATAGGGGATGATCAAAATTCAAACTCAACATATTTTAGTGAAACCTTTTTATAGGTGTTAAAAGACAATCAAAGTTAAATGTTAACATATTTTCATGAAACCTTCTTAGAGGTGTTATGGGATGATGAAAATAATTCATTGGTGAAAACCTAATAAAAGCACCAATAGTTGAGCATAAAAGTTCTTCACTATTTACTAAAGACCATATCAAAGATAAAATTATTATATCTTCCAATCTATAGTATAATTAGATGGAAGCTACTCTCAAGACTAAATAACATAAAAATTTGGTCTTATCAAGACATCTTTAGAGGTCTTTGCCCCTACCACAACTAAAATTATGTCAAATATATCATCAACAACATTATGTGTGACTAAAAATCCTAATATTCATTTATATCCCATTCATTATACATTCCATTATCATCTATCCATTCATTACACACTTATATCATTTATCACTAGCAACATTTTCCCTTATAAAGGCTATAAAGATATATTGTCTTAGTGTTTTGAAAAAGTAGAGTCGATTACCAATAAAGATCACAACAACATTATTCAGGTTCATATCTACTCGAAGTTCTTAATAGAGCAACCTATTTGAAAGGGTTTTGGGTAGCAATTTTTATAACTAATCATTCTAATTGTTTCATTTGTTGACTAAGATGAGCATCTCCATGTTAGTAGGAGAAATAAACCCATTTTTCATTAAACATTACCCATTGAAAATTGTTCTTGCCTTGTCATGTCGGGGAAACCCTCATGACCATTTTATTTTAGGAATTTTACACCATTATGATTCATGAACCATGAAATTTGAACTACATTGACTTGAGGTCCTTCAGGACTATGTAAGTAGCACCCAATTTCTATTGAGGTTAGCTTAGTCACCTTTTTCCACACTCTCACTATTTTATGAACAACCTAAACCACACTCTCACCACTTTATGATTAACCTAAGATTATGATCTCACCATTTTTCAAGCTTGATCCAATCATCACTTGGGGGTAACCTTGTTTACCTTTATAACTAGTTATATTCTAATCATTTTCATTATACCATTTATTTACTTTTGACCAAAGTTTATTTTTAGCCATCCTACATGATCCTATTTTGATCTTGGTTACTTTGGTTCATCCTACACTTTATGTGGGGGGATTTTGATCTAGTTTTAAGAGTTTTTTAATTCCATATTGAATGATAGTATATGAACATAGTGTGACATTTGATTTGGTAAGTTATCTTTCATTAATTATCTCATTTGATATCACTAATTATAAATACCTATGGGAAAATTAGTATTTTTGGTACCCCTAATTATAACCTCCTTTGGGAAAAGTAATATTATGACATTATTTCTTAATTATAACTACCTATGGGCAAATTAGGTACAATTCCTTTTTTATCGCGCATTGCTACATCACCTAGTCATTACTATATGCAATTGGAATTAAATGATGTACATGAATTAATATTGAATTAGATAAGATAAAGCACACCTACACTTCTAAATGGGTATACACTTGTTAATCAAAAGCATGATCAATATGGAGATCAACTAGACCTGATTAGGGGATCACTTGTATCACTTATCACAATATATCATGCTAGGAAGGATTCCAAAGCCTCAAGTCTAACACAATTGCACAACAAGCCTAAAAGAGTCCTATGATTTGATATTTCACTTGTGCTAATAAACAAAAAAGTAAAATATTCTAATGACAATAAAAATAAACTAATCTAGTACATACCAAAGCTTGTGGTATAAAGTGGGGGTTAGAACAAAACAAATAAATAACTAAACTAAACATGCATAGGAGACATATAATCATGTCAATGTATATGGAATCCTAATACATGAAAGAGAAGAATACATAAATCATTATATATCTACTCTTACAAATGAGAAATAAAGTTAGGAATACTTACCTTTGAAGATGAACCTATCGAGCCTCTATCTCTTCCTTGGCCAAGGTGATTCATAAGAGATTGTTGTGGTTGTGAGGATAACCAAGATAAATCAGCTCTAGGCTACACAACCTACCTAAGCATTCAAAAAAATTCTCCACAAGACAATATTAGAGATCTAAAGAAAGCATTGAACCCTAAATATTTATTCCTCAAGTAGAATGGTCAGTAAGCAAATGTTCATTCACACTTCTTTACTTAATTATTCACTCTCTTCTAAAATGGTGGTATATAACCTTGTATATATAGTAGTATCCTACCTAAAAACTTTTAGACATGTTAGTTGTACTAGGTTGACCAGGTCAACCTAGCACATTTGAGGGCAAACTCGCTAGGTCTATGCTAGGTTGGCTAGTAGGCCAATAATATAAAAGAGTTAAAGTGTCCCCAAAACACACTAGGTTGACCAAGTTGACCTAGTTTGTTGAAGAGGTCAAAAGGGTAACAAGGCAAGAAATAGTGGAATAAATCATGAAAATGACTAGAATGGAAAGGAAAGAGAAGAATAAGATTTGGGTTCAAGTTTTTATGAGACAAGTGTGTAGATGGCAAGTGGCAAAAGGAACAATAATATTACAAAGCACTGATGGTCTATCCACCCTTTTCCTAGTGTACCACTTAAGGCATACACTCAAAAATATTGAGACTTGATAGGTTCCTACAAGATAAAAAGTGTCATTAATTAATAAAATTTTGAAAATATTATGTGTATACATATACCCCAATTGAATATCATCACATGTCACGTAAGTGCAACATGAGATAGTGCTTCAAAGATAGAACATGATAACACACAATGTTGATGCTAGTTATGGTGTAGTAATCATCGAATATGATAAATGAAAGGATAGAATTGAAAAACACATACCATTAACTTACCTTAGTGTCATAGTTAAATAAGAAGACTGTAAGAAATGAAAGCATCCAATGTAAAGCACATTAGGTGAACCTATATAAGTTACTAAAAAAATAGCCAAAAATCAAAAAAATTGGAAGATAGGCATATAGAAGTAAAAAATAATCTCTACATCATGATTCTAATGCATTTTATGGTTTACAAAATCGATGAATAGAAACAAATATATGAGCAAACAAGGAATCTAAATGAAAAAATTGAAGAATTTGAATTGATGAAAAGTGGTTTTAAATAGGAAAAATATAATTCAATTGGAATTTTGAATTATGAAAGGAGAAAATAGAAATCTAAGACCAAACAAGGTTGGGATGATGAGGGAATGACATGCTAGATGAGGAAGACACCCAGAGGTGGCAATAGGTACACTACAGGTATGCAACTATAGATATCAAACCAATTTTTAAAATTTGTATTGAGTTAATTGAATTTTTGATAAAAAAATATTTTAAGAATTTATAGATGTCAAAAATGAACAAAATTAGATGATAAGGGTTGCAAATAGGAAGACGAGAAATGGGTTTAAGAGAAATAGGGAGAAAACAAGAAAAATGCACATTTTTAGCAAAATATACTAAGTCGACACATTGAACCTACTAGGTTGACTAGGTCAACCTAGTAGGTTAAATCAGGGTAAAAATCCATATGGTTGACCTAGTAGGTATAGGTTGACCTAGTGTATTTTTCAAGCTAAGACCTAGTGCAAAAGTGTCCAATTGGTCTATAAGGGCCAAAATGGAAACTTAACACCATGGAGAGGAAGATAAGAGGAAAAATAAGAAATTTAGGATAAAATAAGATAAAAATAGGGAAATTTTGGTCAAACTAGGTTGACCAAGGAACCAAAATAAACATATAAAATCATGTTAGAAGGTGAAGGAG